>JAHRHZ010000009.1:25140455-25167741 GCA_024137785.1 Ginglymostoma cirratum | reverse complement strand
GGAGTCAGAGCTGATGCATTTAAGCCAGCAACTGTGTCCGAAGGAGCTAGTTGCTTAATTTCTTTATCATTTATATCAGTTACATATCTCATTGACTATTTAGAAAGCAGCATTTTTAGCTATTCATCCTGATAGATGCCTGCTCTGGAAAAGGCCTTGCGTTATGAGGGAAATCATTGTGGGTGCTTAGTGATATTGGAGATGAAATCAGTCTAAGATAGGCAGGTCTATTATACTGTTTGTGAAGCTGGAAAAGCACAGCAGGTCAGACAGCGTCCGAGGAGCAGGAAAGTCAACATTTCAGGCCAAAACCCTTTGTCAAGATAGGGGAGGGGGAGAGGAACCCAGGAGTAAATAGAGGGAGGGATGTGGGAGTGGGGGAAGAGTAGGTGAGATGGAGATAGGTGGATGCAGATTGGAGGTTATTGTGTTTGGTCAGTGGGAAGGGTGGAGCGGATAGGTGAGTAGGAAGATGGACAGGTTATTTCAGGCCAGGGAGGCAAGGAGGAGGTGGAAGGCTGGACATGGGAGAAGGCTGGGGGTGGAAGGATTTTGAAGCTGGTGAAGTCAATGTTGGGGCTGTAAGGTCCCAAGGAGAGATATGAGGTGGCTTTCCTCCAGTTTATGTTTGGCCTTACTCTGACAGTGGAGGAGGCCAGGAATGGACATGTTGCCAGGGGAGCGGGAGGGGCAGTTAAAATGGATGATAACAGGAGGGTTGGGTTGGTTGGTGCGTGCAGAGCTCAGATGCTCCATGAGCTGTTTCCCGAGTCTGTGTTTGGTCTCCCCGATTTAGAGACACCACATCGGGAGCGACAGATACAATAGATCAGGTTGGATGAAGTGCAGATGAATCTCTGCTGGATCTGGAAGGGTCAGAATTCATTCACGTGTGGTTGCAGGGGAATGAAGGTGAGTCCTTTGCTGATGACTGACCGTTCAGCCTCAGTGAGGGGGAGTTCGGAGGGGATGGTGAATACCCAGCAGGTCTTGGGGCCAGGGGCTGAGTGTAGAGCTGAGGCCAGGAGCAAAAGTGAAGACTTTATCAGGAGTGGGTGTGTGCGCTGGAGCGGTCACATGGGCGGAAGCAGAAGTATCCCGGTCGTCAATGATGTCATCAGTCACGTGGTCCTTTATGTCGGTGGAAGTGGCAGTCATGTGATCTTTGATGTCAGCAGAAACAACAGTCACACAGTCCACAGAAGATTTGGGAGCACCCACATGGTCAATGGCACCAGGCTGATCTTGGAGAAGGTCGGAGATGAGGTTAGGATTCTGAATGGTTGAGAAGGTCTGTGTCTGGAGGTAAGTACGAGGGAGTTTGGTGTACTTACAGTCTTTGATGTCTTATAGAGTGGAGAAAAAGCATTTGTTGAGGGTGTAGATCCTTCTGAGGACAAAGAACAGTAAAGGTGCTCCGCAGATCTTGGAGAGAGAGGCCCTGAGCTGGGGCAAGGCCAATTGCAGGGATAGAAAATGTTGATGCAGGGAGAGTCATTTCTGGATCACTGGAGATACTGTAGATAACAATTGTCATGGTTGGGTCCAAATTGTGAAGGTCTGAAAGTTATTTGGAGTCCATGGGGGATGAGCCAGCTGCATAGACAGGCACTGATGAAGGAGAGATGGCCGTGGTGTCTGGATTGCTTCAGAAAGTGGTTGAGGAGCTTCAGGGCAGATGAGACAAAGGGAGTTGAGGGGGGAATGGTTTGCCTTGGGAGAGAGACTCACTGAGCTCGCTTTGGAGGGAGAGGGAAAACTTCTTCAATGTGGACAAGTCCTAACGAAGGGTTTTGGCCTGAAATATTGACTTTTCTGCTCTTCAGACACTGTCTGATCTGCTGTGTTTTTTCAGCTTCACATCTATTGATTCTGGCTTCCAGCATCTGCATCCTCACTATCTCCTATTATACTGTTTGTGCAGCTTTATCAGGCTTGTGAGGTGGGTGGGTAATTATCTTTGCTTCAGGCACAGGATGTCAGTGCTGGAGAACCTGAAAATATTTTTGCTTTCAATGCTATCAGTATCAAGCACTCACAGTCACATAAAGCAGAGGTTAGAGCAGATTAAAGCTCTCTCTGCAAGTGTGTAAAACCGAGAAGAGTACCCCCCGCCCCCCACCCATCCCCCCAGCAACTGCGCAGATGGACTATTTCCACTGCTCACACCAGGCAGCCCTTAGTGATTTTTATTTCAGTTTTCCTCTACAGGTTTTACTTAGACCTGTGTGCTACGAGCCTCGGCAGCCTTCAGCAAAACATGAATTTGCACTCATGCCATCAAGCTGTACGTGTCTGAGTCATCTGTCGACAGGAATTCGAATATATGCACTATATAAACATTTTAAACTCCAGGGCTTGAGCATCAATTATTTCCATTCTTAAAGCTCGTATACTGTATCAGGAACTATAGATGTGCTCTCAATCATGTACATGGTGTTCATTCAATAATAGTAAAATACAGCACATGGACAGTCCCTTCAGCCACTGATTGCTAATCCTTATTTAGACCCACTACCTATTGGATGTGAGTCCCTCTGTTTGCCTCCTATTCATATGCTTGTCAAGATACTTCCACTGGCAGTCCATTGAAGGCATCTACCACCCTCTCTGTGAAAAACTTTACCTGCACTTCTCCCCTAAAATTTCCTCCTCTCACCTTGAACCAGTGCTCTCTTGTAGTTGACCTTTCCAGTCTGGGAAAATAGCCCTGACTATCCAATAGCCTCTGCCCTAACAAAGCCTGGGTGAATTACTACTTTATCTGTTGACATGGGTGACACTCCAGTAACATTGCCAGACATCAGAAACCAAGGCCTCTGTTGTATATGGGCCTGACAGGTCCTAAAAGATTTAATACTGAGGACTACCATAAACTGTGATGTCCTCATATGGATTAATGGGCACTACAGATTAGGATCTCAAAGGAGTGAGGCCTAACAACATGTCCCCCTCAAAGCCTCTGTTATATTATCTATCCGTAACAATGAAACCTGTAACAAAAAAAACAAGGAAATGTGGATACTGGAAATCAGAAGTAAAAACAGAAAATACTGGAAAAACTCAGCAAATCTAGTGGCATCAGTTCTGGAGAAGAGCCCCTGGAACCGAAATGTTATTGCTTCTTTCTCTCCACTAACGCTGCCAGAATTGCTGAGCTTTTCCAACGATTTCTGTTTCTGTTTGCAACAATGAAACCTGTAACTGGTTGCAGTTGTGCAGTAAATTATATTGTGTTAACTACGAAAGACTCTTCTAATTGTACCAGCGCGTGGTTTTCCTCTGCTACATTTAACCAAACAGGCCCTGTAGTCTCCTACGGTTAAAAAGGATGATGGCAGCAATCTCCATCTTGAGCAGCAGCACATGTGACATTCTGAACTGGCATAACCCTACAACATGGCAGTGTCTGTGAACCCTACTGTGGGAGAGGGTGAAGCAGGAAATCGGACGATGGCGAAACATGATGTGATACATAATGTAGTTTGCAGCTAAAAAAAGAACCCTTGCCAGATTTCAGAAAACTGTTCTGCTGACAATTCTCATAACAGCCACAACAGACAAGGCCTTAGGGTTTGGACCAATTTTCATATTACAATGATGGTTTTGGACACTCAACTTTCACTTATTAAATGGGTGCAGCTTCAGCCATAGATGTGACTTGTTCAACATATATTTTCAAAGCTAGGCCAGTCCTGGAAAAATATGGATACAAACCTTGAGCTCCTGTTCAACAAAAAAATGTAAAAATGTGTATTTGGTCACTTAATTAATATTTGCTATATCAGTCAGTTTGTAATGCATAAATGGGTTGGGCAGAATGGTGGCTCAGTGGTTGGCACTGCTGCCTCACAGCGCCATGAACCAGGGTTCAATTCCCTTGGGCAACTGTCTGTGTAGGGTTTGCATATTCTCCCTCTGTCTATGTGGGTTTACTCTGGGTGCTCCGGTTTCCTCCCACAGTCCAAAGGATAAAGGTTGGCGGATTGTCCATGTTCAATTGCCTATAGTGTCCAGGGATGTGCACGCTGGGTGGATTAGCCATGGGAAATGCAGGGCTACAAGGATAGGGTAGGGGAGTATGTCTGGCCGGGATGCTCTTTAGAGAGTCAGTATGGACTTGATGGGCTGAATGGCCTGCTTCCACACTGTAGGGATTCTATGATTCTACAGAGTGCCTAAAACAGATGGCAGATACGTGTGCAGTGTTTATCTGCAGGACTCTCTGTATCGTAAAGAGTGAATGTATGTCAATAATCTTCATCAGTGGTATATGTGATCAATGCAACAGTCCCCACAGACATATGGTCATGTGCTGAGCCTGACCCTATAAATAGTTGGAAAAATGTTTACTAACAGGTAAAGTTACCAATAGAGATAACAAGGTGTGGAGCTGGATGAACACAGCAGGCCAAGCAGCATCATAGGAGCAGGAAAGCTTGACGTTTCGGGCCTAGACCCTTCATCAGAAAATGTGAGGCAGCAGTGCCAACCACTGAGCCACCATTCTGCCCATTTTCTAATGAAGGGTCTAGGCCCGAAACGTCAAGCTTTCCTGCTCCTATGATGCTGCTTGGCCTGCTGTGTTCATCCAGCTCCACACCTTGTTATCTTGGATTCTCCAGCATCTGCAGTTCCTATTATCTCTGATACAAAGTTACCAACAGCCAAGGTTCTAGCAGCTGTACAGATTCAGACCAATAACAGAATACCATCTAAAATCCTCCTTGAAGATAACAAATCCTGATTGTTTCTACAGTGGAAAGGGGGTACGCGTGGGTTGGGCACAGGCCTCCTCAGGTGGGAGCATTCCCAACAGTGCTAGATGGTGCTACGTGGTCAGCCTTTGTCCCAGCTTGATTTTTTCAACCTTTAGGTCACAATGAAAGCTTTCTTCATCCTCCATAAAAGGTAGATAGGGGCACATATACAATATGTTGTCTCCATGCTTCGTACAATACCTCCTGTGACAGATGTACTTAGCTTATAGCACACGTGCTGTTTCCTGACAGTGAACAGCTTTTCAATCCTTGATATGCATACATTGATACTCCGTCCAGTACTAAAATTTAACTTGACCTCCATTTGTTTTCTGCAGCTTAGGTCACTGGCAATACATGAAGAAATACTAATCTCATGAAACCTAACAAAGCCCACGTGGCTGGCACATGCTATTTTATTGTATTGGAGTTGGTGTGAGGACATATCAGGATTGTCCTGGTTTTTCATTCCAATTTGATCAGGGCTGGCCGAAGCAGTGCAGATGTCTGCACAATTTAAGCAAAAGTTGCATTCATCACAACCCATGTTTCCACATTCGTTTGCATGAACATGCAGTACTATACCAGCAAAACTAACCTTTGTCTTCAGTGGAAGTAAGTGTTTGCCTTTGAGGAGGCTTCAGAACTATCCCAGATGTCTTCTTATTTCAAGGACTGCAACATCCCCACATCAGTGTTCGAAAATGCTCTCGACCGCATCTCTTGCATTTCCCTCACCTCTGCCCTCAAATGCCCTCCCCGCAACAAAAACAAAGACAGAACCCCCCTTGTCCTCATGTATCACCCCACTAACCTCCACATTCAGCGTATCACTCTAAGCCACTTCAGCAATCTGCAATCTGACCCCACAACCAATGATATATTTCCCTCCCCACCCCTCTCTGCCTTCTGTAGGGACTGCTCTCTCCGCGACTCCCTCATCCGCTCCACACTCCCCACTAGCGCCCCACCCCCACCCCCACCCCCACCCCGGCACCTTTCCCTGCAACCGCAGAAAGTGCTACACCTGTCCCCCTACACCTCCCCCCTCACCTCCATCCAAGGAACCCAAAAAGCCTTCCACATCAGACAGACGTTCACCTGCACATCCGCTAATGTGGTCTATTGCATCTGCTGCTCCCGATGTGGCCTCCTCTACATTGGTGAGACCAAGCAGAGGCTTGGAGACTGCTTTGTAGAACACCTGTGCTCTGTTCGCAACAAACAACAACACCTTCCAGTCGCAAACCACTTCAACTCCCCCTCCCACTCCCTAGAAGACATGTCCATCCTGGCCTCCTCCAGTGTCACAATGGTGCCACCCAGAAACTGGAGGAGCAGCACCTTATATTCTGCCTTGGAACCCTACAACCCAATGGTCTCAATGTGGACTTTACCAGTTTCAAACTCTCCCCACCTCCGGCCTCATCCAATGACCAACCCTCCCTCTCGTCTTCACCTCATTGACCTGACACAACCTGTCTATCTTCTCTCCCACCCAACCGCCCCTCCCACCTCACTGACCAATCCCCACTACTGCCTACCTGCACTCACCTATCACCATCCCACCTACCTTCCCCAGCCGCACTCCCCCCCTCTCTATTTATTTCAGAGCTCCCTTCCCCCTCCCCCATTTCTGAAGAAGGGTCCCGACCCAAAACGTCAGCTTTCCTGCTCCTCTGATGCTGCCTGGCTTGCTGTGTCCCTCCAGCTCCACACTGTTGTTATCTCTGACTCCAGCATCAGCAGTTCTTACTACCTCTTCAAAACTGAACTTTTTTTTGGACACAAAGCTAATAATACATTTTGAATGTAAGACAAAATCACTGCAGATCCTGGAATCTGTACTGAAAACAACAACTGCTGGTGATCAGAGTGGGTCAGACAGCATCCATGGAGAGACAGAACAAGTTAATTCTTCGAGTCTAGATGACTCTTCATCAGAAGCTCTGATGAAGAGTCATCTAAAATTGAAACATTAGATTACTCTCTCTGTATTAAAGCTGTCTGACCCGCTGTGATCGCCAGCATTTGTTGTTTTCAATACATTTTGAATGTTATTTCTTTTAAAATTACCAAGAAGGTGATCATTCCATTCCAATTTAACTTGCAAAAAAAATTATAATAGTTCAAGGCCATTTTCAATAATTTAAAATTGGATTACACCCAATGTCGGTGACACTGTGCTAAAAATGCATTGCCATTAGTAAAAGTCTCGAGTGAATTTTGTCTGCCCTCCCCGTTAAGCATATTTGAATATGTGGTAACAAGGTGCAGAGCTGGATGAACATCGCAGACCAGGCAGCATCAGAGGAGCAGGAAAGCTGATGCTTTGGGTCTGGGCCCTTCTTCAGAAATGGGGGAGGGGAAGAGGGCTCCGAAACAAATAGAGAGAGGGGGAGATGATGACAGAAGGTGGATAGAGGAGCAGATAAGTGGAGAGAAGACGGACAGGTCAAAGAGATGGTGATGAAGCCAGTACAGGTGAGTGTAGGTAGGAAGTTGGGATGGGAGTTGTTCAGTAAGGAGGGAGGGGTGGGTAGGTGGGAGGGAAGACGGACAGGTCTAGGAGGCGGGGACGAGATGGGCTGGTCTTGGAATGAGGTCGGGGGTGGGGAGATTTTGAAGCTTGTGAAGTCCACTTTGAGACTATTGGGCTGCAGAGTCCCCAAGCGAAATATGAGGTGCTGTTCCTGCAACCTTCCTGCGGGGATGAGGCTAGTAGGTAGGAAGTGGGATTGGGGTTGGTCAGTGAGGTGAGAGGAGCAGATAGGTGGGAGAAAAGATGGACAGGTCACTGAGGCGGGGACGAGATGGGCTGGTCTTGGGTTGAGGTCGGGAGTGGGGAGATTTTGAAGCTTGTAAAGTCCACAATATGTGGGGCATGATTGGGAGAGCAACATGTAAAATGAAGCAGAGATAATAGGTACTGCAGATGCTGGAGAATCCAAGATAACAAGGCGTGGAGCTGGATGAACACAGCAGGCCAAGCAGCATCATAGGAGCAGGAAAGCTTGACGTTTCGGGCCTAGACACTGATGAAGGGTCTAGGCCCAAAACGTCAAGCTTTCCTGCTCCTATGATGCTGCCTGGCCTGCTGTGTTCATCCAGCCCCACACCTTGTTATCTTGTAAAATGAAGCAGTTGGCCTACCCACTGCCTAGCTATCCATCCACAACACATATTAAGTTGTGGCGGGGGTGGTGGGGGGTGGGGGTGGGGGGTGGTTGCGGAGGTAAGGCACCAAGCGTCCCACTTGTCCTTTAGCCAGTTGAGTCTCTTAAGTCGTAAAGTATTGATCAGTTAAAGACATCATTCTGCCTTCACCATTACAATAACATGGCATCTCCCACTTTTGTGGACCTCACTGTGGCCCACCTGATAACCCCAGCTCACCCCAACTTGGCAGGGTCCTCAAGCTCTCCCAACCGAAATCCATAGTCTTACCTTTCAATCACCAGGTATCCTTTGTTTCTCATCATATACTTCCAGTCCCAGCTCGGTGAAAGTCGCACTCTCAGGTTGTTAAGTCCATATTCAGCATATCTTTGCTGCCAACTTTGAAATCAATGAGGTGCTGATCGATTTTCAATTATTTTAATTGGAAATCACTCCTCCATCACTCCTAACACTTCCCCTCCCTACACACACACACACACACACACACATACACACACACACACACACACACTCAGACACCTTATTGAATTTGCTGTTAACAAAGCAGACCCATTGTCTTCTTTTCACACCTTCATTTACATTTCTATCTCTCCTTCACTGCTATTAGCAACTCCTTTGTCTTTTGTTCTGGACACCCTCACAAACTCCTTTACATCTGCCCACAACATAAAAATACATCATCCTCCAAAGTCTTTCAGTTCTGAAGGAGAGTCGTATCAGATTCGAAATGCCAACTCTGCTTCTCTCTCCACAAATGCTACCAGACATGGTGAGTTTCTCCAGCATAGAGTCATGGAGATGTACAGCACAGAAACAGACCCTTCAGTCCAACCCATCCATGCCGACCAGATATCCTAAATTAATCCAGTCCGATTTGCCAGCATTTGGCCCATATTCCTCTAAACCCTTTCTATTCATATACCCATCCAGGTGCCTTTTAAATGTTGTAATTGTACCAGTCTCCACCACTTCCTCTTGCAGTTCACCCTCTGCCTGAAAAAGTTGTCCCTTAGATCCCAATAAATCTTTCCTGTCTCAACTTAAACCCTCTAGTTTTGGACTCCCCTACTCTGGAGAAAAGACCTTAACTATTCACCCTATCTATGCCCCTCATGAATTTATGAATTTCTATTAGGTCACCCTTCATCCTCCAATGATCCGGGGAAAATAGCCCCAGCCTATTCAGCCTCTCCCTATAGTTGAAACCCTCCAACTTTGGCAACATCCTTGTAAATCTTTTCTGAACCGTTTCAAGTTTAATGAAATCTTTTCTATAGCATGGAGACCAGAACTGAACACAGTGCTCCAAAAGTAACCTAACCAATGCCCTGTACAGCTGCAACATTACCTCCTAACTCCTTTACTTAAGGCACTGACTAAAGAAAGCAAGCGTACCAAACACCTTCTTCACAACACCAACCACATGCAACTCTACTTTCAAGGAACTATGAAACTTCACCCCAAGGTCTCTTTGTTCCGCAACACTCACCAGGACCTTACCATTAAGCGTGTAAGTCCTGCCATGATTTGCCTTTCCAAAATGTCAGACCTCACTTTTATCTAGATTAAACTCCATCTGCCACCCCTCAACCAATCGGCCCATCTGATCACAGTCCTGTTGTACTCTGACCTAACCTTCGTTGTCCACTGCATCACGAATTTTGGTGTCATCTGCAAACTTACTAACCATGTCTCCTATATTCACATCCAAATCATTTATGTAAATGACAAAAAATGCACACTTTCTGATTTTACATAATACAGTAAAGCATCTTTTTTTTTAAAAGATCTTGAGATTACATGCTGTCTATTTGTTGAGAGTCATGGGATTTGGCAATGATTTGGAAATTCAGAAAGACAAAGGGGACCCAATTTTCACTACAGTCTGCATCAGAATTACCAATTGTACTCAAGCAACAAACTTTACCTCAGGAACCAGAGTAGCCCATTTAGTCTCTTGAGGTTTGTCGTATTCAATTTGATGATGAGTAATCTGTACCTCAATCTCATTTTATTCCCCTAAATTCCATTTCTCACTATGCTCTCACTTAACAAAAAAAGAGATTGAATTCAGTCTTGAAATCTCCAGTTGCCCCAGCAACTATAATCTTTTGTAGGAGAGTTTCAGATTTTTCCTATCTGTTTTGTGTTAAATTACTTACTGATTTCATTCCTAGATGACCTTAGCTCTAATTTTAAGATTATGTCTCCCTTTTGATTCAACTACCTTCCCCATCAAACCATCCATGACATCACACCCAATGCAGACTGTTCTGTTCTTTGCATTCTTAAATATGAATAATGCCACATTCATCCTGTTAGGGGCTAACAAACAAAATGAACTTCCTAAGAAAGTGCTGGATGTGGGTAACAGTTACAGCTTTTAAAAGACATTTGGATAAGTATGTGAATAAAAAACGTTTGGAGAGATATGGGCCAAGTACAGGCATGTGGCACTAGTTTAGTTTGGGATTTTGGTCGGCATGGTCTTATTGGACCAAACAGTCTGCTTCGTGTTGAATGAATCTATGATTCTAAGCAAAATTAATAAGAGATACGAACTGAGGAAGCAAAAGTAAATGATGATTTTTTGGCCAATGTTATAACATGCCTCATGCAGCCTTATGCAGCTCGAGGTTGTGTTCAATGACAATGTTTCAGTCACAACACTGTTGTTAGAGTTGCCTGCAAAATTTTTCATTTTATTAATGAGGCATTCAGTATTAAATGTTGAAGACAGCTGTTTGCAACTGATGGTAGTTTTCGATAGCACAAAGTATTGAAGTCGGCCTAGCCCAGTCAATGCTATCAGACAATAGCACCAGTATTTTCGAGATTTCCTGTTTAATTCAAAAAACTTTATAAAGAAGTTCTGGAGATCAAAATAGATTATAAAATCACAACAGAAACTGAATTATTTCATTCATAACATCAACACCTCAATTGACTTTAGCCAACTAGCACATCTTACTTAAAAAAAACACAAAAAACTTGCATATTATGCCTTTTATGGTCTTAGGATGTTCCAAAGTCCTTTACAAAGTGCGATGTAACTTTTAAACTACGTAATGTTGCAAAACACAACAACAACCTACATTTTTATATCAGCCTACCTTTAACATAATAAAACATTCCAAGGTGCTTCACAGGTGCAATAGAAATCATAATTTCACAAACATTTACATAAGAAGATACACAGGCAGATGACCAAAAGCTTCCTCAAAGATCATAAGAAACAGAACAAAAACAGAAGTCGCTGGAAAAGCTCAGCAGGTCATGGCAGCTTCTGTGAAGAAAAAAATCAGAGTTAACATTTCGGGTCCAGTGACCCTTCCTCAGAACTGATGGTAGCTGGGCAAATGTTGGCTTACATGCAGAAAATAGGGAGGGGTATGGGTAGGGAGTAAACGATAGGATAGAGCTCGAAGAGAGAGAAGAGCAGTTGGATAGACAAAGGAGTTGATAACAATCAGGCTAGGAGGGTGAATAGCCGTTAATGTGGATTGTTAGTGACTAACAATAGGTAGTGTGTAATGGCAGGCTATGTGATAACAAGGCCTAGTGTGTGGGGTAGGGGGCTGGGACATGGGATAGTTTGGGGCCTAAAATTATTGAACTTGATATTGAGTCTGGAGGGCTGCAGCTTAGAAGCTCGACGCAAACTGGATGAAAAACACCTCATTTTCCACTTAGGGACCTTGCAGCCCTCCAGACTCAATATCGAGTTCAATAATTTTAGGGCCTGAACTCTCCCATGTCCCAGCCCCCGCCCCACACACCAGGCCTTGTTGTCACATAGCCGACCATTATACACCCCCTGTTGTTAGTCACTAACAGTCTCCATTAACAACTATTCACCCTTCCAGCCAGATTGTTACCAACTCTGTTGTCTATCCAACTGTTCTTCTTTCTCTTCAGGCTCTATCCTATTGTTCACTCTCTACCCCATCCCCCTCCCTACTTTCTGCAAATAAGCCAATGTTAGCCCAATTAGCATCAGTTCTGAGGAAGGGTCACCGGACCCACAACATTAGCTCTGATTTTTTCTTCACAAATGCTGCCAGGCCTGCTGAGCTTTTCCAGCAACTTCTGCTTTTGTTCCTGATTTACAGCATCCGCACTTCTTTCGGTTTTCATAAGAAATAGAAGCAAGAGTAGGCCATTCCGCCCATCAAGTCTACATGGCCATGGCCATTCAGAAATATTCTGAATGATGTGATAATGGCCTTAAATCCACTTTCTGGACTGTTAAGACTGTCCCTTAAAGAAAGAGAGGTGGAGAGGTTGATTGGAATCAAACAGCAGTATGATAACGATCGGATTATCTGTTTTGTGAAGTTGATTGAGGCATAAATATTGGAAACCACATCATGGAGAACAATCTCACCTTTCTTTAAGCAATTCCATAACAGAGGCAGGTGGGTCTCACTCTTAATTCCTTTCAGAATGGACTGAAATGGCAGCTTAGGCCACATGCTAAAATCTCGGGACAAGCTTGCACCAACAATCTTCTGACTCAGAGTTGACAATACTACTTTCTGGGCTAAGGCTAACAGGCAGATGACTTTAAATGAAAATGACAACTTTGTTGTACATGTGGAGAATGTTACTTGTAATTTAGATTCTAGAAGGATGGGTTCAGTGGGCCCTTTTGCTGAACCTTGTGTCTGAGTAGGCAGCACATTATTACCTCCCTGCAGTAGCACTTAGGTAATCAAGGTTTAGTGAGAAGCCTTGAATTTGATTTGAGCAATGATAAGCATGGGACTTGCAAAGACAATTCCACCCTCGAAACACCTCCATCATCAATCTGAGTTTCAGGTTCCATTTGACTATTTGTCTTGATTTTTTTTTATGTCTGAACTCTAGCTGTAAGAACAATTAACTCAGATTTGGGGCTGAAGTCACTGAGAGCCGGGAACAACCCATGAGTTGGCCAATACTTTGCAGCCTGTTCGATGTGGTTTGTGTCTGGGAGTTGAGAATAAGGGTACAGTGATACACAGGAAGCTCATGTCTTGCTGCCCACATTCATTTACGCAATGCAACTGCTATTTCCTTTCTCAGGGCCTGTAGGATGCAAGTTGATTAAAAACAGTTTCTTTATGAAAGATCTCTGTGTGATAGTGACCCAGAACAAGTTGCAGTGGGGACTAACTGAAGGCTAGGGCCACCAATTGAATAAATCAAAATGAGCCATTCGGAATTGGAAATTCTGTGCAACAGCATAATTCAATGGTCAAAACAAAAATTTTGCAAAAATAGATTCTGAATACATCTCATCAATAATAGTCAATGAAAAAAAGATTTGGAAAAGTAGTTAAATACATATTAATGTTCTTTTTTTTTTGTTCTTTTTGAGGGGAATAATTAGAAAATTAAATCGGTTACCAGAAAGCTAAAAAATACATTGTTCAGCCAGCCACGTAAGTAATACAAAGCAACAACAACAACTTGCATTTATTTAGCACCTCCAAGGGGCTTTCTTGAGAGCGAACAACAACAAAGATTTGGCACCAAACATTGTACCGAGATATTAGGACTGCTTGGTCCAGGACTGATTTGTTGAGGAATATTTTAAATGAATAGAAAGCAATAGGCAGGCAGAAAGGATTGGGGATGGGAGTTTCTGAAATTAGTGCCTCAGCAGCTAGAGTCACAGTTGTCACAGTTGCCAATGCTAGAGAAATGTGCCCTGCTTAAATTGTTTGTAAATAATTTGCATATACGACTAGTTAGGACTATGTGCCTACAAAGAATGGTGATCTGAAATTGGAGGCAAGTTATGGGAAAAAAGCAATCTAAAATGTCATCAATGATTCTTAAATCTTACCTGAGGAAGCCATGAGTTGTGAAGTTTCACTAATGTTTTGCTGCTGAGATGAAAATTAGCAAATTTTAACCACACAGGAACTGGCCTTATCTGTATCATCATCATCATCTTTGTCTAGACTACAAATAGCAAAACTCCTGCTGCGTCACCTCTTACAAAACGGAGAAAATGTTGGTCCTACAATAATATTCCAAAAGTGATGAAGCAAAGACAAAGTCCTAAATCTGTTTGCACATCTGTGATCAAATACCATGGAGGAAATAATTGGACTATTGCTTACAAACAAAGTTTGCCAGTGATTTAAAAGCTAACAGATAACATGATACATAAGAATATGCATTAAATTCTAAATCCAAAAAAGAAAGAGGCAAATGTTTAACAATCATACTTTCCTTACAGAACAAAGTTTGGCAAGTGAAATATAGAATTCACAATTGAACAGCAACTTTCCCAACGTGGAAATCAAGCCAATGTTGTTATATTCGAAAGACAGCAAGCAATTTGAACTCAACTCCTGTGTTTACTTCTAATGTTCTCAATCTCACGTGCTGTATGTTATGCTTGGTGCATGGTTCCGAATGACGCACATGTTCAATTGCAAGTGTTAGTTCATAGGGTTTATTTCTGAAATCAGAAGACAGAAAGCACATTGAAAATAAGCTTTGAAGTGTTAGCCACATCTTACACAGTCAAGAGCAACTGCAGCTTTCAGGTGAAGAAATTATAGATGGAAGTGAAAAATTAAACTAGCGCATCCAGAACTAACTCAGACTCCAATTTACTGCATACATTTCTCCTTATTTTTGTCATATTTTATTTTAATTTTCACAGGTAAGTAGCAAAATATGTAGTATTTAAGGCAGCTGAGAAAAAGGCTTCATTTTTGTCTAAGAATTTCCAGTCACAAGAAATTGGGAGGTGAAAAACGTAGGTGTTATAATGCCCCTATTGGCAGGAGGGTTCAATATCAACTTAACAAAGAGTATATTGAAATTTCCACTGTAAGTGGACACAAAAGTTTGCAATGGAAAAGCTGGCAGGAAGCAGACACAAAACAAGGTTTTAAATATATTAAGATATACATATAAACTGCAACTTTTTTTATTACCCAACGAACATTAGCCTGTTTGAAAGATTATTAAATAAATTTGTGAGCAGTAAAAATTGACCAGATTTTCCTTGTGATTTTTAATTGACATGCACATTTTAGAAAGATGCTTTTTAACTTTGTCTATATTTTATGCTGTTTGATCAATGATTACCTACATTCATCAGTCATTAATCAGACCAGAAAAATCTGTTAAACAGAAAAAAAAACTCTAAAAGATGCTGAGAGATAGCAAGAACTGCAGATTCTGGAGTCAGACAACGCAGTGTGGAGCTGGAGGAACACAGCAGGCCAGGCAGCATCTGAAGAAGGGTCTCGACCCGAAATGTCAATATTCCTGCTCCTCTGATGCTGCCTGGCCTGCTGCGTTCCTCCAGCTCCATGCTGTGCTATCTATAAGATGCTGTGAAGGTTACTTTTTCTGAAGCTTCCTCAGAATTATTGAACTGTTAACAAAAAAGCTAAACTGACCTATAAGGTTGCTGAAATACCCACTAGTAATGTTTTGTCATTATAGGTAAATAATACAGATGTGTTTACTCTATGCTGTCTTTATTGTGATAAAATATGGAGATCAATTTTTGAGGTCTTTTAAATGAACTTTTGTGACATTCTTGAGTTTTATTCATTTATGTGATGCGGACATCACTGACTGGGCCAGCATTCATGCCCATCCCTAGTTGCCTTTGAGGAGATGGTGGTGAGCTGCCTATCTGGTGTAGGTAGATCCATACTGCTTTATGAAAGGAGTTCCAGGATCTTTACACAACAACACTGAAGGAATAGTGATATATCTCCAAGTCAGGATAGTGAGTGTCTTGGAGGGGAAATTGCAGATAATATTATTGCAATTTATCTGTTGCCCTTGTCTGTGTAGATGGTAGTGGTTATAAATTAGGAAGGTACTATCTAAGGAACGTTGGTGAATTTCTGAAATGGACAGGAATAGTTTTCAGAAGGATACTGATTTAAAAATGTCAGCTGTGATCACCTGAGCACAGTTTGAGCCAAGCTCCAGGAAACCAAATTAGACAAATAATCAAATGCCAAGAAGGGAAAATTGCCTGCAATATTCATGGATGCTACCAATTCAGGACATCATTAGCCAACCATAGTCTCAGGCTGACACCTTACACATCCAGAACACGCTAAGGATTTTACGCTGCATTTTAATTTATTTCCTTTGTATTGGACACTGCCCTTTTCTAACTTTGTGTTAATGTTCATGTGTATATGAAATTGCGTCTTGATTATCTTTCTCAGGGTTATTCAAAAATAAAAATTGTCTATCTTTTACCTCAAAAATCCTCTCATTGTTGGCTCCTTAATGTTTCTGGTAAATGACTTAACTAGATTTTAGCCCAAGTGAGGTCAATCAAGGAGGCTAAAAGAGGAGAGCCAATTCAATGTTACTCATCTGATTGTAAAAGTGCTTCATGATGATGAATTCCGAATGTATTTAATTATTTAGGGTTAATGGCATTGAATTTAGCTGTTCAGGGCAGAATCAGGTGCTCCAGGAGATGGGATAGAGATAAGCTTGGAGGCAGGAAGGCTATTTAATTAGACAGAGCAGTGGTAGACCCAAATTCCACTGCTTTCCTGCTTAATACCAGATTTAAGTTCTGTAATCCAGTGCATGTGACACTACTTCAAAAATTTCCTACATAAACACAATGAAAAGTTCCCCAAGAAAGAAGGAAAGGCATTGTTTCCAAAGGTGGTTATATATTTGACCCGGGTGCAAAACGTTGACACCAATCAGTGCTTTAATACATTGACCTTTTCCGAGAGTAGGTCTTGCCACTTTGAAGTAATTATTAGAATCCAGCAGGTTCGATCAGACAGTTAGTTGCACATTTATTTGAAAACATGGTCGACTGCACCAGTTCAGGTGAAGGAAATATTTAGGTTTGAAATCGCAGCAACATAGAACAATCGGTTTAGTAATACCAGGTGGGAGCCAGATTTTGTTTTTGCACGCTTGATTCTGTGTGCTTTGAAATACAATCTTGTAAGGCTGTATTTTCTGTCACCTTCAGCCATCTGATGAATGATGAATGGTTTATTTAATATCACTTGCATTTTACAGTGAATAATACAGTAACATACAGAGAAAAGCTACAACTGTCACCAAAATCCTGCGCCATTTTGAATCGTTTGAGATATAAAAAGGAAAAAAAAAATAACTGAGAGGGAGTCCTGAGCCCTGAGCTGGCCCACCAACGACACCTGTACCACCACCTGCCCTCCACTGCCTCACCATCATCTGTGCCAGATCCTTCAATGTAGGAGCTGCCACTCTTTAGGTGCCATCTCTTGCCGCTTGGCCCACCTCACCAACACCACCTCCGAAACTGATGCCGTATCCTGTGCTGAATCCACACTCTCCCTGCAGCCAGGAGTCCCTGGCTCCGCTGACATATTGATGACATCAAGGAGTCTCAGGTCTGGGCCTACCACGATGCCGCTGCTGCAGCTGCCACCTCATCAATGCCAGGAGCCCCTGCTCTGGGCCTACTGCAACCAGGACTTCCTGGCTCCGATGCCAGACCAGGCTGCTGCCATCATCTCACCAAGTGTCCTGCTCTGGCCACCCTCCTCCGAGATGTCACCTCGCTGGCGCCACCATCTTGAAAAGTCTGCTGTCACCAGCCCTGAATGCCAGGAGGACGTCTCTGTTGCTGCAATCACTTGCAGTCACCACGGGGAGCCGAGTCCGCTGTCATCTCTGACCACCGGGAGAAGCTGCCATTCTGCTCTAGCTACCAAAACAATTTCGCCAGCTAACTCGGTCCAAAGGAAAGAAAAGCAGAAGGAAGGAAAATGGAAGAGAAAGCGCCGAAGCAAAAAGAAAGAAAAAAAGAAACAAAGCATGCGGGGTAGGTGAACCCTGGGCAAGAGCGCACACACAGCCCTGCTACTATGCTGCCATCTTGAATCTCAAATCTGAGAGTACTAGATTCAGTGAAAAAGCAACTTGTAGAGTTCCATTTTCTTGTTTATTCCTCATTTCCCTCTTTTCAAAACAAATAGCTTACTCATGTTTCATAGAAGTTACAGAATCTGCTTTAGGAATTGTTATACTGCCGAAGAATTCCATTTTTGAACCAGACTCAGAGAAAAGAAATGTTCTGGAACCTTTCTTTTATTTTGATAAGGGTGTGTTCTCCAGTTAACATTTTGTTGACCAGTGAAGGATTACCATAAATCTCCTTAATCTTGGAGAAAGTCAGGAGGGGTTTGAGGAAGAGATTAAAGACGTCATAATCAGAGGGCACTTTGCTGCAAAAGCTTGTGATTTCAAATAAACCTGTGGGGCTATAACCTGTTGTTGTGTGACTTCTGACTTTGTCCACCCCAGTCCAACACCGGCACCTCCACATAGTAACCAAAAGGAACAGACAGAGGGAGGTACAGGCATATGTGGAACCTGTGTGAGAATCCACAATTGAAAGCTACTTTTGGATAATTTGTTTTAGAGAAAAATCATATGGATAGAGAATATAACAGAAAAGTTAAACTTTCAGTAAAATGAAAGCAAAACTGAATTGGAAGAAGTTCTGAAGAGTAGTCATACTGGGCTCAAACTTTTAACTCTGTTTCTCTGCTAGACCTGCTAATTTTCTGTAGCATTCTCTGTGTTTGTTTCATAAGCCTTTGAATTGATTGATATCCTGAAGATATGGGAAAAGATTAATTGATTAACTTTTTTGCAATGCCAACGTGAGCATGGCGATCCAATTTGCCTCCTTCTGCACTGTATAACTTTATGACTGGAATAAGTTAACAGACTGAAAACAAAATTAGATGGTAGGTAGAGACATTCAAATTCTTTGGATTTGGACTTAATGAAATGCTTGTGATCTGTGTTGGAATCCAAACTGTAAAATAAAACTTACTGATGCTCTGGATGTAATTGAAGACAATCCTTCTTTCGACCAAAACCTCCACCAAACCTGAGGCAATGTAACAGGAATGTTGGACATACAGCCTGCAAAAGACACGAGCAGTTTGTATGGTTATTCTCTCAAAATCCCTGGAGTGATAGATGCTGTGGCTTCTTCCCCAGGTTACGAAGAAGGAAAACACTTTAGATGGATGGAAGGATCATCTCACTGTGGAACGCCAGAAAAATGATTCTCAAGATTAGAGAATAAATAAATACATTATGCAGCACAATCTACGGCTATTTCAGACCATTAACCTGCATTGCAAAACCATCAAACATAACATGCACCAAATTGCCATCTTAATTGCCACTGTTATTTAGTTTTAAAGGAGCTTTCTGTCAACTGGAGATTTTATTGTCTCCCACTCTATAACCTGTTGTCGTGTGACTTCTGACTTTGTCCACCCCAGTACAACACCGGCACCTCCACATAGTAACCAAAAGGAACAGACAGAGGGAGGTACAGGCATATGTGGAACCTGTGTGAGAATCCACAATTGAAAGCTACTTTTGGATAATTTGTTTTAGAGAAAAATCATATGGATAGAGAATATAACAGAAAAGTTAAACTTTCAGTAAAATGAAAGCAAAACTCTAGAGTGTCAGATTGTAAAGTACAACAATAGTGAAACTATAAACCATACTAACTTGAGACATACAAAGATACCACTGAAGAAGTTGGAGAGAGGTTTTACAAGAATGATACTGGAAGTGCATGGCTTTACAAAGGATTGGCAGGCTGGGTATTTATCTCTTGAAAAACAGTGGCAGTGAGGAAACTGAGCAGAGTTCTTTAAAATTGTGAAGGGTATTGATGGAGTGCATAGAGAAAATGGACTAAATTTTAGGCACTCTGGTTACAGGATGTAATTGTGAAGTTGGATGCCCCGTGGAGCAATTAAAGATGGGCAATAAATGTTGGCCTAGCTAGCGATGCCCACATCCTACGAACAAATAAAGCAAAAAAAGAAAATTCCCTTAGTCTCCTGCCCTATTCACCTTGACTCACAGCTGCCCCCTTGCTCCCTGCCCTACTGGTCCTGGCTATACCCTCCCCCTGCCACCTACCTGGGCATTGGATCCTTTAATCATTGCTGTTGGAGATTGGCAACAGCTCCTGAAATATCTGCCACTTCCAGTGACACGTTTGTTACCAAAGTACTGCCAATGTTTTGATTGCATGGTTATTCTTGAAGATGGGACTTCTTCCCCAGAAGGGGTTAAAAAACCAGCCACAATTCAATTAACAGGCCAGACGAGAGTGGGTTTGCCCTTACTCCTACACTGGGGTGAAGGAAAGATGGAAAGTCCTCCCACTATTCCACCTCCTCTCTCCCTACCCTCCCATTTTCCCCCATCATAAATTCCAACTCAATGCCTCGTCTTGTGGGGAAGAACATGACCACAAGTTATCAATGCAAGACTGTCATTAGGAAATTCGGTAGGGTAAAAGTTTCTTTTACCAGATGTCGGTGGGTATATGAAATATATTACATGGGGGTAAAAGTGAATATAGATTTACAAAGATAAATTTAAATGAGAAAGACAGGAAGGCTTTGAAGGAGCATTAACTCCTGAATTTCTTATCTGCCCAATATGCAACCCAGGATTCTACTTCCTTTGGGAAACTGTGATTACACTGATTACTTTAGATGTCATGGTTCTCAGTATGGTTCATTCCCATCCACTCTGTCCTCCTCCTTTGACAGCATTGCCTATTTTTTGGGAATAGTTTATCTGGCAACTGAAACACTCAATTTCCTCATTCACATGGGTATATGAAGGCAAACAGTAGAGATTCACGTTGGAAGCTGAAAGTTAGGAGAATATTCAACAGATCTAGCAGTGTCTGTGGATTTGGTGATCAAAGGTTAAGTTTCAGGTAATGTGCTTTCATCAGAACTGAACATTCCACAATGAACAGTACTCAGTCGATCCCAATTCTTGCCTCTCAATACCTCTGTTTCCACAAGCTTGCTGCAGAGCAAATACAAAATGCAGTTCCTGGCTGTAGCCCAGGGACACCGGGAGAAATAGCAATATCTCTGACAGCTTAGAACAAATGTGGAATGATTGAACTCGTCACGGCCTGAACCATCAGAGCAACTTTATTAAACTTTCAACTATTATTTTAACGAGTCAAAGGAGAGAAGTGTTACATTAAAAGTGGTAGGTTAATGAAATGGATGTATGAACTTTAACATATTATCAGTAATTGATAACTACAGAAAACAATTGTCAATAATCAAAACTGTTTTCACATTAAGTGAACTAGAGAATAGGGCCTGTAAGACTCAGAGGAAGAGCAGGCAGGGTGTGGTTGCGAGACAAAGCGGGTCAAGGGGATTGAAGTTCATCTGTTTTGATGCAAGAAGTGTAACAGGTAATGCAGATGAACTTAAAGCTTTGAATAGTACTTGGAACTATGATGTTGTTGCTAATACAGAGACTTGGTTAAGGGATGGACAGGATTGGCAGGTTAACGTTCCAGGATGCAGATGTTTCAGGCGGGATGGAGGGGGATGTAAAAGGGGTGGGGGAGTTGCACTACTTGTGAAGGAGAATATCACAGCTGTACTGCGGGAGGACACCTTGGATGGCTCATACAGTGAGGCAATATAGGTAGAGCTTAGGAACAGGAAGGGTGCAATCACAATGTTTGGGGTTTACTATAGGCCTCCCAACGGCCAGTGGGAGCTAGAAGAACAGATATGTAGGCAGATTTTGGCAAGATGTAAAAGTAACAGGGTTGTTGCCGTGGGTGATTTTAACTTATATATTGACTGGGATTCACCTAGTGCTTGGCGCTCGAATAGGGCAGAGTTTGTAAGGAGCATCCAGGAGGGCTTCTTGAAACGGTATGTAGATAATCCAACTAGGAAAAGGGCCATACTGGACCTACTATTGGGGAATGAGCCTGGCCAGGCGATCGACGTCTCAGTAGGGGAGCACCTTGGGAACAGTGATCACAATTCAGTAAGTTTTAAGGTACTGATGGATAAAGATTGGTGTATTTGTCAGGTGAAGCTGCTAAATTGGGGGAACAATATTAGGCAGGAACTGAAGAATATAGATTGGAGGCAGTTGTTTGAGAGCCAATCAACATATGGTATGTGGGAGGCTTTCAAGTGTACAAGTGGCACATTCCTGTGAGGATGAAGGTTAAGAATGGCAAGTTTAGGGAACCTTGGGTAACATGAGATATTGTGAGCCTAATCAAAAAGAAAAAGGAAGCATTTATCAAGGCTAGGAGCCTGGGAACACATGAAGCAAGGGTGGAATGCAAAGAAAGTTGGAAGAAACTTAAGCAAGGAGTCAGGAGGACTAAAAGGGGTCATGAAAAGTCATTGGCCAACAGGAATAAGGAAAATCCCAAGGCTTTTTGTACATATATAAAGAGCAAGACAGTAACCAGCCAGACAATTGGCCTACTCAAGGACAAGGAAGGGAATTTATGTGTGGAGCCAGAGGGAATGGGTGAGGTATTAAATGAGTACTTTGCGTCAGTATTCACCATAGAGAAGGACTTGGTGGATGATGAGTCTGGGGAAGAGTGTGTAGATAGTTTGGGTCATGTTGAGGTCAAAAGGGAGGGGGGTATTAGGGGTCTTGAAAAACATTAAGGTAGGCAAGTCCCCAGGGCCTGATGGGATATACCCCAGAATACTGAGACAGGCAAGGGAGGAAATTGTTGGGACCTGGAGGAAAATCTTTGTATCCTTACTGGCTACAGGGGAGGTCCCAGAGGAATGGAGAATAGCCAGTGTGGTTCCATTGTTTAAGAAGGGTGTCAAGGATAATCCAACTAATTACAGGCTGGTGAGCCTTACATCAATGGTAGAGAAATTATTGGAGAGGTTTTTTTCGAGACAGGATTTACTCCCACTTGGAAATCGGTGGGCGTATTAGCAAGAGACAATATGGTTTTGTGAAGAAGAGGTCATGTCTCACTAACTTGGTTGGGTTTTTTGAGGAAGTGACGAAGATGATCGATGAGGGTAGGGCAGTGGATGTTGTCTACATGGACATCAGTAAGGCCTTTGACACGGTCCCTCATGACAGGCTGATACAGAAGGTAAAGTTGTACAGAATCAGAGGTGAGCTTGCAAGATGGTTAAAAAGAAACTGTCACGGTCATAGAAGGCAGAGGGTAGCAGTGGAAGGGTATGTTTCTGAATGGAGGACTGTGACTAGTGGCGTTCCTCAGGGATCAGTGTTGGGACCTTTGCTGTTTGTAATATATATAAATGATTGGAGGAAAATGTAACTGGTCTGATTAGTAAGTTTGCCGATGACACGAAGGTTGGTGGAATTGCGGATAGCGATAAGGACGGTCAAAGGATACAGCTGGATATAGATAGGTTGGTGACTTGGGCAGAGAGATGGCAGATAGAGTTTAATCCAGAAAAATGTGAGGTAATGCATTTTGGAAGGTCTAATCCAGATGGAAAATATGCAGCAAATGGTAGAACCCTTAAGAGCACTGATAAGCAGAGGGATCTGGGTGTATAGGTACACAGGTCACTGAAAGTGGCAACGCAGGTGGAGAAGGTAGTTAACAAGGCATACGGCATGCTTGCCTTCATTGGCCAGGGCATTGGGTTTAAAACTTGGCAGGTAATTTTGCGGCTTTATAGAACCTTAGTTGGGCTGCATTTGGAATATTGTGTTCAATTCTGGTCGCCACACCATCGGAAGGGTGAGGTGGCTTTGGAGAGGGTACAGAAAAGATTTACCAAGATGCTGCCTGGTATGGAGGGCATTAGCTATGAGAAAAGGTTGGAGAAACTTGTGTTGTTCTCACTGGAATGACAGAGGTTGAGGGGCGACCTGATAGAGGTCTACAAGATTATGAAGGGTAAGGACAAGAGTGGACAGTCAGAAGCTTTTTCCCAGGATGGAAGAGTCGGTTACCAGGGGCCATAAGTTTAAGGTGTGAGGGGCAAGGTTTAATGGTGATGTACGAGGCAAATTTTTTACGCGGAGGGTAGTGGGTGCCTGGATCTCATTGCCAGAGCAGGTAACGGAAGCAGATACTATACCGACTTTTAAAGGACGTCTTGACAAATATATGAATAAGATGGGAATAGAGGGATACGGTACCCAGAAGGGTAGAGGATTTTAGTTGTGACGGGCAGTATGTCAGTGCAGATTTGGAGTACTGTAATTTTCTTCGTTGTTTGTTCGTTATCTTCTGACCATATAGCTCTTTATGCCTTTATTTGAACATTGTATATTCTGGCCTTGTCTTAGTAGGTTTGTTCAATCACCCCAGCAGTTTCTATCTGCTCTTTCATCTGTTGACAGTTTTCAACAATTAGATGAGTCTATTCCTGTACTTCCTGTAGGCTAATTCCTATCATGTGTCTGTTTAGAGCTAAGGGTTACACTCTTCCTGTTTGCTATATTGGTTGCTGCTTTGAGGTATTAATTCTGATTAAATTATTCAGCTAATTTGAGCACAGTCCCAAGCATGAGGACTTTCCTATTAATGCAGGAAGTGCTAAAGTATTATCACCAAACAGAGCTTAAGTTGTAAGTATCACTCTCCATCACTGACGTAGGATGAAGCTCATTAAGAACAATCCTCTAAGCAGCAGTTATCTCCTACTGGCTAATCATGAGGCTTGGATTGAGCACTATAAATTAACTTGAGAATGTAGTGCATGTTTTGTAACAAGTAAACTGGTATTAGTACTGAATAATATCACATAGATTTTCAGAAATCCTATGTCTGGTGACACATGAAGCAGACATTTTATATCTGATTCCATGGTTACTTTCTCCTGGAACAAATCACCAGCAGTTATAGCTTGAGAAGTGCCACTACATGTCAACATGCAGCTGACCAGGCACCTCTCAGTCTCTTACAGCTTGCCATATATGTATTGAAAGGATTTACAGGTTAAAAAACTTTTCTCCACATCGCAAGCACATATTCACATCACAGGGTGGGAACCCAAGTCTGAGCAACTGGCTCCAAAGTAGATACTATCCAAGGCACTCCAAGACCTCTGGCAGCAAGTTCAAAACAGGAATTCAATTTTTGTATTCTGGTTTATCCTTTACTCATTTCATTCTTATTGTTTATAGCGCTGTTGGAGTCCTCCTGGTAACTTTCTGCCTTGTCCAAACTTGTGTGTGACAGACTTACATAGCTATAATGTGCTGTCAACTCAATGGGAGGTAAAAACAGTCATTATTTACATCCCATCCTATGCAATATCAGGGATGGTTGAATACAGAAATCCAAAAGTTGTTGTCACAATCGACATTGCAAAGCTTCAACAAAATGCATGTCTTTCAGGCGATTCTTTTATATGTAAATTGGGAGCGCTAAAATTCCAAGAAGAATACGTCTTAGCATTCTGTTTTTGCTCTTCACTTGCAGTTTTCACCTCCAGCCGTAATGACACATTTTATTGCTACAATTGATTCCGTATAAATAATGATTTGTTTCAAGCCTTGTTGCCTTTATAGATCATAGAATCTCTACAGTGTGGAAACAGGCCATTCAGCCCAACAAGTCCACACTGCTCCTCCAAAGAGCATCCCACCCTGACTCATTCCCCTACCCCTGCATTTCCCATATCTAACCCACCTAACCTAAACATCCCTGGACACTAGAGGCAATTTAACCCAATCCACCCAGCCTGCACATCTTTGGACTGTGGGAGTCCAAACCAGAGCACCCAGAGGAAACCCACACAGACACAGGGAGAATGTGCAAACTCCACACAGACAGCCATCTGAGGGTGGAATTGATCCTAGGTCCCTGGTGCTGTGAGGCAGCAGTACTAACCTCTGAGCCACCGTGTCACACCTTTCTGCCTGTGAGCTATAGTTATTAACAGCATCTCGCCGCAACGCACCAGCTTCATGTGGCGTGGCCTTAGACTGCCCAACCCTGGGAGTTCAGCCCAACAGGCAGGAAGATAGGACCAAGAGGTGGATGGGAGACTGGACTCAACCGTGGCCCATTTATCTACCTCTCAACGCCACAAAAAGAATGGCGTCCTCTACATTTTCAGTGTTTCCTCCTTTTCCTTGGCTGACTTGCATTCCATCTGTACATATCAGTATTCTGCAATAACCTTACAGCTGCAATGGGACACCTTTGCAAATTGAAGGGTCCCCTGTAATTTTCAAGTGGTTTCATTCACAAGTCTGCCAGAACGTTGCATCAAGTAGGTCCTAAGCATCAATGGGCAGCCACGGATCCCCATGCCTTCCTCCAAGTTTCAGTTCATGGTGGCACACTTTTCAGATTAACAGCCATGGGTTGAAAGCCCCCTCTCAGTTAAGAGTCCTCAGGATTCCAAAGATATTATTTCTGTAGTTGATATTGTGCCTAAAATGTTAAGTAACCAGTGGGTAACAGTGAGACACCATTATGTTAAGGATCAACCTTCAATCCCAAATTGAACCCTCAGATGGTTTCTCCACAAACAAAGCCATGAATCTGACCTTCCAAGAACCAGCCTAATTGAAGTGAGATTAAGCTAAAGCTATCTGTGTGGGTAGAATTAATTTGTGCTCCTTTATCTGCTATGACTTAGCTGTCTGCACTCTCACCTCTGAGTCGGACGTTGTTGGTTCAATCTCAATCCAAAGACTTAAAGGTATAACTTAGACCAATGCTTCCCAAACTGTTTCCCACCATGCCCCCATTTTGAGGCTTGTAAATTGTCGCCACTCCTCAGTGAGAACTTTGGGAGGTGGGTTGTGGTGCTATGTGAGTGAAGGCCTGTTGAAATGAGAATATGGCTGAAAGATCTCTTTCAGAGCTTCACACCGGCCTTAGCTGCCTCAGGGCTCATGGCCCTCCAATGTCAGTTCATAGATCCATTCAGTGTCCCAACCGCATCCACCCCATTTTAGGAAGTTCTGACTGAGACAGAATTTTCAGAGTAGTGCTGCTGCAAAATTACACTGGCAGGAATGCTGTCTTTCTGATGAGATGTTGAACTAAGGTCCTTTCTTGTACATCATCCTGTTGCATATAGGTTTAATAGTGTTAATAACTTGACTGAACACAATAGGAACCACGGATTATGATATTGTGAGGACTGGGGTGGGGATCAGCATGTAGTAAAGCAGGTTTTTTGTAGCAGGTAGAACTAACACTTAACACTTTGTCCACCCAAAAATCTTTGTGGTAATGCAGCACGTATTCGTATAACCTAGAGAGAGTTACAGAGAAGCGATAGACTACACCTTGTACTTTACAAGAATTTTCTTATTAGACCAGAAGATAGTTACCCTTGCACACACGAGACTATATCATCCCCTAAAAAACCAATATATCTATGAGATAGAGATAATAGGAACTGCAGATGGTGGAGAATCCGAGATAACAAGGTGTGGAGCTGGATGAACACAGCAGGCCAAGCAGCATCATAGGAGCAGGAAAGCTTGACGTTTCGGGCCTAGACCCGAAACGTCAAGCTTTC
>JAHRHZ010000009.1:25081828-25140055 GCA_024137785.1 Ginglymostoma cirratum | reverse complement strand
CCCGAAACGTCAAGCTTTCCTGCTCCTATGATGCTGCTTGGCCTGCTGTATTCATCCAGCTCCACACCTTGTTATCTATGAGATAGCAATGGTAGCACATACATCATAGAGTCACAAAATCTTACAGCGTGGAACCAGACCCTATAGTCCAACTCATCCATGCTACCAGGTTTCCCAAACTGAATTGGTCCCACCTGCCTGCATTTGGCCCACATCCCTCTAAACCTTTCCTATCTATGTACCCGTCCAAATGTATTTTAAATGCTGTAATTGTACCCACCTTTACCATTTCTTCTCTCAGTTCATTCCACACACGAACCACCCTCTGTATGAAAAAGTTGCCCCTCAAGTCCCTTTTAAATCCTTCTCTCCACACCTTAAAATTATGCCGTCTAATTTTAAACCCCCCTACCATAGGGAAAAGACCTTTGCTATTACCTTATCTATGTTCCTCATGACTCTATAAACATATTTAGGTTCACCCCTCAACCTCTTACACTCCACAGAAAAATGTTCCAATCTATCCAGTTTCTCCTTATAATTCGAACTTTCTAGCCCCCGTAGCATTCTTGTAGATCATCTCTGCACCCTTTCCAAATTAATAATATCCTTCCTAAAGCAGTGTGATCAGAACTATATGCAGTGATCCAAAAGTGGCCTCATCAACATCCTGTACATTCACAGCATGTCGTCCTAACACCTATACTAAATGCTCTGACCGATGAAGGCAAGCATGCCAAATGCCTTCTTCACCATCCTGTCTACCTGTGACACCACTTTCAAGGAACAATGTACCTGAACCCCTCGGATTCTCTGTCCAACAGCACTTCCCTGGGACCTACCGTTAATTTGTAAGTCATGCCTTTGTTTGCCTCACTAAAATGCAACACCTTGCATTTATCTAAATTAAGTTCCATCCATCGCTCTTTGGCCCAACTGATCAAGATCTGTGCTCTTAGACAAACTTCTTCACTGTCTAATATACCACCAATCTCAGTGTCATTTGCAAACTTACCAACCATGCTTCCTACATTCTCATCCAAATCGTTTATATAAATGACAAACAACAATGGACCCAGCACGGATCCCTGCAGAACACCGCTGATCACAGGCCTCCACTCCAAAAACCAACCCTCCACCACCACCCTCTGTCTCCTACCATCAAGCCAGGGCGATCAACAAAGGAGCTGAAGATTTAATTTAGCAACATCTGTCCCAGCAAGACAAATATGCTGGAGTGCATTTCAATTACATAAGAAGTTTTCTTAGCAGCTAACCTCATGCTAAACCATGTTCAAAAACAAAAAGACAACTTGCAATTATATCGTACCTTTTACATAGTTAAAATATTGCTAGGTTCCTCACAGGAGCATTAGCAGAGAAAATGGAACCGAGGCAATAAAGATATATTCCCGGACAAGGAAGCAATAAGTAATCAGTCAGCCCTGCATTGATAAACGGATAAGTGTTGATATATTTTAGAACAAGGGCAACAGGGTTTGATGCGAATTGCAAAGCCATCAGGGGACCATTGCAATTGTCCAGCTAATGTATATGGATGTTAAATTGGGCGATTGAAACAACTTCTACAGACTGTTGTGCAAAAAAGTAACATCTCATCCAATCACTTCTCACTTGTCAAATGAGGAAGTCTCAATTTTCTTGTCATTGCTAAGTAGTTAGTCATCTCCTTCGAATAGACACAGGGAAGGGCTTCAGTCTCACTTCCACTTAAAAATAGAGTGACAGCCAGGCCACAATCGAGCAACATACAATCCTGCTTGACTTAGCACTGCTTTATCATTTGCTTCAATTTTAGATTTCCGTTTTGGAGGCTAGAGCTCCCGATGTAGAGAAACTTACACCAGCCTACTGCCAATTCCTGCTTTGGTCCACAAACCAAGTTGAGAAATAGCCATGCACTGCCACTATTAAGTAAAGGGATACTCAGCTGTATTCAGGGAAAAATATGCATGAGTTATTGAAGGCCATTTTTATGACAGTCGCTTGAGATTTTTGCCACTGTAACGGATTTCACTCAGATCTGTTGCTACCTAGTCATACATACATACAGTCATACAGTCATACAGCACAGAAACAGAGCCTTTGGTCCAACCAGTTCATGCTGACCATAATCCCAAACAAAACTAGTCCCATGTAACAAACACTACTACAAATACTGTGCAGGTCACTTTCACAGAGTGGCAACAATGGTACTACATTACGTAAGTGCGATAGATGCAAGCTTCTGAAGTATAAATAGGCATGAAGTATATCACTAAAGTTCTGAGGCACAGAGAGGTTGCCATTGGTGCTCTATCCCTGCAGTGTTGTCATTAGAAGATAAAGCATTCCTGCCAAAGTTTGCTTCATGGCACAACAGATCAATATTGCAATTCCCACTTCACAAAAAGGAATGGTTCCAGGAATGAGGAACTTTAGTTATGAGATTATGAAGACAGTTTGCAGAAGTTGGGATTGCATTCCTTGAAAAAGGTTCAGCTGAGACAAGGTCTGAAGTATTCAAAATCATGAGATAAAGCTATCTGTTCTCTAATTGATGGGAGTTGCTCAAAGTCGTTCCATTTCACGTCCAGGGATGCTTTCCAACTTCCAAAATGACTGTGCTCCACCCTCCCTAATTGTGACCATCCTCCTGCAATTAATCTTTTGTCAGTCATTCCTTCTAGGTACGTACCTGCAGTGAAGGCATGAGGAAAAATTAAACAGGTTGGGCCTATAATTCATTGGAGTTTAAAATAGGGCATTGTACAAGACTCTGAGGGGGCTTATTGAGGTAGATGCTGAATGATGTCCCTTTTGGGGGAATCTAGCTCCCTGGACACAGTTTCAACATATGGGGCATCCCCATTGATTAAAAAAAAAGAGGAGGGATTTCTTATCTTAATGGGTGGTTAATCTTTAGAATTCTGTTCCCTAGGGAACAGTGGAGATTATGTCACTGAATATAGGCAAGGCTCAATTGAACAGATTTTTGACTGACAGGGCAGTTGCAGATGAGAGTGTCAGACAGGAAAGTGAAGTTACAGTGACAGTAATAATAGAAAAACAGAGTTTTATGAGAATCATTAGCTTTGTGTTAGAATCAAAGAATCCCTACAGTGTGGAAGCAGGCCATTCAGTACACACGCACCCTTCGAAGGGCATCCCATCTAGACCCAACCCCCTACACTATCCTGGTAATCCTGCATTTCCCGTGATTGATCCATCTTATCTACATGTCTTTGGACTGTGGGGAGGAAACTACAGCAAACGCACACAAACATGGGGAAAATGTGCAAATGCCACACAAACAGTCACCCCAGGGTAAAAGTGAACCCAGGTCCCTGACACTGTGAGACAGTAGTGCTGACCACTGAGCCACCATCCTAACAGCAAGATCAGCCACAATTTTGTTAAGTGGTAGAACAAGACTGATGGATTGAATGACTGAATCCTGCTCCTATTTTTTATCATCTTGTTTTCTTGTCCATGAATCAGCACAGATTTTATGGTTTACAGAAGTGCCACTACTTGCTTCTGATTTTCAATTCAAAAACAAACTTGCTAAGTTGATGGGAGGGTGTGAATGATAAATTCACTAAGGACGGAAGATATAAGGGAAGATATGATCACATACACTCCACTTGCCCAGATGAAAGCAGCTCCAACAACTCCCAAGAAGCCTTACACCATCCAGGACAAAGCAAACTGCTTGATTGACAATCCATCTATCACCTTCAGTATTCACTCCACCATTGATTTACAGTGGTAGCACTGCAGAAATCTAGTAGTGTCTTCTGACAGCATCTTCCAAACCCATAACCACTTCTATTTAGATGGGCAAGGTGATGGGAACACCGTCACCTGCAAATTCCCCTCCAAGACACTCGCCATCCTGACCTGGAAGTATGTCATAATTCCTGACCCGAAACATCAGCTTTTCTGCTCCCCTGATGCTGCCTGACCTGCTGTGTCCCTCCAACTCCACACTGTGTTATCATTCCCTTTATATCAATGAGTCAAAATTCTGGAATTCCCTTCAGAACAGCACTGTGGCTGTACCTACAGCCCAAGGACCAGAGCAGCTCAAGAAGGCAGCTAGCTACCACCATCCCAAAGGTAATTTGCAACGGATAACAAATTCCAGCATAACACAGGATATTCATTTCCCTGAATTATCAAAAAAACAGTACCCATGACATGCCCCTGCAGCATTCTCCAATACGGCGGTAAGAACAATCACACACTGCCATAAATTGGAATCACGACCATATTATTGTGAAAATTAGGCTGTTCCATGATCTTAGCAGCATAAATTTATTCATGTAAAATATTTGGAAAAAGGGATTAACCCTGACAAATTTGATCAGAATCATTTTAAAGAATCATGAATTTGTACAATTGTTTAAAAAATTGATTAGAATCATGAATTAAACATTTTTAAAATCTGTTCAAAAATCATGAATATTTAAGTTATTTGATAAACCTTGTTAGAAAATTATGTTTTTGTAAATGTTCTTTTACCTTGCAAATTGAGAGAAATCTTTATTAAAAATCGTATCCATTTAAATACCTAAACATTGATTAAATCTTGTTGAAAAGCTGAATATATACAAGCGTTCAAAATGTCAGACTTTATTAAAAAAAAGGCACTTAAACATTTGGTTAATTAAATTTGAGCAGTGTTGAAATGGTCCAATAGATGCTTTGAAAGTTAGAAATTTCCTTCTGGTGTTGTGTGCTCATTAAATATTCTTGGATTGTTTCCAGAGAATTTTTGCACCTACAAACTGATGTACTGAGCCACTCTACACAGAGGAGGCAGTTGTAACCATTTTCATCCTGACACTGGTAATCTCAAGAGTAACTGCACTGGTGGAGTATGGATTGGCCTGTTGCAGCTTTAATATGTACCCCCTCCCCCTTGTCATTAGAATGGCTACAAACATTGTCAGATCATTTACATTAGCACTGCAACATCTAAGCCAATGTCAAAGTTACACCAAATGAGGAAGTATGTAACTGAACTTCAGAAACCTTCATGTTATCTTAAAGACAGTTCTGCATCAAGTTTGCATGTATTCAGCTGTTTGAATCCTTACTACCAATTCACTCTGGCAAGCTCCAGTAGTCTCTCAACATTGATTGAGATATTTTATATTGATAACTTGAAAACCTAATGGGATAGACATTATTTTCTTGTGAAAGTTTAAGCACTGACACATAGGTTGAAAAGCAGACTCAGATGCTGGCACATATAGGTTAGGTGTCTTCCTCAAAGGGAGCCATGTCTTTAAATCTCTGGTTTCTGTCCTCCCATCTTTTCAGATTATGTCTGTTTTCCTCTTATGTGACAACTTGCCTTGAAAGCCACCCTTTTCCTTTGAGTTGTTGTAAGTTGGATGATATACTTTTAGCAACAATCCTGCAATCCATTGTGTGTCACAGTAACTGGGGCAAGCTAATGTCTGGGCAGGATTTTAAATGTGACATTAGTTTCAGATGTAAGCAGTAGCTTGTATGTGTGCCATTTTGCTGTGTATTTAGACATGAGAGGTACGTTACAAGCTATGAAGTCTGGTGAAATGTTTGAAGGAACTGCAGGGTAATAGTTTCTGAAGGAATGCTGTTTTTTTAGCCATGGATACTTCAAGTAGGAACCTGCTTTGGGAATCTGTTGAGAAGCACCATCTTGGTGGAACTATGCATTCCTGTGCATTTACATTCAAAATGTCTGGGTGTCCAGAATGAGGTGGCCTTATTTGTGATAACAAGGTGTAGCGCTGGATGAACACAGCAGGCCAAGCAGCATCAGAGGAGCAGGAAGGCTGATGTTTCTGGCCTTATTTGTGTCCAGTTTATGATGCATCTTCCTTTGCTGCATCAGCTGTTCCGCTGAGGCACTCATTGGGAAGATCACTATTTTCTCACTACAGCTCTTTAGAAGTTAGCTGAAGTGCCTTTAAATATGTAACCACACTCATAGATTTTGACCCAATGCATAAAAGCTCTCAGAAGCTGCCTTTTGGATGTGAGGTTTGAGTTTACATAACCAGGACTTAAATCAGTACCCATTTTACTACATGCCACATGCCCAACTAACATTCAAAAGCCCATAATTGTGTGTGATGGAACAACCTCAACAGACTGTAAGGTATGTTCCTGCTTCTATCTTTCATTACCTTATTCTTGTCGGTCTAAGATAAGTGTGCATATTTCTGATAGATATATGCAGGGTTCTGTCTTGGTAAATGATGAATGTGTGTTTTGACTGACAGCAGTATGAAGAGCAGGCAGATTAGAATGTCAGTCACCATGTAATGCTCACCTAACAGTGGTTCTGCCATTTTCAAATTCCCACTCCAAGCAACCTCCTGCCTTTGCCCCATATTGCTGAATATATTTAAGCAGAGCGAGAGACCCCTCACTGTGTTATTGTAAAGTATACTTTTTTTTTGAATTGTGGAACAACATAGGACAAGGAGTATTTTAAAATGACTGTACGAGGAGTTTCTGCACCTTTAAAGACAAGTTGTTGGAACACATTGTGAGTTGTACTTACACAGTTGCTTTGTTCAAGCAGTGGGGGATGATGTCTAAGATGCTCTAGCACTGTGCAAGGTTCACCCAGAGACAGATTGCTGATTGGTTTGTGCAATTGAGATGTGTTATGGAAACCAGGAATCATAAACATGACATCGGCTCTTTGATTGGCTTCTGGGCAGGTGAACAGAGAGTGTGTGAACAAAACAGAGGCAGAAGATCTCCAAAATGCAAGAGGCAGCATCTCTTTCTCTCATTCTCCGCAGCGAAGTAACCAATTACTGAACGATAGCTAGATATTCTCTGCAATCATTTGCTTGAAGCCTTTGCCTCTAGCCAATCACTAAAGGACTATACAATTAATGTATCAACTGCTCATGTCTTTGGCAAAGAGCTGAAAGAATTGGAAATAAGTTGACTGAAAAACAGAATGTTTTGGAAGAAGCAAAAGATACACCTCATCACTGCCTGTGGAATGGTGTTTTGAACTGAGTTCCCAAAGTATTTCTTCCCTACTCACATCTTCTGCGTTTGTTTATGACTGTCTCAATGTGCGTAAAGGTTTAAAAAAGGGATTAAAGTTTCATCTAGCCACTTTGATAACCTATACTTTAGTTTGTCCTTGGTTAGCATTTATTTAAATGTAATAAATAGTAATTTATCTTAAGTACAGAAACAAGGTGAGTGTTTTCCATTAACCTGAGCCGATCAGACATATAAATTGGCGACTTGGAGTATTTTGATTAATTCTTTAACTTTTGTGATGACATGGGATTAGTGGGGCTCGAGTAACAGCATAAGTTTCCAATTGAATGGTGATTCTATTTAGTGGAGCCATGACTACTTATGGGTTAATTGCTGCATTATTTTGTCTGGTTACTAGTGCAATTGTGTGTCATTCTGAAGTATGAATAAGTTGAGCAGTCTGTCTGGTGGTGAAATACTTCTCTGTTCATTTAAAAACTGCTGGAGCAAGGTACTTCCAAACCTAGGTAGGATTTCCTCTGGTAATTGAGCATAACATGGAGAAAATGGAGAGGTCACACAGAGAAGAACAAGTTGTTGGAAGACGGAGGAGATGGAGGGGGTGAAGGGCTCTGCACTGAGCGTGTATAGGGAGCAATACGCCTGACTGAAATCTGCCAATTCTTGCAACCACAGTTGTAACCACTAAGCAGGATAAGGACAGTTTGGTTTGTAGTTCTGAAGGAGGCTCCGACTAGTTCTTTCTAGATAATAGTGGCCATACAAGTCATGTCTTCAGTTTTCAGTACACTGCATTGTTAGCCCCAGAATGCCTAAATATCACAAATCTATTAAGTTCAGTTAAACAAGTTGGATGAGTGGCAGTGCACTGTTTTGGCCCTTGGATTGCATAAATTAGAACAGATATTTATAGTCTGATATTGCATCAGGAGTTTAAATTGGTGTTTTATGAACAAAAGTATAGAAATTCTATGTTACTTTTTTTCAATTAATGTTGCTGTTAAATTTAAAAATGCAACTTTGCTGGTTATGGCATTTTTGCCCTTTTCAAATTGGTATCTTGATTTACTGCCATTCTAGCGCCTTATTCTGAACTATAGCATCATGAAACTATAGCATCAACTATAGCAGCTTGAAAATGAAGTTCCACTGATTTTGCTACATTCTTCAACCACCATCTTCTTCAGCTGAAAATCCATCAGGATTTGTTTGCATATACAATCAACTGGGGAGAATTAACAGCATGGTCTAAAATCCATTTGCAACACTGACATCATGAATGCAGTTCATAATGAGTTATAGTCCTGACCTCTGCATTTAACAGCTCAGGCTAATTATACTTATATATAAAATTCTGCAATTTCTGATTTCTCTTTTTATGTATGAGATTCATTACTGGCAATAATCAGTGGCTTTTTAATAGTATCCTCCAACTCACAGTGTAGCCTGTGGTTTTGCAAGGTCAGAAGGACTTTGGAGCCATTTAGAAATGACAGGTTGGACCTGTTTTCAGATTCCTGCCCTCTTTCCTGCCGTCCCCAAATTTTAGCAGTTCTACGTAGTGATCCTGCAACCTCCACTCCTCCTGTCTGAAAATAATGCAGGCATAGGTAGAGTCATGGAGTCATACAGCAACAGAAACAGACCCTTCGGTCCAACCAGTCCATCCCGATCATAACCTCAACACTAAACTCATCCCACCTGCCTGCTCCTGGCCCATACCCCTCCAGCCTTTCCTACTCATATGCTTATCCAAGTGATTTTTAAACATTGTGATTATGCCCGCATCCATCACTTCCTCAGACGAACCACGTACAAACCACCCTCTGTGTAAAAAATTTCCCCCTCATGTCTTTTTTAAATCTCTCTCCTTAAAAACGTGCCCACTAGTCTTGAAATCCCCCATCCTAGGGAAAAAAACACCTACTATTAACCCTGCCTGTAGCTTTCATGATTTTATAAACCTCTATAAAGTCACCTCTCAACCTTCCTATAATCCCATGAAAGAAGTCCCAACCCATCCAGTCCTTCTTTATAACTCAAACCTTCCATACCTGGCAACATCCTGCTAAATCTCTTCTGAACATTCTTCAGCTTAATAACATCCTTCCTTGTAACAGAGCCACCAGAACTGGACACAGTATTACAGAAGAGGCCTCACCAATGTCCTGTCCAACCTCAACATAGTTTCCAAACTCCTATACACAAAGGTCTGAGCAATGAAGGCACAATGTCCCCTTGTCCCCGGCTTTTTTTTCATGGAGTTGAGCCATTATGGACTGGAACTTATGCTGCTCCCCACCCCACCCCACGTGACTTTGATGCCAGGGGTGTGGGGAGTGCATTGTAAAATTCAGCTTGTGGCCGTCCCACTGTCTGCCAGCCACTTCCTGACCCGTATGAAATTTTATAGGTAGGTTCAAGGAGTCATCAGGTGGTATTAGACACCCTTTGGTCTATTGGGACTCAGAAGTCACCTATTAATAGTCAAGGTCCTTATCCAACTCATGACTGTTTTGCCTGTGGCAAGGGAAGGGGGCTTACACCAGGGAAAAAGTCCAGCAGCTTTATGAGCTGGTTGGTGTAGGATAAGGGGTAGGATACAGCATTGGCTTGCCTTGTGCCCATTGGAGGCACCAGCCTGTGCCTCCTATTCACACCCCATCCCACTGCAACCCCCGCAAGGCAAGATCACACCTTCAAACCTGTCCTCTCAAACCCAGCACCCCAATCACCTTATCATCTCATTAGGCTATCAGCCTGATCTCAGCAAAATTCCTTCAGTTCCATGGATCTCCAACAGGGACTGTTGATAGTCCCAGCAGAGCCACCACACACCCCGGGTACTGTTTGGACAATAGAACTGATTGGCCAGTAACTCTCTGAGGTGAGACTTCCTGTGTCAGATGGGTAGAAATCGTACATCTAGCCTATTAATTGCCAATGGATCATATAATAACAGCAGAATAGCTCTTCTTTCAAGGGTCTGTATTCCACTTTATAGCCAGGAAGAGGGGGCAGGAACCTAAGCATCCCATGCAATCCGATCCCATGACGATTCCTTCATGAATCTCAGAGAAGTCTTGAACTGTAGTCTGGATCCAAGAACGTTTTTGAAGGCAAGAGCAAAAAGTGTTACTCATATTCACTCATTTCTCCTACACACACCAAATGGCCCCCTTGTACCCTGCATACTCACTCAAGCCCTCTAGTCACCTCCATGACCCCTTATAGACTTGTGCCTACTCCAACTCAACTCATGCCACTAACGTATGTCATCCCCTCCACGCCCAATCATGTCTGTGCCAACAACTCATGATGTCTTGTTGCCCCCATGCCAACTCATGGCATTTTAATGTCCATTCTCCTATTATTCATTGTGTACAGATTAGAGAACCCTGTAGTAACAATAGCCTTTTGGCAAACGTCAAGTGTAAGTCTAATTGTGAATCATAAATTTTTGAGTTAACCTTAATGTTGAATTTGAAGTAATGCTATAGTGATGTTGATGACATTTGAGCTCCATTGCTTTTTGGTGGCTTCTGACAGTTTCCAAAGGCAGAGAAAATGAGGGGCCACTGTCAATCCTCATGGTGAACCCTCTGTTCTCTCTGCCACCACGACAGAATGAGACGGGGACCATTCATATACAACTCAGTCGTGGCTATGCTTCAGGTTCCTTGCCAAATACATGGAGTTGACTGGAAGCAGTACAGATGTCAAGGACTAGTTTGGGATCTGATCAAGCAAATGACAAAGTGACCCTGAAGCTGGATGTTCCTGGGACCAATCCTCCACACAGCATCCAGTTTTGTCATCAGGGAAAGTCAAGCCTAAATTGAAGACATGGCAGTCAACTGTAGTGCATATTTCAGTCTAATCTACAAACATGGCAGCATTTACATTGAACTGAAAAGAGAGCAAGAGCAGCAAACTGTATGAAGAGGTCAGCCATCTTTCAAAGATATGTCTAAATGAAGTGAACTCAAGTGATTAAAGCAGGAGCAACCTCAAAGATGAATGGCCTATCCTCGAACAAAGCCTTCAGTCTAAGAGACAATGAGAAAGAAGTCAAGGTATGCAAGCAAAATGTGAAAGATATTTCAGGATTTATCTGAAACCCTTAGCCTCCACTAGAGAAAGCAGGGTCAATGGACAAGGAGACAGCAGCAGCACAAGAAGGGGAGTGGCAAACCATGAAAAAAAAGAAACATAAAGAGGAAAAGACGAAAGAAGGGGAAAGCCATAATCCAAACGAGTAGCAGACAGAAATGTTTCTCCAGTTGCTGCTTCTTCTCAGACGAGGACAGCCAAGAAAGTGTCACTGACAAGGAAAGCGGCGAAGTAGCAAAGAGATAAAGAAAATAAAGGACCCTCCCTTATTTGAGAAACATGGGACGTGGTGAGGGGCCCAGGAAATATCTGTCTAGGACACTGTAATATGATTAGTGCACCCCAGCGCTGGGAAATCGTAAGTTGCAATGAGACCAAGGGCCCCTAGCTCTGTGAAAGCAGGAGTAGTAGTGCAACCAGCTCACTTCAACTCTGGGAAACCAGGACCAGCAACATCCAACATACAAAGTGGATTAGCAGCACCACCTGAGCATAAGCCAAAGCTTTCTGAGCACACAACTGCCCCTGCCTCCATTATCACTTAGACTGCACTATACTCCTGTGGCAGAGCAGGACTGGTGTCTCAGGCTTCCATGGGTGCAAGAATTTGCAAACTTCAATGGCATAGAGGAACATACCCAGGAAATGCATCAACCTTTGGACTGGTAATCTAAATGCTTTATATGGGATGAAAACTTGCATTTATCAATGCACATGGTGCTAAATCCACTACGCAATGTGTTTCCACCTTGGATTTCTTGGCAAATGTCAAAGCTGACCTTCTGTTCCAGCATAATACAGCCACAAACAATGGTCTGATGAGCCATTGATCTGCTCAGGAGGCAACTGTACAGTGAAGGCTTAACACTCGAAAAGGTAAACAGTAAGCTATACGTTGGTATCCTATGATGGAGAGACCTTGAAGATAGATACTACCACGTAGACCACACGCTGAATCTAAGAATGTAAATAGTTCATAGAGTGTTAGATAAACTTTTTTTTTCAGCAATAGTCATGAATAGATCATAGACTCTACCAACATCTCTTAAGTGAAGTAGAGGACCTGACCACTTCCAAGACAAACATCACAATGCCACAGAAACGTTTGCTGTTCCTCCACCCTAGGTATTTAATGGTGAAGAGACCTCTGCACCATCTCTCTCATTAAACATATAATGAGCAGTCAGCTCCTCACCGCAGATTTAATGTACAGAAATGCTCCATCCTAGTTAAATTATGCCCGTGTCCCTGTTTTAACGAGGAGAAGCTGGCCATCCTTCAACAGCTCTGACTGCTGCTGGTGATGTCCAGGACCATATTTCTGGCAGCCACGTCAGCTTGCACCATTAATCTGACTGGGTGATCTAGTAGAGCCCACAGCTAATTAGAGACCATATCCAGACACTTCGTAAAAATGGTAAAAGATGCCTAGCTGCAAGAGGTCTTCAACCACCCTGCAGATAGAATGCTGCATAGAAACATCTAAGTTTTCTGAAGAAGGGTCCAGACCCAAAACGTCAGCTGTCCTGCTCCTCTGATGCTGCCTGACCTGCTGTGTTCATCCAGCTCTACACCTTGTTATCTCAGACTCCAGCATCGGCAGTTCCTACTATCGCTAAGTCATGACTAGATGGGTCTGAAAAAAGCTCTTGTTTTCTGTACACTTCAAGTCCCAAAGCCGCAGTGGTGAAAGGTCACTGCCTAAGACCCTTCAGCCATAGTACGCCCAAATGCTGGGTTCCATGATAAACCTGTGCAGTTGACATCTAATGAGCATGGACAATATTAATTGTGAATGTAGTGATTAACATTTTGTAATTGAAGAAGCTGAATTATTTTGCAGCTTAATTAGTGTTAATTTTGAACAGTCAAGTGATGTCGTATTTTATAAATAAAATATATTTTTGCGAAAGGAAAAACAAGCAATAGCACTGCAAGAAGAATGTTGATCTACCATCACATGAAGATAACTAAGGGATGAGTTAATAAAACAACCTTACTAGTGACACTTACATTCCAAGAATGAACTTTGAAATGTTAGAATCTCAGACATAATATGGCCATTATTATTAAAATGGGTGATATCCATCTTTTAAATTATGCAGTCTGTATCAACCTGTGCATTTAAATGTGAAACATAACAGCAGACAGGAGATGTGTCCCCATAATATTCAACCTGAACTTTTACCATCCTACAGAAACTTTCTGAAGATAGTTCAAGGTTAGGAATTGTGCAGGCTCATGGCTTGGGCTGGCACACACTTCTGATATTTCGTCAAAAATGCAACTTTATCCCTGACATCAAATGAATACAGTTGGTGTTACATTATCCCCTTCCCTAAGAAAGTAAAAGTATGAGGTTGGATAAAAGTTTATTTCAGCTCCATGTCCTATTTGTTAAATAATCTCAGTTGCCTTTTCTACTACAGAGCAAATTTAATTTTAATTTCAACTAAATTTAAGGTAGAGTTTAAAATTGCCTGATTTAATTTTATAGATCTAGTTTGCAGGGAGTACAAGTAAATTTGTTTTAAGAATCCCACCACCCTCAAAACATTTGAAGGGCTGTCAGAAAAATCCTTTTTTTGTTCTGGATAATGTGACTTTTTTTGTAACAGCACTGTGGCATATACTCATTTTTGTTATATAGCTTTCATGTGGCTTCAAACCTTAAGGAGGAAGATTCATCATTACGGCACCATTTATAAAGCAAAATATTTAAACAGTGTGAGATTGCCATTCATTTCTCTGTGTTTCATCCATTTTGGGGATTTTTGTTTTTGAGAAGTGGTGGTTTTGAAAAGTGTATGCTGATCTGAACATGGAGGATGATGGCCTGGAATAGGCAGTGAAACTGAAACCTTGACGGAGCTAAATTAGCATACACACAGTCAGTGTAAAGCTGAGGTTATCAGTGTACACAGCAGTGAAGAGTAACAGGCACAGGCAGTTGTGGTCAAGAAATTGTAGGTTGACCGTCTGTGATTTTTCCATCCATTTGAATGACTGAATGGAAAATGAGGCACTCTGGGATAACAGAAACATAACTTGCTGTGAAAGTTGATCCTGCTTGGCCTGCTGTGTTCATCCAGCTCCACACCTTGTTATCTCGGATTCTCCAGCATCTGCAGTACCTATTATCTCTCTCCATTACCACTGTAAACATTCCTGCTAAGACAAAGCAGCCTTTGGATCCCCTCTAATGATAGTTCAGCTCCCTTACAGTTGACAAGGTTAACAATTCTGAGCCATGCTGAAGCAATGCTGCACTGTCCTTCAGATGAGCTATCTGCACTCCTCTGTAGATGTGAAAGATCACACGGGACTATTTTAAAGAACAGTAGAATGTGTCCTTACCCAATATTTATCTCTCAACCAGCACGTATAAAGTAGATGAACACAGTCATTGCTGCCTTGTTTGCAAGAGTAAGTAATTCTACAATTTCCCAATGGAATAGACTCCTGGGCAATTTTTACTCCAAAGTCCAGTAACAGAGAAATGCACCATGTATGAGGTTTAACCATATATCTGAAGGGTTGGAGGATTATTCTTGTGACTACCTCCATTGGATGAGGTAGGAGAATCTCTGTTTGATCATCAAGATACATGACATATTTCTGTTTCTGCTGTCCATATTCTTGATGCCCCTGTCAAAGATTTCTGCCAAGTTCCTTCATAAAACAAAAGCATATATTTCACTGGACTTTATCCAAATGTGCAAAATCTAAATGCACACATGTAGATGAACTCGAAGTGCTTTGTGCACTGACTGTGTTTACTTCACTCACTGAGATTAATGTGTGCATTCTGAAGATGATGTAGAAGAAGTCCCCTGATATACCTAATTTTCAGGTAGTGACAGGTGCATAGGATGGGGGCGGAATATGGGGTCAGTTCATACTTTGAGGTGGGAGTGCTGGGGCCAATTGGAACAATGTGTCTGACAATGCCTAACCCCATCCCCTTGCACTGCAGCCTGTTCGACAAGCCAAAATCCCAGTAGTGATGAGAGGAAGTCCTAGAAGGTCAAGGGGGGCTGCAGATACATGGGAACACTACCATCTGCAAGATCCCCTGCAAGCCACTCACCATCTCTGATGTGGAAATACATTTCCACTGGTATACCTTCGGTGTCACGGGGTATAAATCCTGGAACTTGCTCCCTAACAGCATGTGGGTTCTCCTTCACTAGGACTACAATGATTTAAGCAGGCAGGTCATCACCACCTTATCCAGGGCAATTGAGAAATGGGCAAAAAATGCTGGCTGAACTAGTGATGCCCACATTCCATAAATGAATAAAACAGCGACAATTAACTGGCTGTTTAACTGCCTGAATTACTGCACCTCTTAACTGTAGGGAAGATACAGAAAGGCATGCTTGCACCCCAAACACCCCACTGCTTACCATCCCACCCCAGGGTGTGGTCCATAAAATTCTGATCCACATTCACTTTGTGTGCTAGCTAACTTGCTCACCCTTTACTCTTAACCTTGCATTTCAAAGTGTCTAAGTGAGAACAGCTTGAAAAGGCAGCAGGCTTATGTTAAGTTCCAAGAAGGCCAAAATGTTAAACAGCAGGAGCTTTATTTTGAAGGTGTTCACTCTACAGACTGCAAGATTAAGAGAGCTGTTTGTCTATTGCCACGCACCCAGCCAAACAGCCAAGGACATTATTACTAAATCACATGACTGGGCTCTTAAAGTGACAGTCCACCATACTTACACAAATACACAACCCCAGATTCTGAGAGACCCATGGTAACTCTTAAGAGGGCCAGCAACCAGAAGTTTTTCTCCTGCAGTGGTTAAAGCTGTTAAACCTCTTGGAGACTCTTGTGTTGACACCTGAGGGGTTGGGAGGTGGGGGGAAGGAGCGAGGGGGTTTTCCAGCTGTAGGCTCAATTTAGAGTTTAGAGGGAAGCTATTGGTCTATGTTGGTACAAACCGAAAAATTCCAGTCAGGCCTAGGAAGTCACGGCTTTGTCCACAGAATTCTCAAAATCCCTCTAACAATGAGGCCACTCTTACAGCAAGTGATGCCAATCTTTGCGACTCTTTGCAGCGATCAACCAATCAACAGTCTGCACAGCAAACTAGATAGCTGGCAGACATTACTTGACCAACAAGGTTACTGTCTTCTCAGCGTTGCTCAGGCTTAATTGCCTCTGGCACAGAGAAACTGCCCCCTTGGGGAGTAAGTTTAATCAAACCAGCCCATCGGGAAATTGACAGAAACATGTGCAGTCCGCCTCTTTTTATTCTCATTGAAGTTAGTGAAGAGTGATATTGGTTAGTAGATAAAATCAGGAGACTGTCCAATCCCCTGGGACTCTTTCTGGGTTGGTCGGGTTAAAGTGATAGCCTACATCTTATATTAACTGCATACAAAATATATTTAGATACGATTAAGGGTATTTTGAAATGAAATTTGAAGTGTTTTCTTTTTTAATCGATGAATTATGAACCTTTAATTTCATTTGAACAATGAAAGGGAATTCCCTTCAGCTCTGGGCACAACAAACAAGGAAAGCCACAGTATTATTCCATTGTATATGCTGCACCATCTGCCGACACTGAAAATGCTGTGTCTAGGAAACTCCCAGGGGAAATAGCTGCAGATAAGTTATTCAATTAGAACCGCATTATTGACCGCTACCATGAGGATAGGGAGTTTATAATGTTGTGATTATCCTTTTCTGCATTCCTTCATGCTCCAGACAGTCTGTTTCACTGAAGCAACTTCCTGAAGTATTTACTGTGTTATATATGGAGGAAAGGGGTAGAATTGGGGGCCATAAGCAAAACCTGATAGAAAATCAATCTAAACTGCAATACGAGGGTCATACAATATCTTCACTTGGGGTCACACAACCAGGAATGTACAAAGCAAGACCAGCATTTTAATTCCCACTGCTATTTCAATAATTATTTTTACTTAGAAGCCTTAAATCTGGTGACTGTGTTCTTACGAATGATTATTCTTATCACCTGATGCATGTTTCATATGAATGAGCGGCATGGTGGCTCAGTGGTTAGCACTGCTGCCTCACAGGGCCAGGGACCCAGGTTTGGTTCCACCCTCGGGTGCCTGTCTGTGTGGAGTTTGCACATTTTCCCTGAGTCTTCATGAGTTCACTCTGTGTGCTCCAGTTTCCTCCCACAGTCCGAAGATGTGCAGGTCTGGCTGTATTAAATTGCCCACAGTGTTGCAAAGTTGGGTAGAGTATTTGCTGTTTGTAAAATGATATGGGAAGAGTACGTGGTCTCTTTAAAAGACGATGTGTTTTTAGGCTTGGAGATTTTTAAAAATATGTTTGCAGGCAGCAGCAGATTCACAGAGAGTTCTTGAAATTGAAATATTGTATCAAAAAGTGATACTGTTAGCAGGCAAAACAGCATTTTTACCAAGACAACAGGTTTTTGAATTGAGCCAATTAATTGAAACCACGCCCTAGATACAAAAATCCAATTAAATTTAAATCTGCTGGTTTTGACAAGCCAGGACCAATCCTATTTTAAGAAATTATTGATCATCACGGGTATAAAAGAAGAGAGCTTTGAAAATCATTATGAGAGTCAACTGTCATCTGTCAAGATAACAGCTCTCAGCTACAAAATAAAGAATCACTGGCTCTCAGAAACCCATCATCAAAAACTAAGGTACAGCAACACTCTTAGCTAATATTCCTGACACAAGAATTCAACAGAGGAAGGCGGTCCTGAGTGGATGACAGCAGAGAAGGCAAAGAACATTCCAGAAGACTTTTCCTTCCTGTAATTTTGAGAGACTAAGTTTTGATTTTTTAAATTATTTTAGTTTATATAAGTGGGACTTATATTTATTGGAATAGCATACCATTAAAATTTTGTTTATTTGGGAATAATTAGTCGTTAATGGGGAATTGTTTGGTTTGTTAGTAGTTCTATTCATTTTTTACTGTTAGAGTTAGGTAAATAAATTATTACTTGTTGATTATAAAGTGAGTAACAGAGATTTCTTTCATTTAACCACACCTTTATAACAGATTTCGGGATGAGAGGTACTTTACACCACTTTTCACACTTCCTTTAACAGATTACGAGGCAAGGCGAGCTTCTCTGGGTGTTTAGATTTTAGTTATCAGAGCAGGGTTGGCAGTGGGTGGGGGGAGGGGGGAGTTTGACCTCTGCTTCATAACAATAGCATCCAGAAATTGCGCTGACAATGTGGATTAGCCATGAGAAATGCAGGGTTACAGGTCTAGGCTAATTGGGTGAGTCTGGGTGGGATTCACTTCTAAGGGTCAGTGTTGACTCGAAGGGCTGAATGGCCTGCTTCCACACTTGAGGCATTCAATGATGATTCTATGAACAATAGAGAACAACAAATTCACAATCGACTGTGCACATATTCATCTTGACCCTGAAGACAGAGGTCAGAGTTCATTTTATTTACACCAGCTAGGTTAACCCAGTAGCACAGATGTTTGATTAACCTAGTCAGCACTGCAAAAGTGTCACTGCCCATTTTTCTTCCTCATTTATCAGGCCACAAGCATTTTAACTCATTTAGAAAGACAAAATTGTCAGTACTACTGGCCGAATAAAAGTTGTCAAAGCAATGGCTTTGGCTGATTTGACACTCATGTTTCCCACAATCCCTCACCTGGTTTGAGGATTCTGAGATTCTTGCCCACTGCTCTCAGTTCAGTGAAAATATTGGAAATTTTTTCAGATTGAAATTTATTGCCCCTCTAATTGCTAACACCCAAAATGCCATGCAATCGGGAATGGCGCACGCAGTTCTGATGGCAAAGTTGTCAACCATTTTTATTTGTATGTGGCTACGAGGCTGCAGGTGCCAGATGCAGCCTCAAAGGCACCTTTCTGGTCACTGACAAGTTTAGTCAGGGTCATGGGCAGGGGCTGCTCCATCGATGATTTGGAATGCCAATGAAGGCTCAATGTAATTCTAGGTGATGGAGCAGTAGAGACAGGAATTGAACAAAAGAAACATCGTCCATATTAACTGTTAACTAATCTGTTGGGTAGCATTTTGAAAATCTGGTTAGGACTGATTCAGCTGGTGCACACTAGAGAAAACCAATAGCATGAATGCCCAATGGCGTCAGTCAAGAAGCAAGTTCACAAAGACTCTGAAATCAGTATTGGACTTTTGATTCACATGATCAATTAACCTAATGTCAGCTTCAGGGTAATTCCCTAGATGTGTACACAGTAACGCAATCAAAATAATGGGCAGTTCACTGCCTGTAAAGAATGAGCAGGGGTCACACAATGCTCTTTTTTTAATCAAATAATAAATTTCTGCTCTGACACTTTACTATTGTAGCATTATGTGCTATACATAGGCTTGAATGTGTCTTTATTTATTGATTTATTCATTCATGGGCTATGGGCATTGCTGGATAGGCCAGCATTTATTGTCAATGCCTAATTGCCCAGAGGGCAGTAAAGAGTCGACCATATTGCTGAGAGTCTGGAGCCACATGTAAACCAGACCATGTGAGGATGGCAGTTTCCTTCTCTGAAAGACATTCATGCAGCAGGCATGTATTCCTGACAATTGACAACGGTTTCATGTCATTGATAATTTCAGACTTTTAGTGAATTCCAATCCCATCATCTGTCTTGGTCGGATTTGAACCCAGGTCCCCAGAACAATACCTGGATCTCTGGATTAATCCGATAGGGTCAATGCTGAGAAGTGCCACACCCCCTTTGATGATATCAAATGGCCCTATGGACAGAAGATCTCAAATGAATGAAATTTATTTCTCTAAAGTCTCTGTAACAATGTCTATCAAATCAATGTAACCTGTAACTAGTTGCTAACATGGAATAAACTATATCACGTTCATCCTTCTAGTCAGACCAGGAAGTAGTTTTCCTTTACCAAACTACACCATTCAGGCACAATGGTTTCCTACACTTAAAGAGGATGATGGCAGTAATCTTCATTATAAGCAGCAGCTGGTGATCTGGCTGCCTCTGCAATAGTGAGGTCACTATGTATTTTCCTTTTAATCCAAAAAAATTTCATAAACTGGGGAATGCTGCAAATCTTGATTGCACAATTCTGTGATATTACCCTTACTAGCCTATTTGCCTCCTTCAAATCATATTTTTCCCACTCTTCTTTGCATTGCCCAGCTTCTGAGAGATAACACTCTGCGGCCTTTACTCTGGAGTTGACATTAAGTCATCGATTAACCAACCATACCAACATGCTCTGTTTGGCCTTCAACACTGACTGATTTTCACTAACCACTCCTACTCCCAACTGTCCAACTACTGGTAGTGTCCCAGGATTGAACCCTGTACTGTTAGTCCATAGCATGGCTCATTTGTTCTCTATTGTGCTACTCTTCTGAAACTGGAAATGCAAGAGGAATTATTTTTACAGCTGTAACCTGATGAAAAACACATATATTTTCAAAAGAAACAAATGGCTGGCAATTCTTGAAGATAGTAAATCTTCAAAATCAAAAATAAATTAAAACTTGTAGTAAGTGCAGAAAAAAAACAATCTGCGCATCAAATAAATACGTTGATAACCTCACTATATGCTTGTGCCATCATGCAGCTGATATTAATCCCATATTGCAATCAGGAGACTGCAGCAGACCTATGGTGCACCGTGCTAATGAGATACTCTACGGACTGACAGACCTGGTTCAAATTCCCAGCCTTGACTGAAAACTTGCTCTTAGGCATTCCCCCCTCATGTTGCCACTCTCAGCCAACTCATCAGACACAGTCAGTGAGCACAGGCAAGTTGCCCAGCCTATGTGACTAAAGAGAAAATTGGCATAGTTTAAGCTCGTAGTTGTACCTCTGCATCCTGTACCAGCTGTTCGCAGAGCAACATTGGCAGAGGCCAAGAAGATGTTTTGCTGTCAGCTGGCTGGTAGTATCAGGAAAAACCTCAAGCTTGCAAACAATGGAGAATAAAAATTAAAAGTTATCTCATTTTTCAGGCAACATTGAGATATCAAGAAACCAAATGCTGTATTGGAATATTATCATAACTAATGAATACAGTTTTCAACATGTGATTTCAGTTCCATTCCCAGATAATTAAATGGCTGAGGGTCTTCAATATAATGATTACATAAATGCATCCAATAGACAGATAAATTGGAAAAATAAACTGTTTATTGAAAAAAAAATCATGGCAGACAGTGTTGAATGTGACAACATAAATAAAACAGTAATCATAAGTTCTATATAATCATTAAACAAAATTATGTTGATAATACTAAAAGGATTGCACAATTATGTTCACCTCAGTTCACAAATAATTCTGACAGGTTAAAAAAATTCAAGTCTTCTTAATTTACAGGAAAAAAACAAAAGGTCCACCGCACTCCGCATTTTGTGTTGAAAATCATAACAAGATGTTGAGTTTTTAGATCATAAGAGCTTACAAGAAATGTTTTGAGTTCTCCTTAATAGGATTTACATTTGGTGTTTGTTGCTGCTTGTTGGCTGAGACTTGGCGGCTAGCACTTTTAGCGATAATCTCCTGCTTCAAGTCCTGCTCCAGAGCTAAGCCACAGAAATGAAGGCTGACCCCTCACTGCAGTATTGAAGGAATGATGGAATCTAGAAGATGATATCTTTCAGATGTGATGTTAAATCAGGGTGCCAGTTGTCTGCTTGGATGCAAATAAATGATTGCATTGCTCCATTTCAAAGAGCAGAGATGACGTCCCTGATGTCCTGACTAATATTCACCTTCACTTTACAAATTCCAACAGAAAAAAAGTATTGTCATTATCATAATGCTGTATGTGAGAACTTGCTGTCTGAAAATTGGCAACTGTATTTCATACATTACAATTATGACCACATTTAAACATAATTTGTTGCCAGTTGGTCTTGTGTACTTCATGTATTACATATATCAGAGCAGTACAGTGGTAACATTAATTTCTGAGTATGCAACAGGTTTATTCAGACAACAGTAGTCATAAAATACCTAAACTTAACACATTTCACAGCTGTAGCTTCTAGTCACTTCAATGATGTCTGTTTACTTTATTCAGAGGCTGCACCCAGGCATAACAAATCAAGCAGACTGAGACTAGGTTAGTTACCAGACTCATATAATCAAATGCAGATGAATTGAACAATTGAAAACTACAGCTGGTTATGAGAAATAGCATATATAAATGAAAGTTTATTTTAATTCTCCATTACATTCATATTTTCTTTATATTTGTGACCTAGACTTTTTAAGTGAAAGTATGATTACAATGAATAACATAAGTTGAATATAAATGCTGTATTTTTCTACTTTATCAGATTTTTTACTATGTTTAGACAGGAGACAGAGGATGGTCTGAGCAGTGTGCGTATTAAAGAATCATAGAGTTATACAACATGGAAACCAACCCTTTGGTCCAACCATTTCATGCTGACCATATTCCCAAACTAAAATAGTCCCACCCGCCTGCATTTGGCCCATATCCCACCAACCCTTTACTTTTCATGTTCTTATCCAAATGTCTTTTAAATGTTGTGACGATCTATCACTTCCTCTGGCAGTTCATTCCACACACCATCAATTCTGTCTTCCTGTCTTGGCTCTGAGTAATTGTCTACCCAGAATCTGCCTGAAAAATGAACAAACTTGTGCAAAACTATGATGAGTATGTTTGAATGGCTTCCCGCTGCCTTAGGGAACACAGCTCAAACAGGAGGAGGTTGGACTTAAGCCATATTAATATTATTCTCTCCCTGAGATGAGAAGCATTTTACAGACACATCTCTGCTAAAGAATTAGCTTTCTTCCTCCCCCGAAGTGTAATAATACTTCACATTAACCAAAAAGCAAGAAAAACATGTTTTCAAACAGAAAAAAATATTTGCTCTGAAATTGCTTTCAGCTGAAAAGAAAAAGAGCATTGAATGACATCCCCTGCTGATTGGTTATACAAGATGCTGTGAGATTGCAAGGAACCCATGGGGCTTCGTCTAGCATCTGTAAGTGAAATATTTGAGCTCAAATAACCTTATCCTTTAGGGAAAAGGCCAAATGAAGAAAATGGGCGGGAACAAGTTTGGCAACATCTGTAAAGCATCTTCGAATGATTATTCTTTTTGATTGTAGTAAGAATATAGGGGGAGCACTCCTAGTGAAATACACGCATCACCAGTTCACCAGTTCTATTTTCTTCAAATTTCATTTACAAAAGTCAATAGTAGTCAATTTGTTTCTCTTTCTCGTGTTTGGACAATGGTTGGAAGAGTGCATGAAAATGCATTAATTTGCAATTATTTAATTCAGCCTTTAGTTCCGGAGTTACGATATTATCCTGTCCTTGGCACAAGGTCAAGATTCATGTAGACCAACAGGCCTAATCTAAATACTTCAAGGTATGACCAGTCCCCTTTGCCCTATGCACAAGTGTAGAGGCCCAACTGGAACATCTGGAGGAACTGGACATTTTACAATTTGCTGAATGGGCAGCACCGGTAGTCCCAGTTGTAAAACCCAACAGTTTAGGCCATCACTGCTGTGATTATGAGTTGACAGTCCACATAGTTCCCCACTTAGATAGATACCCTATGCCAAGTAGGGAAGAATTATATGAAAAGCAGGCTAGGAGTCACTTATTTTCCAAATTTAATATGAGCCATGCCTACATCCAACTGGAACTTGAGGGCTTATCCAGGAAGAATGTTACTATAAATACTCACAAAGGACTGCATAAGTACTTGCCCTTTTGCTTGCCCTTTTGGGGTGTCCTCGGCTTGTGCCATCTTTTAAAGAGTAATGGAGGACATTGTCCAAGGGGTTCCCAAAGTGGCAGTCTGTCTGGATGATGTTTTAATCTGAGGAACTACTGAAAAGGAACACATGGGCAGTTTGGAGGAGGGCTTGCGGCATTATTTTTCTGAGGCTGGAATCCAGCTGAAAAGGGAAAAAAAAATGTCTTCCATTTAAACAAAGTAGTGTAGTTCAGGTACGGAATCGACAAGGATGGATTATACCCTGTCGAAGAGGTGGTGAAAGTCATAAAACGGGGTTCCAACTCCAAAGAACACAATGGACTTGAAGATTTTCCTCGGATTCAAAAATGACTTGGGCGGTGGCTGGGGGGTGCTAGTTGTTGGGGGAGGAATTGTCTGTGTACGGAATGTAGGTGATGACTATCTGGGAATCCTGGGAGTTATTGCGTACGTACTGGTATTGTACCTGATCACAACCAGAGGGAAGATCACAAGAAAAACACAACAACCACCTCAAGTGGGAACCCTCCACAGATTGTTTTGACGGACCCACCACCAAGGACGAGGCCCTGCAATGGCTCTTCAACAGTGTTCACAGCAGAGACATTCACTTACTTATTACATGCCCCCAAACAAATCCAGAAAGCAACAGGAGTGGAGCATTGGGGAAAAGTGATGCAAGCGGCATCATCATCACAGGAGTGAAGAGGAGCCATCGGACCTGAAGGAGGAGGAGTGGGGTGTGATAATCCCCACAGGGCCCATGTGGAATCACTACTTAATGTCCTTGTGGAGCTTCTTGAGCATGAGTTCCCAGCTGGAACTCATCACCTGATCCCTTTATAAAGTGGACTTAACACGGTTATGTTCGAGCCAGGGCATCATTGAAGAGGGAGCATACAGTTTCCATTAATGCTCTCAATGCCTTTAGAGAGAGGTTGGCACCGTTAGGGGAACAGTGCTTTATCTTCCCCCTCCAACTCCATTTTGATTTAGTCCCTTCCCTTGCTCCCTACTCCCCCTCATCTTTTTGATGTTAGTATTGCCCTTAACAGGCTTTGCATGTAAATATTGAATTGGTTACGCTGTTGGTTTTACTGGTGGTGATTAGTCATTTAAAAAGCATGAAAAAGATGGTGTGGTGATTTTGCTGGTGTGTAGGTCACTCAATTGTGCTTAATTGCACTTTGGAGTATGAAGAAAAATAAAGCAGGCCCAGTGGGCTCTTCGGATGCCGTGGTAGTATCCCTACCTTTAAGCCAAGATAGCCGGGTTCAAGGTATAAAAAGCAGACTCAGGGTGAGGACTAGCCTATGTATTCCACTAGTAGCGGTTATATTTTGGTGTTCCACAATAAATGATGTTCCTTCCTAATTGGGCTTACTGAGTAATTACACATTCACAAAGTTCTAAATAATATTGCAGCTGGTGAGAAGGTTAAAAAGTATATAATAACATGACTAAATATCAAGCCATTTACAATAATTAAGTAGCTCCTGTGAACACATTAAGGATAGTGGAATAGGTGATGACTCACAGGATATCAGTTTGGTCCAGAGCAAACCAATGTGCAGTAACTGTTTGAAGTTTGAGCAGCTTCAGCTCATACTTTATGAGCTGGATGTTGAACTACAGACACTGTAATGCATCAGGAAGGGAGAGATTTGCTTGGATCCTTTGTGCCAGTCACACAGGTAACAGTCACATGATATGACTGCATCAGCGTTGGCAGTCAGGAGGGAATGACAGCAAATGAGACAAACAGGGGAACCCAGAGGGCAGGAGCTTCAGCCTTTACAATTGTCTACTAGGTTTGAGAGCTTCTCAGCTGGTCTGAAAATGAGTGGTGCAGGGGGTGAGCTACCTGCCTGTGGCACCATGGTACAGGAAGCAACTGAGAGTAAGAAGGAAAATAGTGCTTGTGGGGGATCTTACAGTGAGGAGGATTGACATTGTATCAGAGATAAAAGGTACTGCAGACGCTGGAGAATCCGAGATAACAAACATGGGGCTGGATGAACACAGCAGGTCAAGCAGCATCATAGGATTGACATTGTTCTCTGTAGCATAGAGTATCAATTCAGATGACTGTGATACCTCGAGTGCTAGGTAATGGTACACCTGCTCAGAACTGGAGATGAATTTGCAGGGGAGGGGAGCTATACAGTCATCATGGTCCATATGGGTGCTAACAACAGAGGCAGGACAGAGGAGTTTCCAAATAGTCAGTTTGAGGAGCTAGGCACCAAACATTAAGAAACAGAATCTCAAACAGTCAAAATCTCTTCGACTGAGCCATTCACAAATTGGCAAAGGCTAAATCAAATTGGAAAGATGATTGTATGGCTCAACGTCTGTTGTCGATGAAATGGCTTCCAGTTTGTGGCCACTGGCAACAGTTCTGGGGAAAGTGGGAGCAGTGCCAATGGGTGGGTCTCTGCCGGAACAATGCTTGGTCAGTGTTCTTGTTAACTGTGTAACTAGGGAAGTAGATACGATTTTATGGTGAATAATGGGGCAAAGGCGTCAGGTTTGGGAAGATGTGGTTAGTCAAAGAGTAGAGTCAAGAACAAAGAGAACCCTATTTATACAGCCTGTGACAGGAAAGGATAGAGCACAAATCTAAAAGTCAACCAACAAACAGGACAAGAATTTATGAAGAGAGTAAAAGGATAAAATGAAAGGTTCAGTATCCAAATGCACCTGGCATTCAAAATAAAATGGCTTAACTCAGAATGCATATAGAAATGAAAGTATATGTTCCACATGTTATTGCACCAATGTGGTGGCACAGTGGCACAGTGGTTATCACTGCTGTCTCACAGCGCCAGGGACCCACGTTTGATTCCAACCTTGGGCGACTGTCTATGTGGAGCCTGCACATTCTCCATGTGTCTGAATGGGTTTCTTCTGAGTGCTCCATTTCCTCCCACAGTCTGAACTCAGTTAGGTGGATTGGCCATGCCATATTGTCCCATAGTGTCCAGGAATGTGCAGGCCAGGTGGATTAGCCATTGGAAATGTGGGGTCTGGGTGGGATACTCTTCAAAGGGTTCTTGCAGACTTGATGGGCTAAATGCCCTCTATCCACACTGGTGGGATTCTATGACATGGATTGGTACTTGAATTTTAAAAGATGCAGTACATTTAGAAATGACAGGAAAAGAGGAAAAGGTGGAGAGGTGGCTCTATTAGCTAATCATGGTAATACCACAATAAAGGAGGATGATCTATGATCAGGAAATAAGGTGTGAAAGAAGATTGGATCGAAGTGAGAAATTATGAAGGGATTAAGTCACTTACGGGAATGGCACCACAACAGGAACCACATAGTGGAGTAGTTCAGAAGGGAACAAATGATGGCTTATCAAGAAAACATGTGATAATCATAATTCAACTGGAAAGATCAGCAGGGCAAAGATAACCTAGATGAGGAGTTCATAGAATTTTTTCAGGTTAGTTTCATAGAACGACATGTTCTAGAGCTGACCACAGAGCAGGCTGTACTATACTTGGTATTATACAAAGATGTACAATTAATTAATGATCTTGTAGTGGTAGTGCCCCTGGATAGCAACAGCTACAATATGCTCTAATTTTACATCCAGTTTGAGGGAGAGAAATGTGGGTCTAAGGCTTTTTTAAAAAATTTAAATGAAGTTCATGAATGTAGAGCCGGCGAAACTGAATTAGCAAATCAAATTGTGGTATAGGTCAATAGATACGCAATGACACACATTTAAGGTTACATTTTAAAACATAGAGAAGAGATACTTTCCAGTAACTAAGTAAAATTCCAAGTTACAAACCCGCCACCTCTGTTAACTAGACATATTAATGATAGTTTGAGACTTTTTCTAAAATAAGTATTTAATTGTGTAAAGACAGGTGGCTGGGCAGAAGACCAGGAAGGAATATGAAAACCACCAAAGAAAGACCAAAACTTAATAAAAAGGGACAAATTAGACCACAAGAGAAAGCTATCTGGAAATATAACAAACACAGATAGTAAGCGTTTTGATAAATATTTAGAGAAGAACAAAGTTAACAAGGTGAGCATTGATTCTATAGAAAGTAAAACAGGAACATTATTAATGGAAAATAAGGAAATGGCAGATGAATTGAGGAAGTATTTTGTATAAATCTTCAGTAACATCCCAGTACCAGCAGTAAATCAGAAAATGGAAGAGAGAGGTTGTGAGGGCAAGGAGGAATCTCACAAAAATGACAATTACCAGAGAAAGAGTATGGAGCTTTAGGGTGAAAAGTGCTCAGATCATGATAAACTTTATTCTCGGGACCTGAAAGATGTGGCTAGTGAAATATTGACTCATTGGTTTTAATTTGCCAAAATGCTCTTGATTCTGGGATAGCCCAAAGTAGATTGAAAGGTAGTGGAAGTAATTTTTTTCTTTAAAAAAAAGGGAACTAGAAATCAGGAAAATATAGGCCAGATGGTTCATATCTGTTAGAGAGAAAATGTTAGAAGCTATTATTACAGAAATTCCAACAGGACATTTGGATATGTTCAAAGTAAATTAAGCAGAGTCAACATGGTTTTGTGAAAGGGAAAAGATGTTTTACCAAGCTATTACTGTTCTTTGAAGAAGGAACATGTGCTGTGGATGTAGGAGGACAAGTGGATATGCTACACATAGATTTCCAGAAGGCATTTGATAATCTGTCACATCTAAAGTAATTGCAGAAAGTAAAAACTCCAAATGTACAGGATAGCTTATTGGTAGGTGTAAAAGAGTAGCTGGCCAATAGGAAACAGGTAGTTAGTCTGAAGAACGGCCTAGGCTCGAAACGTCAGCCTTCCTGCTCCTCTGATGCTGCTTGGCCCGTTGTGTTCATCCAGCTCTACACCTCAGTTAGTGTGATTATATCTTTTTTAAGCAAGATGTAATGAGGGGTGTGCCCTAGGGGTCAGTGCAAGGATCTCAGCTGTTTACAATATATATAAATGATGAAGATGAAGGGGCAGTAGGTATGGTTGCCAAATTTGCTGACAACACAAAGATGAGTAGAAAAGTAAGTTGTGAGATTATAAAAAGATATAGAAGTGTTATGTACGTGAGCAAAGATGTGACAAATGTGAAAATTGTGAAGTTGTCCCTTTTGGCAGGAAGATTAAAAACAAACCTAATTGGTAAGAGATTGCAGAGCTCTGTTATGCAGAGGGATCTGAGTATCCATGTGGATACATCACAAAAGGTTTGCATGCAGATACAGCAGGTACTTAAACATACCTGAGGAAATTATTACAAGGGAAATTGATTACAAAAAGAATAACATTATGCTTTGGTTTTGTAGGAGACTGCTAAGACTACATCTGGATTATTCTGCATAATACTAGCCACATTATATAAGAAATCATGTAAATGCATTGGTCGCAGTTCAGAGAAGATTTATCAGATTAGTTCCTGGAGTAAATGAGAAAGGGTCTTCTGAGGAAATGTTGCACTGGCTAGAATCGTATCTGCTGGAGTTTAGAAGAGTGAGGGGTGACTTAATTGAAACACATAATGTCCTGAGCAGTCTTGACAGACTATATTTTGCCTCATGTGAGAGTCTTGAACTGGACGAAACTGTTTAAAAATCCCTTGTAAAGCAAAGATGAGTTGTTTTTTCTTCTCTCTGAGGATTGTGAGTCTTTGGATCTCTCTTCCTAAAAAAGTGGTGAAGCAAAGTTTCCTTGAAGATTTTAAAGGCAGAGGTAGATAGGTTATTGTTAAGCAAGGAATTGAAAGATTAGCAGGGGTAGGTTAGAATGTGGGTTTGGGGTTACAATCAGATCAGCCATGATCTAATTGAATGGTGCAGCAGGCTTGAGGGCATGAATGGCCTACTCTTGCTCCTGATTCACACGTCTGATGCATCAAGCAAGAAATTAATGCTTCTGTCTTACAAAGCAACTGATCAAAAAATATTACACAGATAAGCACAGAAAAGAGAAGCCATTTAGTCTATCCAGCTCATCAGACCATAGAAAACCACAATACACCCATTCAAACATTTCTCTTGAAGGAATTTTAGAGATGTTCCCTTCCTTACTCTTGGCCTCTGGAATTGCTGCCTTCCCTTGTTCTTTCTCTGAGCCTTAATTCGAATCCTCATTCTTATTGCGACTAGAAGCACAGACGATCCTTTAATTCACTAAAAAGATACAGAAAGCTGAGCAATTATATCACTGTTTCACAATGACAAGATGTCTCAAAGTGCTTTATAGCCAAGGAAATTCTTTTGGAGCCTAGTCACTGTTACAAACACAGCAGTTAATTTCCATACACCAAGCTCCCACAAACGGCAATGCAATATGGAGCACAGGGTCCATATTTGTGATGTTGATTGAGGAATGTATCAATCAGAACACTGGAGATCAATCCCTGATCTCTTTTTTTATATAAAAGGCACGTTGTCCTGCTTGGAGGGAAGTCAGTAGCACAGTTTAACATCTCATCCAAAAGACAATGTGTCTAACAGTGCTGCATTCCCTAAAAAATGCACTGGAACATCAGCTTTGATTTTGTGCTTAATTCCTCGAGAGAGACTTGAACACACAACCTTTTGAGTTAGCGCTACCACCTGAATGGCATCAGTCTCCAAACATCTATTTATTAAATAAGCAATTTAAATATACCTTTGACCTTAAATAGCATAAAATACAGAAACATCACCCATTAGAAGGACAGTGGCACTAGTTTTGAGATGGAACGACGTTTTTTCCAAGTGCTGCCAGTGAACTGTGACGTTTATTTTAATATGCATATCTTTTGCTAGCCACTCCACTCAATCACCCCCGCATTTTGTTTCATGTTGGTATGTATCATGAAATGTGTGACAAAACATACATAGAAATGCTTTGACAGAAAGATAGGTAGTCTTCTCCTGGTCTCCAAGGCACAAAATACATTTAATGCTCTCTTACCTGTTGGAGCAGCAGACTCCCAGAACCATCAGGATGCAGGAAACCTACAAAGAAACGGGAAAACATCCTGACCTGAAAGTGAGGTTGAAATAATATGGTTTCAAGACTCCCCTCCCCAGCATACTCCTAGCAAATGTCCAAAGTATTGAAAATAAAATGGATGAACTCAGATCTAGACTTCCCTACCAGAGGGAACTGAGAGATTGTTGTTTGCTCTGTTTCACAGAGACTTGGCTCACCCCTGCCATTCCTGACTGCGCCCTACAAGCTGATGGGCTCTCCATACACTGCATGGGCCGCACGGCACCCTCAGGTAACGCAAAGGGTGGTGACGTATGCTTCCTGATCAACACTTCCTGGTGTTTGGACGTAGTGACTCTGGCAAGTCACTGCTCCCTGCACCCAGAATACCTTACAGTAAAATGCCCTCCCTACTACCATGAGAGTTCACCTCTGCCATCCTGACAGCAATCTACATACCACCCCAGGCGGATGTGAAGAACATCCTAGAGGTGATTTACACCCCCAAGAACACACTAGAGACAAAATTCCCCACATCCATATTTATAGTGGCTGACGACTTCAGCAAGCCAACCTCAAGTGGGTGATGCCAAAATGCCACCAACACATCTCCTGCCCCACCAGGGAATTGAACATCCTGGACCACTGCTACCCAACCAACGACACTTACCACTCAATTCCCCCATCCACCCTTTGGAAAATCCGACCTCTGCACTGTGTTCCTCCTCCCAGCTTACAAACAGGAGCTCAAACGGGAGAATTCCTTCTTGAAAATGAGTACAGTGCTGGTCTGAGGCTGCGGAAGACCGTTTCCCGGACTTCTTGGACTCAGTGGACTGGACCCTGCTCAAGTGTTCAGCAGGAAACCTAGACAAGTGGAGGACTGTGTACAAAGAAGTCAATCCGAATGTTTCCCAACCTTAAACCTTGGATGAACCAGGAAATCCACTCCCTACTGAAGACCAGACTTGCAGCATTCAAGTTGGGTAACCCGGACCAATACAGAAACTCAAGATATGACTCTGCAAAGCCATCAGGGAGACCAAGAAGCAGTAGCAGACCACAGGCCCAGACCTACGAAACAAACTCCCACCATCTATGGCAAGGCCTAAATGACATTATGACATACAAATTGAAACAGTGCAAGGTAGCGGACAATGACACATCCCTCCCTGACATGCTGAATGCCTTCTATGCTCGATTTGAGCAGAATACCACCGGCATGGCAAAGCCTGCCCCGACAGCTCCAGATACACCTGTTCCCTCTGTCACTGCTTCAGAACTCAAATCAGTCTTCCTGGGAGTTAACCCAAGGAAAACAATGACCCGACAGTGTCCCAGCCGAGCACTCAGATCCTGTGCGGACCAACTGGTGGAGGTATTCACCGACGTCTTCAACCTCTCTCTCCTACAAGCCGATGTCCTCATCTGCTTTGAGAAGACCACCATCATCCCCGACCTAAGAAAGCACATGAAATGTGCCTTAATGACTACTGCACAGTGGCTCTGACCTTAATAATCATGAAGTGCTTTGCAAGGCTGGTCATGGCCCACATCAACTCCAGTCTCCCAACCTGCCTCGATTCCCTACAGTTTGCCCATCCAGATAACAGGTCCACAGAGGATGCCATATCCCTAGCCCTGCACTAGTCCCTAGAACATCTGGACAACAAAGACACCTACGTCAGACTCCTGCCCATTGACTACAGCTCCACCTTCAACACCATTATCCACTCCAGACTGATCTCAAAACTATGTGACCTTGGTCTTGGCTCTGCCCACTGCAACTGGATCCTCAGCTTTCTGACCCACAGACCACAATCAGTGAAGATAGGTAAAAGCACCTGCTTCACTATTACACTCAACATTGGAGACCCTGCACACCCCCCAAGGATGTGCCCTCAGCCCCCTACTCCCTGCACACCTGCGTCTGTGTTGCCAAATTCTGAATGAAAACCATCTACAAGTTCGCCGACGACACCACTGTAATGAGACAGATATGTAACAACAATGAGACAAAATACAGAAAGGACATGGGGGCTTGGTGACATGTTGCAATGAAAACAATCTGTCCCTCAAAGTCGGCAAAACTAAAGAATTGATCATCAACTTCAGATAGAATGGAGGAGAACACACCCCATCTATATCAACAGAACTGAGGTTGCGGGAGTGAAGAGCATCCTGTTCCTGGAGTGATGTTAACTGATGGCCTGTCCTAGACTTTCCACGTAGATGCGACAGTCAGGAAGGTGCAACGATGTTTCTTCTTCCTCAGGCAGCTCAGGAAATTAGGCATGTTCATAAGGACCCTCACCAACTTCTAAAGATGCACCATTGGAAGCATACCGTCTGGGTGCATCATGGCCTGGTGTGGCAACTGCTCTGCCCAGGTCCGTAAGAAACTACAGAAGTTCTGTGCACAGCCCAGACCATTACGGAAACCAACCTTCCATCCATGGGCTCCATTTACACAGCTCGCTGCCGCAGAAAGGTGGTCAACATCATCAAAGGCCCATCGCACCGTGGTAATGATCTCCTACAACCTCTTCCGTCAGACAACCCTGAGCACACGCATAAGCGGGTTCATGAACGGCTTCTTTCAGTTATCAGACTGTTGAATGGACTCTAGCCTCAATGTAACCTGTATGCCTCTAAGTCTTTTTGATCTGTATATCCTTTGCTTGTTGTGATCTGCCTGTACAGTGTTCAAGAACATCTGCACAAAGACATTATCAGACGATGAAGCATTGGGAAAACTGGAGTGTCAACATAATTTGAACCAGAGAGAGAGGAATCTGTCAAGGAATCATGTAACATCCGGAGAAGTGGATCAAATCGCTTTAATATTTCTGCCGGAGAAAAATATATGATGGTTGTGAATCTCGATACATTAATAGTGATTACTACATTAGGTGAGATAGTTACAAAAGTCCAGGTCATAATACCGTGATGTAAGCACTGCATGATTTATACATATTTTAATAACATTTATTTTTGAATTTGGATTTTTTAATTTAAACTAGTGGCATTTTGGTTTTCTGTGCGTCTGAAGGAGTTAAATGATTACTGTGTACTTATTCCTGTAGATACAGTGATTTTCTTTTCAAAAACAGTTAGAGGCTGTTTTGGAGTGTAACAGGTTTTTGCTTACAATGAGAGAGTTGATTGATTGATTTATATATTGATTTATTGTCACATGTACCAGAATACGATGAAAACCTTGTTTACGAGTAGTATAGGCAGATAATACTAAGCAAGGATGTAAAGATCAAAGCTTGTAAAAAACTTAGACAGAAGCATAAAGGTTACTTTGCACAGGGTGTGCACTAGGCAAGATCAACGCGAGCAAGGTCAGCATTATTTGAGGCTAGAGAGTCCATTTATCAGTCTAATAATGGCTGGGAAGAAGCTGTTCCTGAACTTGCTTTGTATATGTGTTCAGGCTTCTGTATCTTCTGCCTGATGGAAGAGATTGTAGGAGATCATTACTGGGGTGCAATGGGTCTTTGATGACATTGGCAGCCTTTCCGTGGCAGTGAGCTGTGTAAATGGAGTTTATGGATGGAATGTTGGCTTCTGTGATGGTCCGGGTTGTGCACACCACCTTCTGTAGTTTCTTACCTTCCTGCGCAGAGCAGTTGTCATTCTAGGCCTTTATGCACCCAGACAGTGTGCTTTCAACGGTGAATCTGTTAAATTTCCCAAGCCGCCTGAGGAAGAACAGATGTTTTTGTATCTGCTTGACCATCGTATTTACATGGGAAGTCCAAGACAGGTTGTCGGTTATTGTCACTCCAAGGCACTTTTAATCCGAGGAGTTTATAATCAAATAAAGCAAACAATGTATTTCCTTATGCTTTCAGATAAATTCAGGAATTTTAGAAATAGGTTAGGGAAATACCCATAGCTTGAAAAGGGGCATTTTAATTTTACTTTGGCAAGTTCTGGAGGGCTCTTAGCTAAAGCTGGATAAGTAAAACAGTTGTCCCAGAGAAAGGAAAAAGTTAGTTAGAGTTGTTAGAAATAGGTTAAGTCAAAGCAAGGAGTTAATTCTAAAAATTCCTGACCTGAAATCTTTGGTGAAAACCCTTAGTGAGGTTATTTGAAGCTGAGAAAGTTTAAACTTGCGTGTGATGAACCAAGGAAATCACTAGAACATTCACATAACAGGAAATTGAAGTCACGGTTAAGTCAATGCTATGTAGGATAGAGAAGGGAATTTCTCTCTTGAGTCTAAGTACTATTATAGGATGCTAGTGGATTTAATAGGGTTGTATATATACTGCATGGTTCAAAATTTTTGAACAAGTTAGAACCAAATACATTACCTTTTCCTATTTGATCTTCATTTGTTTTACTATACCAAAAACCACCAAAAAAAAATGCCAAATCTAATAGAATCCAGTTTGATGCTATTAATAATTATTCAAAAATATTTAGGAATATCTAGGGAATATCTAAGAATAGATGACCATTTAAAGTTTTGCTGTAAAGCTACAATTGAGCAGAGTACCTACCCCAGCGGGGAAGGAGAAAAAGGTATTACCCAAGATTTCTAATACTTTCTGAAATCTTCAGGCAGGTGATTTTATTTTTGCAATGTCGTCCTCCCCTACTTTGCAACAGTGTCTTAACTTACTATGTAGATTCCACCTACTTTCATATGATCCTGGGCTATTTAACATTATTCCTTAATTAGTCATTGAAGATTCCTTTATGACCAGCTTTAAGCTGGGCACTTAGTATTCCAAAATTTATAGTACATGAAGATTTATTGTTACGTCAAGACTGTTTTCATCTCTCCTTTATTCTTTTCCATCTTAAAACTAGCCGTTGTTAAACACTCCTCAGAAAAATGATATTTCATTTACCATTCTTTAATTTAGCTCAAATTTTTATAGGTCCCTTTGAGTATTTCCGAGTGTCGAATGATACTTTTGTGATAAAGATTTTTGAATGCTGAAGATTTTTGAATGCCGTCTCTTGTCAGTGGATGTTTCACATTTTATGATTCGGTAGTTAGCATCTTATTTTCACGTATAAGATGTGATGCTGTCATGTTTGTTTCCAGGCCTTCTTTTGTATCATTAAACTATTGTTTCTGCTTTCATCTTTGCCTGTGCTGAATACCTGTCTATGAAATTAATTAATAGCTTATGTGTGTCATGTGAATGTCCTCTTCCAGCATATCCTAATTTCAAAGTGAATATCCTGACCTTCCTGTTAGCTGAGACAAGGTCTTCAATGGTTAATCCCTTGTTCTGTATGAATCCTTATCTTCAAATAATTTTAATGTCTGTATGACCCACCTAATATATCTCAATCAATCCTATTTTTCTAATCTGATATTATAATGTGTCTCGGCCAGTTAATAACAAAAGAATCCATTCAGGTGGCTATCAAGATTTGAAAAATGCACTGTAAATTACATATACAATCGTGTAGAGGGAGTGGATGTGGTGGTGTTGGGGAGAGAGCCCTCCAATAGAATCCGGCAAGATTGAATATTATGGTGATGCACTACAGTCGGCATGTTCCAGCACAGCAGAGGGAGTGGAATACTACTAACTGACTGTCTTGAAATCTCATTGCTGTTTAGCTGCAATTAGTCTCATTGACAACATTTTCACAGCTCTTCACAATTTTTCTAAATATTTTTGTGTCCCATATTTCCAACATCATGTCATTAACATTAACACCTTTATGAAAATAGCAGGGAAAGGAATTCCAAACGCACTTGGACCTTGGATATGTTTTAGACTTCTATTTTCTATGATGAATATATAAAAGCTACATCATTTAAGAATTTCAAGTTTCAAAGGCCTCAAATCATATTATCAAAAGTTTTCACACCACCCGTCTCCAGGAAATACATGAACCAGTAGGTCAAGTGGCGTAAGTATCTGATTGAAATTTACCAATGACAAATGACCATAACAAGTGACCACAATCTTGAAATTTTCATACCTCCAGGTACAAATACCCATATGTCAATTGCTCTTCAAAGGACAATAGTGATTTTTTTAAAAAGTAATTCATTTGTTGCTGATCACCATTTGGGTCTGGAGTCACATGTAGGCCAGAGCAGGTAAGGACAGCAGGTTTCCTTCCCCAAAAGCCATCTGTGAACCAAATAGATTTTTATCATTAATGGGGGTCATGATCAGACTAGCTTATTATCCAAATACTTTCCCCCAAAATATTGAATTTACATTTCACTACCTACCATGGTGGGATTTGAAGCTATGCTCTCAAACATTAGCTTTGAGTACCAATCCAATGACATTACCATTGCACCACTACTTCTGCCGTTAACATTGCAATGAACACTGGGAAAAATTATCCAAGTATTATGTCCTGGAAGGACATCAGACAGCTTTAGTCACTGCTCAGTGGTATGATACCATTTCTCAAGGATTTGTTTGATCAATGTCTTAAGAATAATGGCCTGGATCTTCTGATCATGATTGTAAACTGTATTTTTGATCCTGATCGGAGAGAAAGAAAACACACTTACATTTAAAGGTGAGAACTTCCAGACTAAGATACTTCTCAGTTGAAACAGTGCGGCATAGACTAGATGCAGGTGGTAGAGAAGTGGATTGGTGTTGAACCCACATCCCTTTGTCACGCCAATTCCTGTCATATCCAAGGATTTAAAGATCCTGAATCCAATCATACAGCTACTGAGAAAAAAAAATCTGTATGGTAAATGAGGCGTAGAGTGCCAAATTTGAGGGTAATGTGCTAGTGGGGTGTTGTGAGGCATAAAGTGTCGGGGGGGAGAGGATGGGGTGCCTGATAGATGAGGGCATTAGCTAGCAGGTGAATGAGTAGGGCAATGGGGAGTTGGTCAGAGGTGGTTGGATTGGGGGTGCAGGGTAAAGTGGATTTGCCCAGTGTCTATACAGGGTGCTTGATGAGTTGTGAGGGACGGAGACTGATATTGGGGCAGATTGGATCAGGCAAGGTGTGTCAGGTTAGTGGAGATGTTGAAGTACCAGGGAAAGGTTAGGAGGTGTCAGGAGTTGAATCATTTTGAGCTGGTAATGGGGGTGGTGTTCAGCTGTAAGTGTGGTGTCGGTCACAGGAAGAGTCAATAATAAATTAGTTGGGGTGGGGAGAGGGCTGGTTTGAATTTCTCTTACATTTTCTGTCAGTTGAAACCTTCCGAAGATTTTGACTCTGACTCAGAGATAAGAATTTTTTCAAATGTCTTTCTTCTGAAGTTTCAACTTTCCAGGAAATTCCCACAGAGTCAGCTGTATCACAATTTCTACATAATCTCGACGTGTAACTCCTATCTGCACTGTTACAATGACTGTTTTCTTCCAGGATGAACTAGGTCAGTTTCCTCTTGTCGAGTAAAGGGAACAATTGAAACTTTACTGCCTCTTCAATGCTAATATTACATTGTTTTTAGAAGATGCTCACATACATAACTTTTTTCTTACTTTTCTTTTCTGTTTTCTTTTGCTATAATTGGGAAGAATTTATTTCCTACCCCTGTAACAAACTTGGTGGCCCTAGGGTATTTAACTATGCTTGAGGATAGTGGATGGGGACTCCATCATCTTCCTACTTCTGCCCCATTTCATGTCCAGTCATGGGTCTCATCCTGCTACCACTGATGTGGGGTGAGAGGTGGGGTTGTGTATTGGCACGTGGGGAATACCACATGCAAGTGTCGGTCTCTTAAGGCAGGTGCTGTTCTTTGCTGAAGGTACTTGGTACAAGGTATCAGGAATGGGGTGCCTGTTGAGAAACACCCTCTATCCTTACCATTGGCTCCCTTCCTCCCTCTCCAATGAACCCACCTCTATGATCTTTTCCCATACAATCCCAAGCTCAGAAACCACTCTGAACCACTACTGTTTGTTGGCTTATAAATAATTCCAATCAATGTCTGCTGCCCCTTGCTGTTTTTAAGCTCCATTCAAACAGATTCTACATATTATTCTTCTGATCAGAAATCCTCCTTTACTCATGTACTGAACCCCTCTCTCGTTATTGGAACAACTCCACCTCTTTTTCCGTCTGTCTGTCCTTCCAAATTACCCAATATTATTGAATATTTCCAGTGCCAATCACCATGCAATGGTATGCCTGTAATGACAATTCTAAAATAACCATTTTGCTCTATTTGTGCCTTTGGATCATCTGTTTCACTGCAAATGCAACATGCATTCAGCTAGTGTGTCCTTAACTTTGTTTTGGAGACACTGTTCCACGTTCGAGTTATACTCAATGTTTTCTGATATCCTTTGCAGCTTTTCTAATTCCTGTTACTAGTTTCCTTTCCAGTCTGGGTTACCCTTCAGTTTCTCATCTCACTGGCATGACCTGACATCAGTTGCTGCTTGTGGAAGAGACACCCAAACCTTTTCAACCCTTACGATGTATGAGTGATTTCTAATTTCACTGCTGAAAGATTTGATTTTAGTTTTTGGATAATGTTCCCCAGTTCCAAACTTCCTGAAAGTAAATGTTCATTTACATCATTACGCTTCCTTCATTCAAAGAGCAGCTATGCTTCCAAAGTATTTAATTGTTTGTAAAGCGTTTGGGATGTTCTAAGATCATAAAAAGCTTGTTAATTTTCAAGGCATTCATTATCATGTAACTTTGAGTTTTCCAGGCCCCACTTAGCTGTGTATTAGTTTGTTGACAGGTATAAAACTACACTCGCCTCTTAGCAGCCCACCTCCCTTTGCAATCACACACTTATCCCTGTATCCCCTTTGTTGTTAATTGATTCTCCCCCTTCCCATTTGCAGTCATGCACTTCTTTTCCTACCCCATCCCTAGGCTTATGCAGCAGCCTGGCTGCTTCCCACAGACCCTGCCTTATTTGGCAGACTCTCATTTCTTGCCCCTCCACCCGCACCTGGTCAGAGTTGCTCACCACCACTATTCAGCTTCCCTCTTGTGAGCCATCAGCGGCAAATGTAGGAAAGAGGCAGCCTGTGATTAAATGAGCAGCTCCTGTGACAATTTTTTTCTATTCTATGGAGAGAAATGTATTTTCTTTGACTGGTTGCCCCTGTGGTTCATTTCTGCTGGAACAAGTTCAGCCACTGCCCTGTGCATTTTAAACGCTACTTCAAAAGATGGGAGAGAGGCTACATTCAGTCATAGAATCATGGAGTCATACAGCATGGAAACAGATCCTTTCGTTCAACCAGTCCATGCTGAATTTAATCCCAAGCTACACTAGTCCCACCTGCCTGCTCCTGGCCTATATCCGTCCAAACCTTTCCTATTCATGTAGCTATCTAAATGTCTTTTAAACTTTGCAATTGTACCCGCATCCACCACTTCATCAGGAAGTTCATTCCACGTGCGAACCACCCTCTGTGTAGAAAAAAATGCCTCCAATTTTTTTAAAAATCTCTGTCCTGTCATCTTAAAAATGTGCCCCGTAGTCATGAAATCCCCCATCCTAGGGAAAAGACACCTACCATTAACTCTATCTATATCTCTCATTATTTTCTAAACTTCTATCAGGTCGCCGCTCAAGCTCCTATTTTCCAATGAAAGAAGTCCCAGCCTATCTAGCTTTTCTTTATAACTCAAATCTTCCATACCGGACAATATCCTAGTAATCTCTTCTGAACCCTCTTCCCATAATATCCTTCCCATAACTGGGTGGCCAGAACTGGACACAATATCCCAGAGGAGGCCTCACAAAAACCCTGTAAACCTCAACATGAATTCCCAACTCCTATACTCAAAGGACTAAGCAATGAAGGCAAACGTGCCAAATGCCTTTCTAACCATTCTGTCTAAATGTGATGCAAACTTGAAAGAATTATGAACCTGCACCCCTAGGTCCCTCTATTCTGCAACATAACCCAAGGCCCTACCGTTAATTGTATAAGCCCTACCCCTGTTTGTTGCTCCAAAATGCAATACCTCACATTTATCCAGATTGAACTCCATCTGCCATTTTTCAGCCCATTGATTCATTGATAAAGATCCCTTTGTAACCTTAGAAAACCTTCTTCACTGTCCAATTTTGGTGTCATCGCAAACATACTAACCATGCCTTCTATATTCTCATCCAAATTATTTATACAAATGACAAACAAAAGAGGACCCAGAACTGATCCCTGTGGAATACCGCTGGTCACAAGCCTCCAGTCCAAAAAGCAACCCTCGAACATTTTTCTCTGACTCCTGCCATTAAACCAATTATATATCCAATTGGCAAGCTCACCCTGAATCCCACGTGACCTAAATTAATGTAACATGTAGAACCTTGTCAAGGCTTTACTAAAATCCAAATTAATAACATGTACTACTGTGCCATCATCGATCTTTTTGGTAACTTCCTCAAAAAACTCCAATGAAGTTTGTGAGACACGATTTTCCTCACACAAAACCATGCTGACTATCCCTAATCAATTTTTACCTCTCCAAATGTCCATAAATCCTGTCTTTCATAATCATTTCCAACAATTTATCCACAACAGAAGTCAGACTCACAGGTCTATAGTTCCCCAGTTTTCTCTTTACAGCTTTTCTTAAACAAAGGTACAACATTAGCCACCCTCCGGTCATCAGGCACCTCACCTGTAGTTATAGATGATGCAAATATTTCTACAAGGGGTCTCATAATTTCCTCCCTTCCTTCCCACAATGTTCTGGGATACATTAGATCAGGTCCTGGGGATTTATCTACCTTTATAATCTCTAAGATGTCCCGAACTTTCTCTTCTATAATATGAACTGTTTTTAAAACATCAAAAGTTTATTTCTCTGTATTCTCTAGTCTCCATTTCTTTCTTCACATTAAAAACTGACACAAAATATTCATTTAGTATCTCTCCGATCTCCTGGTGCTCAACACAAAGACAACCTCTTTGGTCTTTAAGAGGCCCAACCCTCTCTCTAGTTACCCTCTTGCTCTTAATGTATTTGTAGAATCTCTTTGGATTATCCTTAACCTTATCTGCCAATGCTCTCTCATGTCCCCTCTTGGCCTTCCTGATTTCTTACATAAGAATGCCCCTACACTCTTTATATTGCTTAAGAGATTTAATTGAAACTAGTTGTCTATATCAAAAATAAGATTCTCTTTTATTCTTGACTAGAACCTTAATAACTTTATTCATCCATTGTTCCTTAATCCTACCAACTTTACCCTTCACTCTAAGAGGAACAAAATGTGTCTAAACTTTCATCATCATACTCTTGAATGCCTCCCACTTGTCAGATGTTCTTTTACCTGCAACCAGTCTATTCCAATCTACTTTTGAAAATTCTTGTCTCATACCATTAAAATTTTCCTTACTCCAATTAAAATCTTTAACTTTTATGGAAGGCTCATCCTTTTCCATAAACATTTTGAAACTGATAGAATTATGATCGCTAGACCCAAAGTGTTCCCCTAATTTTACTTTAGTCAGTTGCTCTGCCTTATTGCCCAAAAGAAGGTCTAGTTTTGCTCCTTCTCCAGTAGGTGCATCCACATATTGAAAAAGAAAATTTTCTTGAGCAGATTTGACAAATTCTTCCTCATCCAAACCTTTAACACTATGGTACTCCCAGTCAGTGTTTGGAAAATTAAAATCCCCCATGATGACAACCTTATTATGCTTACATATATGAGTGGTAAAGAATTGGCTCTGGAATACATTGTAGGGAAATGTGAAATTGTCCGCTACATTAAGAGTAAAAAATATCTGATTAATTTTGTCTCTAGTTAAGGGTGATATTCAGAAGAACATGGATGCCTGGGGCACAGATCACAGAATGTTAACTACCAATGCAACAGGCAATTAGGAAGGCAAATTGCATTAGTTTATGTTGCAAGTGGGTTTGAGTCCTTAATTAAGGAATTGTTGCTGCAGTCAGCTTTAGGGAGACACCATTTGGGAATATTGTGTTTCAATCCTTTTATCCTAGGAAACATTATTCTCTTTGAGCTTGAGCAATAAGAGGTTCATTATTGCTTCCAGAGATGAGAGGGTTGACGTTTGAGGAGAGGCCTGAGTTCTCTGGAATCTGGAAAAGTCAGAGGTTATCTCATTAAAATGCACATTTCTTGTAAGGATTGACAAGGCAGATGCTAAGAGGCCATTTCTTCTGGTTGAACAATCTCAACCTTGGCATCTCATCTCAATATAAGATTTCAGCCATCTAGAATTGAGATGAGAAAATATTTCTTCACTCAAAGGGTTATGAATCTTTGGATAGATTTTGAGAAACTAAGGGAGACAAGGGACTTTGGGAAAGGGTGGAAAAGTGATGTTGTGATAGAAGATCAGCTACAATCTCTTTATATGGTGGCGCAGACTTGATAAGAAATATAACTTCTACTGTTACTACTTCTTTTATTTAGACGCTATTCAGGTAAAGGAGGTGGGCTGTCCTAAATTGAATGCTTTTGCATCTGCTTTTTGCCTGGACTTTCACTCCATTGCCTTTGAGAATGTGCCACACCATAGGAGATGGGGCAATTGTTCCTTTGTAGGGAAGATATAGGCAGGTGAACACATATGTCCATCTCAATGGAGATTTCATAAATGGTTCTCAAAACAAGGTGCATAGGTGGTTGTGTTTGATTCCTTGAATGTCTCTATCATACAGGTAGATCAACAAAATTAGTAATTCTCCTCAATTCAAATGTTCGTAAATGAGTGAATCTGTGTTGCCTAAATATGCAGTTTACGCAATTTTTATCATAAATTTTAAACTTACTTGTCTTTTCTTCTCAAAGTTACCTCTGATGCAAGTCAAAAGCTTTTTACTTTTATCCAATAAACAAAAAAAAAGTATCAGACTCCTAATAATGACTTCTTGATTTAGTTTCACATTATTGGACAGGTAGCGGGTTTGATTTTGAAAGAAGCAAGCTCCAGCACAAACTGTTAATGAACATTCTTGCTGCTAGTGATTAGGAAGAAAATCAGTACATTATGTGCCCTTCATTTCCAAAGGTTAATGCCAGACTGAGGAGAAAAGCAGCCTTCAGCTAGATTTGGAGCCAAATGAATAGCAAAGGGTCCTACAGTGTTTGATATGGAGCAAAGTCAAATCGAAGAAATCAATCAATCAGCAACTTGAACAAATCTTGGATTAAAAAAAAGCGCAAACAAAGAGTTGAAGTTCCAGCAAGTGCTTCGAATTGAGCCCTAGGCTGTTGGCAGAGAAATAGGCCTCTGGAAGAAAATATTTTCCAGGGATTTGCTACACTGCCTCAGGAATTCCAGAAGTCAGAATATTCATTTGAAGATGAACTGTTTAATTTCTTACCTTCTAAATTTTACTTCAATATTTTTTCCTCTAAGCACCCAAAAAAATTCAATTGGTGGTATAGATGAAATTCACTGAAATGTTTAAACTGGTTTGATTAGTTTTTTTTATAACTTAATTGTTCAGGATTCCTAACTTTGGAGAAAATAAAATGTGCAAATTTGATATTCACCTGTTGATTCTCTTTGTCCAATGCAATTAATGAGTGAATCAAATTGCTCTGAACATTTGACTCGTAGTTTAACCAATGAATGGTTGTTTCAGTCCGCCATCAATTTTCTGTCATAAGTGAAATATCTTAAGGCACTTCACAAGAGCAGTACCAGTCAAAATTTGACACTGATCCATATAAAGAGAAACTTGTACAGGTAGCCATAAGCTTGGTCAAGGGGATAAGCACTAATGAGTGTTTTTGAAGTGAAGAGAAGAATAGAGTGGCTTCTATTTCTGTTCCTTTTGTTCTTAAAAAGGATTACACATTATAAAAAATATGCAGTCAAAACATGTAATTTACTAAAAGTGCTATTATTTTCTGAATAGTGAGTCAATATGCTGAAGAATTCAATGATTCATAATGATATGTTCTTTTATTATATCTTCACTATTTGTCTCCTATACTGATAAATAGATTTATGCTAGAGATGTGGGTAAAGGCAGGTTGATCAAACTTTCAGATTTCATTTTGTTTCAATCCTTAAAGTGTGATGGCATTCATACAACAGTTTATTAACCTTGATGTCACTTTACATTGAGGAGTAATCTGCATTTGTTTACAAAGTAAGTGAGTCTTGCATGCATTATATAGAAGTGAGTGAATACTATGAATTTAATTACCCCAGAGTACCAGTTAAAATATCCAATGGTGTCATGAACCACATCAACCATAAATTTAAAGTTTTGCCTTAAAATGAATTTACAGCTATCAGGTAATGTCAACGAATGGCAATTCTGTATTGACATTGCTTATTTCTCAGATTTGGACGGGTTTTGCTGTTAATGTCTTTTGAAGATGAAAGTATTGTTGCATGACACAGGAAAAAGGTTTATCCCTGCTTAATTGTATTAGCCCAAAGGCATCTTGTATTGGATCACACATACTGCATGTTAGTTGTTATTCTTTCTCCATAACAGATTATAAAAAGGCAATGATCTGGAATATGCTGCTGGGGAAAATTTAAATGATGGACAAACATGGGACAAGCACTGACTGTTTTGGTGCAAATAAAAGAGTGGCAAAGATGTATGTGTATGTGCATGTGTGTATATGTACATGTATGTGTATTTATACATAGATGTATATATGATAGCAGGGTGTTGGCGACAGAAGCTATCGAGAAAGGGACGGGCATTTGACAACATGGAAGCTCTAACATTATTTGGGCCCAGCAACCCAAATAATTACACCTCTCTAGGCAAAAATTATATCACAATACAATCTGCAACCCTATGGCCCAGTATGTTTCCCCATTCAACCATTTCCAGGTAGCCAGGACATCAACCCTTGTTCAATGGGATGCTGGATACTACAAAGGCTATGTGATCTGACAACTTTCTGGCAATAGTTCTGAAGGCTTCTGCTCCAGAACTTATCACTTCCTAATTGAACTCTTTCAGCACATTGTAACATTTATATGACATTTATATGACAATGTTGAAAATTGCCCCGGAATGTCCTGTACAAAAAGCAGGACAAATACAACCCAGCCAATTACCACCCCATCGGTCTGCTCGTGATCATCAGTAAAGTGATGGAAGGTGTCATCAACAGTGCTACCAAGCAGCACCTACTCGGCAATAACCTGCTCAGTGACGCCCAGTTTGCGTTCCACCAGGCCCACTCAACTCCTAATCTCCTTACAGCCTTGGTTCAAACATGGACAAAAGAGCTGAATTCCTGAGGTGAAGTGAGTGTGACAGCCCTTCATATCAAGGCTGCATTCAACTGAGTGTGGCATCAAGGAACCCTGGCAAAACTGGAATCAATGGTTATCAGGGGAAAACTCTCTGCTGGTTGGAGTCATACCTGACAGATTGCAAAATGGTTTTGGAGTTTGGAGGTCAGTCATCTTAGATCCAGGACATCGCTGCAGGAATTCCTCAGGTAGTGTCCCATGCCCAATCACCTTCAGCTGCTTCATTAATGACCTTCCCCTCATCATAAGGTCAGAAGTGGGGATGTTCGCTGATGATTGCACAAAATTCAGCACCATCCATGAGTCCTCAGATATTAAATCAGTCCGCGTCCAAAAGCAGCAAGATCTGGACAATAACCAGGCTTGGGCTGACTAGTGGTAAATAACATTCGTGCCTCACAAATGCCAGGCTATGACCATCTTCAATAAGAAGCAATCTAACCACAACCCTGTGAAATTCAATGGTGTTACCATCACTGAATCCCCCACTATCAACATCCTTGGAGTTACCATTAGCCAGGGACTCGAATGGATTCACCACATAAACACAATAGTTACAAAAGTAGGAATACCTGGTGGAATACTCCCCACTTGCCTGGATAGGTGCAGCTCCAATAACTCTCAAGCTTGATTCCAAATGCACAAAGCAGCCACTTGATTGGCATTACATTCACAAGCTCCACTCCCTCCACCACTGATGGTCAGTAGTAACAATGCGTACTATCTGCAAGATGCACTGCAGAAATTCACCAAAGATCCTTAGACAACACCTTCCTGACCTATAATCACTTCCATCTAGAAGGACAATGGCAACAGATACATTGATTGATTGATTGATCGATTTATTGTCATGTGCACCGAAGTACAGTGAAAAGCTTTGTTTACAAGCAGTATGTAGTAAGCAAGGATGTATAGATCAAAAAGACTTATACAGAGGCATACAGGTTACACTGCACAGGGTGTGCTCTAAGTGAGATCAACATTAGCCAGGTCAGCGTTATTTGAGGCTAGAGAGTCCATTCATCAGTCTAATTATGACCGGGAAGAAGCTGTTCCAGAACCTGCTGGTGTATGTGTTCAAGCTTCTGTATCTTCTGCCTGATGGAAAAGGTTGTAGGAGATCATTACCGGGAATGTTGGCAGCCTTTCTGTGTCAGCAAGCCGTGTAAATGGAGTCAATGGATGGAAGGAACATCGGAACACAACCACCTGCAAGTTCGCTTCCAAGCCACTCACCATTCTGATTTGTAAATATACCGCTTTTCCTTTGCTGTTGCGGGGTAAAAATCCTAGAATTCCCTCCCTAAGGATGTTGTAAGGTTACCTACAGCATGTGGATTACAGTAGTTCAAGGAGGCAGGGCAACCGGGGACAGGCAATAAATGCTGGCCAACCCGCAGCACACTCATCCCACAAATGAATAATTGAAAATAAAAGGTTAACTGGTTCTTTTCTTTTTTCGGGATTGTTTCTTTTATAAGAATGCATTGAGAAACTGTTTTATTAAGCTTGTGAAGGCAATAGGTAAATGCACAGCTTGTGTTTAAAGGCAGCATTTCAAGTATCATTTTTACATCAAACTATTTTGACTGTTTTATATCTATGGTTATGAATGATTCAAAAGCAAACTGACAGATATTTGATGGATAATGTATCTTGAAAACTTTACATTAGCATCTCATCGGACCAGTGATGATAATCAGACAGGAGCAAGACCAGACAGCTTCCTCGGCCTTATTCTATGCTGTGAAAAAATCATATCTAATCAGATTATTGCCCTATCTCCACTTTCCTACCTGCATGCCCAGACACCCTTATCTCCCTTCTTGATCAAAAAAAAATTGAACTCAGCCTTTCATTCATTCAATGATACACCCTCCACAGCTTTTTAGGTTAAAGAATTCCAAAGATTGATGCCCTTCTGAGATAAGAAATTCCTTCTAACCTCCATCTTAAATTGGTGATCCCTTATTCTGAGGCTATATCCCTGCATTCTAGACTCTTCAACAGGAGTCTTATGCCATTGTCCTTGGCAGTATTGGTATCATGATCATGTTACTGGAATAGTATTCCACAGGCTCATGCTTTGAGGGGCATGGGTTCAAACCCCACCATGACAGTTACTGGAAATTAATTAACAAAGTTGCAAGTTAGTTTTCTGATGGTATTATGAAAATGTCAACCATCATTATAAAAAAAACTATTGTTAGAAATATTTATGGAGTCTGAGAAAATGGAACGGTTTAGATATTACTGGAGTGAAGAGAGATTTATCCTGTATTTTCTTGGAAGAAGTCACAAATCAAAAGGATCTGTGGGCTGTTTGTCGTTTGTTGAAAAATCAAGTAATTTTGGGACAAGGGACAATCCAAGTTTTTTTTTTAAAAGAGAGATAAGAGATTGTTTTTATGGCCTTAGAGTTTTGACACACAAACTTGAATGGAAATCCTAGGACCTGTACTTAATGTTGCCAAATAATAGCCTCCAAACTAAAGTTGTTTCTTAATATCCACCTAGATCTGAGTGTTGTGGAGAGGCTTGAAAGGAGAAGCAGTCTATGTCTTTCTCTTTAACTCATACAGTAAGAGAAAAGCCCTTAAAGAAAAATCACCTAAAAAGCTCTTTCTCAGTAAAGTAGTTTGTGAACAAAAAATGCTAAAATTTCAATTATCAGGACTCCTAACTGTTCTCCATCTGAATCTGAAATCTAGTTGGAAAATTTTCTATCACTTCGCAACTGTCAGCAATTGATCTCACTGACAAGAAATCAAAGAACCTGTGGGAAATCAACCCGTTCTGTCATCTGAATTCACATCTTGAAGGGATGTTGTTCTTTCTTTTCGCCTTTAATTTTCAAAGCCATATTTTCTCTGCAGACTTGTGTTGTCTTGTCTGGTCTGTGTATGAGTGAGTGAGTGAGTGCTGAGCGTTGTGTGCCATGGTGAGAAATTTGGGAGAATGTGGCAAGAACAAAAAATGAAATTCTTATCGTTAAGAAAAAATAGTCTGATTTTCTCCCTAAGTTTTCAAACGTGAGATAAGCATCTTGCTATTAAGCAGCAAGGATTCTACTTGGATGTATCAGTATTGCATTATTAGCTGAACTCACCTCATTTATATACTGTTTATGATTCTCCTAGGCACTGGTGAGAAACTAGATGGCACTGATTGCCTATTTGGAAGTCTAAACATTACCTGGTGGATGCAGCTTGTTCATGTCTTTCCCAGGCATTGCATTGGCCATCATTCCCTAATATCACATGGCATGCTCCCTATGGCCAGCAATCACTTTCACCTTCTATCCACAGAAGGCAAAATCAGTAAAACATCTGCCTCACCACAGTATCATAGCCAATCTCTGACTACCTCAGAACACATTTCAACACTTCACCCTTGCATTTTGGTGCTCAATGACTTTCCATTGCAATGCACCTGCTGGATTGCTTTCCATGCAGGGAAACACACCCATCTCATACTTCTGCATGGGTTGCATCTCAGAACCCTTAGCTTGCTGTCTGAGTACACACTTTCTTTAAGCTTACTTTCATGGTCAGCATTGTCTTACCTCTTAGCACATTGTAGCTTCATTCAGAATTCACAGCATCTTTGTCTTAGAACAAGAACAATACAGCACAGGAACAGACTGTTCAGCCCTCCAAGCCTGTGTCAACACATTTTGCCCTTCCTTATTAAAACTGTCTTCATTTACAAGATCCGTTTCCCTCTATTCCCTTCCTATTCATGTATTCATCCAGGTGTTTCTTGAAATGCTGCTGTTGTGACTGCTTCCACCATTTCCTCTAGCAGCACATTCTAGGCACTCACCACTCTTTGTGTGAAAAACTTCCCCACACATCTCTTTTAAACTCCCCCCACCTCGCACCTAGAACCTGTGTACTCTAGTAATCAACCCCTCCCCCCGGGAAAAAGCCTCATACTTTCCACTCTATCCATGCCATTCACAAACTTATAAACCTCTATCAGATCACCCCTCAACCTCCTGCATTCCAGTGAAAACAAACCCAGTCTATCCAATCTTTCTTCATAGCTAAAATCCCCGATACCAGGCAACATCCTTCTAAGAGATAGTAATAACTGCCAATACTGGAGTCAGAGATAACACAATGTGGAGCTGGAGGAACACAGCAGGCCAGGCAGCATCAGAGGAGCAGGAAAGCTGATGTTTCAGGTCAGGACCCTTCTTCTTTCCGAAGAACATCATGGTAAACCTTTTCTGTACCCTCTCCAAAGCATCTGCATCCTTCTGTTAGTGTGGTGACCAGAACTGTACACAATATTCCAACTGTGGCCTGACTATAGTTCTATAAAGCTGCAGCATAACTTGTCTATCCTTATACTCAATGCCCTTTCCAATGAATGCAAGCATGTCATAGGCCTTTTACTACCTATCTACATGCACTGCCACCTTCGGTGATCTGTGGACCCGCACACCCAGATCCCTCTGCATATTAATACTCCTAACAGTTCTGTCATTCACTGCTTAATTTCCACATGCACTTGACCTTCCAAAATATATCACAATTGTTCGGATTAACCGCCATCTGCCATTTTTCTGCCCATGCCTCCAATTGATCTATATCCTGCTGTATCCTCCGGCACTCCTCCATCAATCTTTTTACCTTTGTAAACTTACTTATTGGACCCGCAACGTTTTCCTCCAAATCATTTATACCGACCACAAGCAGCAGAGATCCCAGCACTGATCCCTGTGGAACACCACTAGTCATAACCCTCCATTCCAAAAAGCATCCTCCACTGTTGCCCTGTCTCCTGTGACTAAGCCAGTTCTCAATCCATCTTGCCAGCTCACCCCTGATACCATGTGACTTCACCCTTTGTACCAGTCTGCCATGACGACCTTGTCAAAGGCTTTACTGAAGTCCATGTAGACAACATCAACTGTTTTTCTCCTCAAAAAACTCAATCAAGTTGGTGAGGCAAAACATCCCCCACACACAAAGCCATGCTGTCTGTCGCTAATAAGTCCAAATAGGTATAGATCTTGTCCCTGAGAAACTTTTCCAATAATCCCCCTACCACTGAAATGAGGCTCAAAGGTCTGTAATTTCCTGGATTATCCCTGTTACCCTTCTTAAACAATAGGACAACATTGACTATTCTCCAGTCCTCTGGCACCTCACCTGTGGTCAAAGAGGATACAAAGATGTCTGTCAATGCTCCAGAAATTTGTTCTCTTGCCTCCCTCAATATGTAAACAGTCCAACTAGGGAAGGGGTTACACTAGACTTGATTTTGGGAAATGAGCCCATCCAGGTGAATGAAGTTTCAGTGGGGGAACATTTCAGGAATAGTGACGATTATATCGTGAGTTTTAAGGTACTCATGGATAGGGATAACAGCAGTCCTCGGGTGAAGGTGTTAAATTGGGGAAGGCAAACTACAACAATATTAGGCAGGAACTGGAGAGTGTTGATTGGAGGCTGCTGTTTGAGGGTATGTGGGAGCCGGACAATGTGAGAATATTTCAAACTGCAGTTGATAAGAGTTCAGGAGGAGCACGTTCCTGTGTGAATAAAGGATAGATATGGCAAGTTACGTGAAAGTTGAATGACCAGGAATGTTATGACCCTGGTCAAAAAGAAAAAGGAAGTATATGTAAGGTCCAGGAGGATGGGAACTGGGGAAGCCCTTGAAGTATGTTTGAAAAGTAGGAAGTAACTTAAGCAAGGAATTACCAGGGCTGAAAGGGGTTATGAAAAGTCTTTAGCGAACAGGATTAAAGGGAATCCCAAGGTTTTTTATATATATATGTAAAAGCAATAGGTTAGCCAAGGAGAGGGTTGGCCCACTCAAGGACAAAGGAGGGAATCTATATATGAAGCCAGAAGAGGTAGGTGAGATCCTAAATATATCCTTTGTGCCGGTATTCACCAAGGAGAAGGAATTGGTGTAGGCTGATCTCAGGAAAGGGAGTGTCAAATTTCGAAGCCAAGTTGTTTTTAAAGAGGAAGAGGAGTTGTGTGTCTTAGAAAATATTAAGGAGTAGATAAGTCCCTGGATCCTCATGGGATCTACTCCAGAATATTGCCTTGCCTTTTAGCATTGATAGAAAACCAGGAAGTCATGCCTACTAGGCCTGAGCAGTTAAGGGGTCCAAACGTTACTGTCTGGCACTGTGTGATGCCAGTGTTACACCTACAGAATGTGCCAGAAGCTTCTACAGCAAACAGCAAACACAGCAAACACAAATTAATTATCATTTCTGAAAGTCCAAGGGTAATATGCCTTAGTGGAGCGGGTCCAACGAGTTGCCAACAGTCAGTCAAGCATTTGGTGTGATCGGGGTCTGGTGGTCGGCGTCCTTTCAGTCCAGGGATTGGTTCACGGTCAATCTCGCAGATCACGTCTGATCATGTCACAGGGTACAGCTAAGTCAGTCATGGAGCTATACAGGCATTTGTCATGGGACTGGGGTCTATGCTTAGTCAGGGCTATCCATCCTCAGAAGTCAGTCTAGGGTGGAGTGGGGCAGTGGGGAGGCATTGATCGCTGCTGGGGATTTGAGGGGTAGATACAAAGGGAGTTTATCAGAGCCAGTCCATGCTATTTTAAGGAAAGTGGGCAACTCAACCGTACGGATGAGAGCCAAAATGTTGGAACAGAAACTCTAAACTCCAAATGTAAGTGTGGGATCATATGTAGAATAGTAGGTTATGGGGTACTGCAGGATGACGGGGTGGGGGGAGGGTGGGAGGAAGGAGGAGGATGTGTTTTACAGTTGCCACTACCCTGATTTCAATGGAGGGCTAGTGGATTGCAAGATGGGGCAGGCGCTGAGGAGGATGGTAGAGAATATTGATCATTGAATGAAAGGCTTTGAATGTGAACATGGGGAGCCTTGAAACTGATGGGTTGCAACAATAGAGTTACAAAGGGTACATGAAGGTTGGGCTGGAGGGGGAGTTCTTCCACAAAATCTCAACTGCACAACAAAGGAGAAAAGTGGCTACTATCACAATGACAGAGTATGGAATGATGGGATCCTCTCGTGCCAGGAGCTGAGTAGGTCCCTGGGGTCTGGCAGTCCTGAGTGTCAATGACATGTTGCATTTCTTCCTTGGCCAGTTGCATAGAAGTGGCAGTGAAGTGCCCACCAGATTGTGCTCCTCAGTCTAATTTAGATAAAGCACCCACTAAAGTGAACAATTTCTGAACTGGTGCAGAATGCAGGGGAAAGCATTGCTGTAGCTTTGTCCTCAGAGCTAGAGGAGAAGCTGATGGGTGAAGGGCTGGCCTCTTTTGAGCAGAGCTATGTGGGTCCCAATGGTACCTGCAGGAGATACAAAACCTATACACACGTTGCAACAAGTTCAAGAACAGCTTCTTCCCTGCTGTTATTAGGCTTCTGAAAGGACCTCTCATATTTCAAATCTAAAGTTGATCTTGCTTTGAGTGAATCTTCTTTGTAGCTGTAACTTTGTATTCCTCGCCCTGTTCAATCATCCTATGAACTTTGTATTTTATGACCTGCTTGTACTGCACAATAAACAAAACTTATCACTGTACCTAGGTACATGTGACAATAATAACTCAAACCATATCAAAAGAAGAGCAGAGAGACCATTACTTACACAATAGGGGTGGATGTTTTAGAACCCGTACGCTTTAGTGGTCATGGAAAAGCAGCACAGGGCAATGAAGCTTACTTTGTCGCCTGGAAATACATGTCTTGGTGCCCCCACATAAACCACCTTGGTCCTAGCCTGCTAATTCAATAATCTTCTCATCCAGGGTGAAAGGGTACAAGGCAGCAACTCTGCCATCTGCCTTCGCCTTCCTGACCCATTAAGAGTCAACTTCTCCTGCAACGAGACAAAGGGAGTGATTAGTGAGATGCAAGTGGCTAGAAACAACATTACGTGCAGGAGCAGGAAAGGTGGTGAGGTGACCCCCATGTGTGAGCAGAAAAGGAATAAGGAACTGCAGAAGGCAGGGAGTAGTTTAAGAGGGTAAGGTGGATGGGAGCCATTGACTGAAATACTACATACAATAGTGAGTGTGATAACCGTTCGTCTTGGTGGAAGGTGTGTGCTGTGGAAGAGTTAGATTTGGTGCAAGGTAGCAGAGGGAAAATGGTAGCACCTACCCCCTTGTTGAGCACTGCAGGTCCACCAGGACTTCCAGGTCTCTCAGTAAATCATGGTGCTGACGTACAGAAACAAAGCATTGTGATCGACTATTAACCACCCTCCAAAATGACCTCACAAGCTACTCAGTTGTATCAAATTGCTATAGAGTGGACTGCAATGATTCAAGAAGGTGGCACACCACCACCATTTCCAGGGCAATTAAGGATGGGCAACAAAGGTTAACACTTTCAGTGATGCGCATGTTCCATGAGAAAATAAAAACAGCCTCTCAAAATCTCTTATTAATCAATAAGACTGTTTTTCATTCTCCTCAACCCTAATGAGTGCAGATTCAAACTATTTTTTAAACCATTTCTCCTAAGAGGACTTCCTGAGCCCTGGAATCAACCTCGTGAACCTTCTTTGACCTGATTTCAATGCCACATGGATATCAAGAAAAGGGAATGAATTAAATTTGTAGATCCTGATAGGCTACAAATGCTAGTGAGAAGGCCACATCTCCTGCCATGCAAGGTAATGGATCAGCTAAGGTGAAAGAAATTGTATCTTTGACTGTTTAATGTTACTTGTCACTTATTCGGCAATATGTTCAATTTATTACAAACAATATGGATATTCTAACCACCAAGCTGATGAATAAACACTCTAATTTATTTCACAATAGAATAACACACTGAAAGCTGATAATTGTACAAACCTAGAATTTGTGCCGTAAACAGCTTGATGTTTCTGCCCAGTTTAAGTACCTCAGAGACAAAAATGAAATATCATCTGCAGATAGCTTATTTCATAGCACCTTATTGTATAAACTTTTTTATTAAAAAGCTCACCATTCACAAGTCTGAATCCTGCATATACAATATTGTTATTTGTTCACAATCCACCTCAGACTGTGATTATTGTAATCATTATTATTAGATTGGCGACAAGGAAGGGCTATTGTCTGGTTAACCACAATCAATCAGCATAAGCTTACTGCCTTTCCTTCTCAAACTCCCTTCTTGTCCACGTTTGCCTCACACTGCAAACCTCCCCCATCCCAATCTCCTTATCTTCCCCCTCGTCTTTTCATTCTTGAATCCCTCTCTCTCTCCTTCTTTCCTACCCACACTAATCCTTTCTCTCACTCTTTCCCACTCTCTCTTCTTCCCATTCTCCCTGTTTTATTACCTCTCTCCTGCATTCTCTTTCTCTCTTTCCAAGCCATCTTCCCTTTGTCTCCATCTCTCCCTCCTCCGCTCCAAGTCTCCCACACTCCTCCCAAATCTGCCCTCTTACCCTACCAGCCACCCTCTCTCACACACATACATTTCTAGGCACGCTTTATCGCTATGCCTGTTTTCCAACTATTCCCTTTCATTCCTCCACCACTCCCTAGTCTGTAAAACAATTGTCTTTGATTAACATTCTGGCAATGTATTATTTGTTGATTATGCCACCACAAAGAAAAACAAAATAAAAACAGGAATGACAATTTGGTATGAAAGTATGTTTTATGGAAAGGGATCAAAACAGTGACTATGAAGAAATATACTTAAATATTGTTCAATTATAGCCACGTATAATAGGTGACAATACTACCGAATCATGACTGTAGCTTACAAAGCCATTTGAATGGCAATACTTCATCCCGAATCCATTTTGGAGAGTGTAGTGATTGGAACCAGATGGATCCATTGACTATAAGTTCCTTGGTTGGGGTTGTTAACCTGGACAGTCAGAAATCCTTGGCTGACCAATATAAACAGGGGATATTGTTCAGGTACTGACCCCGCGCTGGCTGGGCCACAATCAGTGTACTGTACATTCAGTGCAGTTATTTCAGAGAGCTTGGCTAATTCCATGTGAAGACAATCCTACACATTTCGATGAAAAGGCAGCTCTGTGAAAGGTTCAATTCTCTATTAAAATGAGATTGTTTTAGATCATGCTGGAGACAAGTTCTATGTCATTAGGCCCATCATTATGGGCTGACAAAATTCTTTGGATTTACTAACTCTTCGTCTGAAGGAATTTCACTGTTGACTTTGGTCTGACAATATTTTAAGCTTTTTTTTTAGCTCCATCAATGCTGCTACCTTCTGCCTTAAGAGTTGCATTTGAGGTACTTCAGATGATTACATTTGCTTTAAATAAAAGAACAACAACCTTTCTAAGAGTCATATTATGGTTTATTTGCTTCCTCTTATCTGATAACAAATATACACAGTCCCTTGTGTCTAATCTCCAGAAAGTCTCCAGGCTTCATGCCATACATTTATAATCAGGCACCTCTGCTGCCCTGACTCCAACAACCCCTTCAGTGCCGTCTGGAATGTCATCGCTAATGACAGCAATTTACTGTCACCTTTTTGTTAAATCAGGTTATGATCAGCAACTCACACCACCGCAAACTTCCTCTCCCTTGCTACCTTCCCCACTCAATCTCGCAACAAACCAGTGGTTGATGAAAGCAAGCCCTGTTATCATGGCAACCTCTTGGCAGCTTCCTCCACTGGGCTTCAAGCTGATTGAACACTGTGGCACAACATGCTCTGTTCTCCCAACTCTACAGAGGTTTGCTAATGGCAGAGCAGGGCTGCTCAGTTAATATTCTGGACTGCCTGCCAGGCTGTGGGCTGAACACCAAATCTATGCAAAGTGCAAACAATGCGGCACTTGAACAGCTAACACAGACTTGGCTGAAGCTTGTCAGATCCTGTGATGCTGGGGCTGCCTTCAAGCAGAGGATTTCTCCACTTCTTTGGGAGCCGACGGTGAAATGATTTCACTGCTTTGTCACTTCAGTGTGTTCTAGTCAGATAAATATGTTTTTGCACACACAGAATCCACAAAGAAATAGGAAAAAAGGGGTGCAGTGTCCCATAGAACTGAAGCTACTCGACATACATGTGATGGTTAGCTGCAAAGTAATTCCGTCTCTCAATCGCATGAGAAATTATTCTGTTGACTTGGTCATCTTTTTAAAAAGCCCCCTTACCAGTCTTCAGAGTGAAAGTCGGTAAATTGACATAATCAATTGAAAATGCATTTGCCATGGAACTGGGATAAAGCATCAGCTCCTTGACTCTCACTAATCAAAACTTGACTGTTGCACAGAACTAATTGCATATTTTAAATTTCATTTTGAAGCCAGACTGAATTGTTTGCACTTTTCATGTCATTTCATTGAGCTAAGTGCTTGTTCCTCAACTAGCTATGCAGAAATATGCACTTTTAAACTCCAAAATAAACAAGTGAAAGAAAGGAATATTGTGAAAAGTGCTATGTCAATTCAATGACCTGACATCTCTAAGCAATTTACAGCCAATAAAGTACTTGCCAATCAATCTGCATCCACTTCTCCTGTAGTACAACTTATGGTGATAGTTTGAAATTTGACATTCTTGAAGTTGTCCTGATGAGTTTAAGAGGAAAAGCTTTGCCAACATGCTTCTCTTTTCAACTCACATGTCCTTCTGCATTCCCAGCCATGTTGAATCCAGGTCAGTACCTTGGTTAGATGGACATTTGCCATAGTCCAAATCTGACTGACTGCCTGCTCTTGGTCTCAGGTCTCAGGTCACCATCAATGCCAGGCTTTGATTCAATATTACTGGCCGTCAATGCAAGGAAAACCAATTACTATCTCAGAAAGCTCTTCTCTTGTATCTTTTACGACAATGTTTGTAATGTTTCTGTCTATTTGCATTATTCTATAACTGTTGTGGCATCCTTAGGATATTAAACAGTGAGAAAAGTACAACCACCATGGTGCATCACAATCATACATATTTTGTCAACATGAAATGTAACTTACCAAAATTTCAGATCCAAGCAAAACTCCCAACTTGTGGCTAAAGAAAAGCTCAAGCTGCATATCTCAAAAGTTGTGGAGGGTAGGGAGGGATCCCCGTCATCAACCATTATCTTATTTATTAGTAACTTCTTGAAAATGCACTGGCACAGGATCATAAAGCAGGTTTGTCGGGGTAGTTGGTAAACTCGATTGAAAGATGCAGGAGTTAACCAACATTACTAATCCTGTGATAAAAGGTACTGCAGATGCTGGAGAATCCGAGATAACAAGCATGGGGCTG
>JAHRHZ010000009.1:25042434-25081428 GCA_024137785.1 Ginglymostoma cirratum | reverse complement strand
GATGAAGGGTTTAGGCCCGAAACGTCAAGTTTTCCTGCTCCTATGATGCTGCTTGACCTGCTGTGTTCATTACTAATCCTGTGCTGACCCAGGCATGCAGGTGTCAAGTTGTCTCCATGGAGATGCTGATAAGCATCATGGAAAGCCAGGTCCAACACGTTCAGTGTCTGCTGGATGTGAACGATGTCCTAGACTACATTGCTGCAACCATACATGCTCAACATCAATGGCAAGCAGGGGATGAATGGCGGTCCTCAACCTTTCTCCCTCAGGGAGATGGTGTTGTCAGCACACACCCACAGGGAGGAAATGTCACATGCATGACATGTAGAAGCTTCCTCTCAAGACCTGCTAGAGGTGCCTTGCTCCTCCACACTTGTGATATCAAAGTTCCAGTTCCAGTTCTACAAAAGTTCCAGTCGAGAAAATTTGTCCTGCATCTGAGCCGTAAAATTAGTATTATATTAGCAATAATATAAGAGAGGATAAATTTTAAACTAATAACTGGGGATGGTTACTTCATTAATAATAAGGTATTAGGTCCAAAACTAGAGGGCATATGTCTAGAGTGAGAGGGGAAAGATTTAAACAGGATTAAAGGGGCAACTCTTCACACAGGTGGTGGTGCATAAATGGTACAAGATCGACATGGATAAGTTGGGCTAAAGGGGCTGATTCTGTGCTGTATGACTCTATGATATCCCTGGCCATTTTCTATGAAGGTTGGTCAGGGTCAGATGGAGGCCTGCATTAGCCATCCTTTTAAGACCATGTTTCTACAATGACTTCTATTTTCAGTTGGCAATGCGGAACATGACAGGTCAATGTGGTGGATACAAGGCAAAAAGCGGCTGGAGTTGGGGTGTTGGTGAAGGGGCTGCATGGTGCAACAGATCACAGAAGTGATTCAGCCCCAAACATGTAATAGTGGTTGAGCCACAACTGTGGCCATTAGCCATCTCCCGGAGTGGGCATCTCTCTTTCTTTGTCAGGAATTTGCTGATCCAACCTCAGACATTAGGGCTGCAAATATATCAGTGTTGGAGGACGTTCCATTGGCCCATTATCCTCAGGAACTTGCTCGCTGTCCTTAATTGAATAACATCTTCTCCTACCTTTAGTTGACCTGGCTGTTTACAAGATCAAACTGCCGGGGGGGGGAGCGGGGGGGGGGGAAGGAATGGCCTCGTTGTATTATCACTAGACTATTAATCCATAAATTCAGCTAATGTTCTGCGGACCTGTGTTTGAATCCTGCCATGGCAGATGGTGGAATTTGAATTCATTAGAAAAAAAACTTATGGAATGACTGGCTAACTCACTTAGCTGGACAGCTGACGTGCCATGCACAGTGACACCAACAGCATACACTCAATTCCCATACCAACTGAGTTAACCGCGAAGGTTTCTGCATCTCAACCTCTCCCCTCACCAGAGGTGTGATCCCCCAGGTTAAACCAACAGTCTCTCTCATTAGAAAGAGAAGCCGTATGGTCTTTTGAGACTACACCAATTTTACCTTTAGGTTCTCAGTTGAGTGTGATGACATTTCTGGGTCAAAAGGAAGAAATAAAGTTAAAAAGGAAGACCAGGCAGAAGTGTCTAGAACTCTCCGTTTAGGATCAGGTCCTGCCACAGAAATCAGTCTGGATCCAGCCCCAGAATTAAAGTTGGCTACATCAATCTGTTTCTTTCTCCTACAGCAGATGTTGCCTCTCCTCTGAACTACTTCCAGCATTTTGTTTTTGTTCGCATTTCAGATTTCTAGCATTTGTAGCATCTTGTTTTCTGAAATATTGTTGTTGCTGGTTATTCACTGCAGCTCCCCTAGACCCCAGCAATATTAATTTTGTGCTGACCTACTAAACAATGCTGGACACTGCAATCTGCATTTTAATGTCCTATCACTCATTGTGATTATATAAAAGAAAATGTTCTAATAGTTTCATTAAAGAGCTCCTTTTTTTAAGGATTCCCTGTTCTACTGAACTTTTGCAAATACGTCCTGTCCAACCTTTCTGCGATATTAGATATAATTCTGTCTGCATAGTAACAGTTCCTTCACACATTGATACATGAGCGAGACAAAGGCATAGAATCTCAGAAGTGTTCCGTGCAGAAGGGAGCCACTTGGCCCACCGTGTTGAGAGTGGCTCGCTGAATGAGCATTTCAATTAGTGCCATTCACTTGCTTTTTCTCTTGTAACCCTGCACATTATTCCCTTTGAAGTAACAGTCCTAGCAAAAAATCTCAAAACACAAGTGTGCTTTTGACCACTGACCTTGTGGGACACTGGTATGGGTGAGCCACAATATGATTGCACAGTACTTCTTTCCAAAGATCAGAAAATGCTTCAAGGAACAATAAGCTGCATATTTGCACAGAAGATGCAACTAAAATAAAGTTTACCTGCAAAATTTGCAAACATTTTGTGGATGTGAATTTCAATCCAGCTGATGCTGGATGAAAATCTCAGACATACAATTCTGAGTGATTGATTGCTCAAATCCTGCCTTAAGGAATTAACCCACTAACTAGAAAATTGTGCATATTTTAATGATTCATTATTTTATAAATGCCCCTTTTATTTGTTTATACTGATTTAATTAAGGCAGGTGACCGAAAACAATGTGAAGCAATCATTTCAGTGACTTCATTGATCGATTTTTGTTTATTTCGGATGAGTTGCTTGGATAAAATAATTAAATGATTTCATTAATTGGTTTTGTATCGACTGGTGGATTGTGATGAGGAGCTTTTCTTACCAGCTACATTTGAGTGAACAAGCACAGTCATTAGCAGATAGTAATTACTTGTATCAATCAGATAAATGTGATGGACCCTGCATAGTTGTCACTTCGAAATGGGATGTACACTTTTCCATGTGTTGTGAAAGTTGATATGATCAATTACAAAGATGTACAAAGAAAGGACGACTTCTAAAAAGTAAATACATTTATTTAATCAAGATCTTAATAGGAGACTTATGCCATATGCAATTTTATCCGATAGTTTCTATTTCTCAGTCTCCATCAAATTTGTTTCAAAAACTCTACAGTGTTTGTCTCCATCAACAGAGATTTCAACAGTAAATTACACTGCACAGCAAAGACTAAAACAAGTACAGAAAATCATAGGTCTTATTGAACACAGTGCCATGTAATGTATTGCCCTCCAAGGTCATTTCCAAATCTAATCCGACAACAGAAGATGAACCAGAAGGTTTTTCTTTTGGTTTGACAGTTCCAACTTCTTCACGAGACTGCAATTATTCTACATTCATTTTGCACCTTTGGAGGTTTCAATCAAAGTTAAAAATAAAATCTTTCAACATTTGTGCAACTTTCCAGATGCCTACCAGTCAGCAGCTCAGCTCCGCTGGAAGAGGAAGAAGCTTACAGTGATCACTTAAATAAACCTAGAGTGTGTACCGTTGACATTGTTGCACCAACACACTGAAATAGATCTTGCTGCTTTTCCCCCACCATTACAAAAGGAGAACCTTTCCAAATCAAAGGCAGTGCTGACTGTTTTGTGACTTGGGGATTTTGAACCTCATGAAAAAAAGCATTCAGCAAAAAAAAAATGACGTGTTTGCCTGCCTGGGGCAGCTGCATCTGTAAGAAGAGAGCAGTAAGTTTCCTGTTCAGAAAAGTAGGAAGTTTGAAGCTTGAAGGGTGCAGCTTCACTGCAATCTTTTCATTGAAATCCCTAAAGTGAACAAACAAATGCTGTTATTAACCAGATCCACCAGCTGAATAAATAACCCAGGAAACAGAAAGTTAAAATAAAGGACATGAAAACCAGAACATTATTTTCTTCCAGAGATACAAGTTCCTTGGAGAATCACTAGTCCAACCCAAGAGAATAGGGTTGCATGACCTGTGTTCTTCTCTTCAACTGTGTTGGCTGAAAATTCAGGACAGTGACATCATGGTTAAATTCAAGGCAGGAAGTGTTCTATTTTAAAGGGCATACATCACTTTGGTGGAATTTTAGGTTGGGCCCCAGTTCATAAGACAGCTTGCTCTGAGAGAATTTCTTCCTAAGCACCATATTGATCAGAGAAATCCTTAACCATGTGACTAGTACTGACACTTTAGTGGTATCATTTTTTACAAAGGGTGGCTTTGGGATTTTAATCTCAACTATATGATTGTTTATTCAGCGTTTTGTAGTCAAGGGAAGGTTTGTGACAAGGCATATCGATGCATGAGTTCATAGAATCCCTACAGTGTGGAAAGAGACCATTCGGCCCAACAAGACCACACCACCCCCCAAAGAGCATCCCACTCAGACTCATGCCCCTACCTCATCCCTGCATTTCCCACGTCTAACCCACCTAACCTAGACATGCCTGGGCACTACAGGCAATTTAGTGTAGCCAATCCACCTACCCTGTGGGAGGAAACCAGAGCACCCAGAGGAAACCCACACAGACACAGGGAGAATATGCAAACTCCACACAGACAGTCACCCAAGGCTGGAATTGAACCCAGGTCCCTGGTGCTGTGAGGCAGCAGTGCTAACCACTCAGCCACCCTGCCTCCTTTTGTTTGTTCTTTGTTTAAAGGTGAGGGTGATGCAAGGAATTTTTATCATGATAATACCCACCCTGTATGATTTCAGGCAGTATCTGATGAAGGTTATTTATGTTTATTTGTTAGAATATCTGCTGCAGTTCAGTTGACTGCACTCTTGTCACTGGGTCAGAAGGTTGTCACGTTCTAGAACCTGAGCAGATGAATTAGTCCAGTGAAGTATCTAGTGTTACATCTCTCAGAGGTAAAAGAAAAATGTTTTTCTCTATTTTGTTATATTATCATGGAATGACTGTTATTCTGAATTTTTTTCCTTATTTTTATAATTTTGTTTTGTCCTTAAGAATTCATACTTAAGAATCTGTGCCTAAATACTTATGTACCTATGATGGCACTGCAATTGGCGACTTGTAAACTTTTCACTGTACTCATGTGATAATAAATTCAATTCAATTCAATTTCCACTGCTTCCAGGGTCATCACAAAATTTAAAACTTTTGTCTAAGAATGCAAAAACTCCCAATTTACCTGCCTCTTAGACCCATGTTGACAGAAAGTGTGGACCAGGTTGAGGCACTTAACAAGAATCACAATTTATTACAAATAAGTTCTAGCTGCAAGGAAACTACTATAAGCTGTTGACATATAGCTCTACTGGTTAAAATTCTAAATCCCTTATGAACTCCCACTGTACATACATACAAAAGAAACATTGATATTACCTATGGAGGGAAAACCTGGGAAGGCAGTTCAATGTTACCTGTGAACAGAGTTCACTGAGATGCTCCTTTTGGCTTGCCAGGACGTGCTGTTCCCTGATCTCTCTCCTCCAGGTACTTTTCACTTGCTTGCAGGAGGGCACAGAGCAACTGGTTCTCAGTTTATAAGTCTCTGGATTATTAGAAGCATACATTAACTTCAAGCTTAGTTTTATTTTGCTACAGAGAAAGAGACCACCTCTCTCTCAAATGGCTTCTGACTGTCTCATTCTCACCCACAAGCTGTTCAGCTACCTTGGAGCCAATCATATTGTTGTTAGCAGACAGGAAGACTTTGTCATTGACAACTAGTCAACACTCCACAGACCAATCACGTACTTATTGCCAGATTAACCTTGTTCCGTACACACTGCAGCTCCAGTTTTTCTGCAATTAAAATTCTCCCACTGCTTGAACAAGCAAGAGTATTATCAGCACTTACAATAACTGCAGGTCCCTTACTTTTAAAAAGTTTAGCGAACTGTTGCACAATCCTTGGATTTTAACCAATCTTTCTCATTTCAGTCCACAATCAAACATACAGAAAAATAAATAGTCTTTGCATCGGTTTTAATGGCACCATGTCCCATTCCTCTGTCCTCAGTGATCTGCTTTGACTCCAATTGAGTTCTATTGACTGAGTTGATATAAAATTCTCATTCTGGTTTTCAAATCTCCCTATGGTTTCACCCCTTCCTATATCTGCAATCTCCTCTAGTTCCACAGAGCTCCACAATATCTGCACCCCTCCCCCTCCCTGATTCTGGCTTCTTGTACTTTCCATTGTTGGTAGGTTCATCATCAGTGGCTGCGCCTTCAGTTGTCACGGTCATAAGATCTGGAATAAGGTCCCTACGTATCACTGCCACTTTATCTCACTTTCCTCCTTTAATTTGCTCCTTAAAAATCTACCTGCGTGACAAGCATTTTGTCATCTGTCCTAACACGTGACTTGGTATCATACTTTTTTCCTATGAAGTGCCTCGGAACAATGCGACATTAGCAGTGTTATATAAATATATGATGTTGTTATTTCTTGGGGAGGGTAGGGATGATCAACATCTGGTGGAATGCCCCTTTGCAGTGGCTTTTGTCAAGGTTCGTACCTAGCAGCTCCATGACACAAGTCTCTGTGTTCTGCAGCCTATTCCCTGGGATGCTCACTGAGGCAAACATTGACTATGCCTGGAAGACCATCAACTTGTTGAAAGATGCTCTTTGGTCTGCCCAAAACTTGTTGGTCTTCCAGAGCAAGGAGTTGATCTTGATCAAACTGGCATATTCCAAGGTTCAGGATTATGTGCTGAGGGACACACTAAAGCTTGGAGCAGCTGCTGACAAGGCACAGTGGAGAAAGGCGACTGTCTAAGGTATTTCTGCCAAATTTAAATAGGGGTCTGTTCAGTTATTGGACCCTTCCGATGCCTCAAATATATGTAAATATAGCCGTGAACAAGCCTTTGGTTTATTTGCTGGACAGAGTTAAATTCCAATGTTTATTTGTTTCTTCATATGCTACTGTACGGAACCAAACAGCTTCAGTGACTATGTATAAAAAGATATTTTTATGAATAAAGTATATTTTTGAAATAAAATGAAGACTGTACTAGTGCAATGTTGGCTGATTTTATTCAGTTGGAAAACTAAGGCCTTATTGCATTAGTTGGGCGAATCATAACTAAGCAGCTCTTTAGAATACAAAGTTCATGATGCTGTTAATATAGTACATCCATTCCGGTAGCAACCTGCATGCCAATAACCAGTGGCTATGCCATCAGAAACACCCAAATAATTATCCAGGATTAAAGCTCAGAAATAATAGTGTAGTGTCCAAACTTGACCGGGCCGTTTAAACCAAAAAAAAAAGCAGCTGAGGTCTAAAGAGCATAAGTGTTGTTCCATCTTAAAACTCAAGGTCATAACAAATTAGAATGACCTGTAAAAAAAATCAGACTACTTCAAAGGAACAGATAAAAGCCTTTGTGTACATATGCCCATCAAAAAAGAAATGGGATAGGTTGATTTTATTCTCAGCATTCAATTCAACATGGAATTCTGTAAATGAAAAGCTGATCAATATTCATCACTCCACCGATCATATTTAGACACTTAGTAAAGGTAATTATAGTAATCTTCTCCAATATTTGGAAATATTTTGCAAAAAAAAATACCTTTTAAAGACAGTTCTGTTCTTTTAATAAGTATTGTTAACTATTGACAAACAGAAAAGTCATTGAATGTAGCTGATGGGAATTCATTGATGCCAGGATTAATGCCATCGTGTCACAGAAAAGCTAAAATCCTGAATTCAATGAAGTATTGGTTAAATAAAAGAATGCTATATTCAGTTGTTAGGGGAGCAAGGTCAGGTGGGGAGAAGGTACTAAATTCAGTGCCCAGAGATTAGTGCCAGGGTCGGACTATCTTGAGTGTGGATCGTTGATTTGGATTCAAAGGCTTAATGTTAATTTGATGCAATTTATAAATAAAACTAAAATGCGGGCGGGAGCACTCAAGCTTGAGAAAGCAGCTGACAATTAGAAATAAAATCTGTTAATATGACAAACAAAATTTATTGCATGAATGTAAAAAACATTGCACATTGGAAGAACAAGCAGCTGTCACACACAAAGTGAATTGTATCTACATAGGTGAAGAAGATTTGAGACAGATAGTAACCTAGGCACATAATGCAATAGCATTTCCGCTGCATGGCACTCACAATGCACCCACTTCCGTAAAGTGTGCCATAAATTGATCTGCACGACTTTAGTTCTTGTTTCAAGCTGCCGGTGCCCTGATCCATGGAGACGGGCCTCAAAACCAAGCCACGTCAGCTTTGGCCGACTCTGTTTCTGGGCCCTTTTCTCCCCTTGGTCTGCTTTCAGAGACAGAATACCTGCCTCCAGCTCATGCCCGTCTCTCGGACATTTAAATAGAGCAGAGGGCCTCCACCAGGACAAGGTGGGATTGTTGGGTCCTGATTCCCTATTCTTGCCTCAATGACAAAAATCCAGGCAGCTCACCTGCTTTTCCAGTGTACCCTCAGCATTTGTCGATATTTTATTCATTCTTTGGATGGAAGTATCATTGCAAAGAGCAGCACTCATTGCCCTTGCTGAAGCCCTTTTGAAAAAAGTGGTGGTGAAACATTGTCTTAAACCACTGCTGTCCTTGTGGTGAAATGACATCTGCAGTGTTTACTTCTTTTCGTGGCAGTTTCGTAAGGAGTCGGGAAGGAGCTGGGTCGTGACAAGGAACCACATGGCGGGAGCTGAACTCATGGGTTGTGTCCTGCAGCGATGGCAGATTGAGTGCAGGCCAGAGTGACGGCAGCAGAACAAGAGTGGGCCAAGAAGGCTGGGCCAGTGAGGCATCGGTGGCAAGAGCAAGCCAGTGAGGCAGCCGAGAGTGGCACACTGGCGGAGGCATAGCAAGGACTGGTAAACCCGGAGCGGGACTCTGGCGGTGGCATAGTGAGGACTGGAAAACCTGGAGTGGGATTCTGGTGGTGGCATAGCATGGACTGGTAAACCCAGAGCGGGACACTGGCGGAGGCATGGCGAGGGCTGGAAAACTGGAGTGGGAGTCTGGCAGTGGCATGATGAGGGCTGGAAAACCCGGAGCAGGAGTCAGGCGGTGGCATGATGAGGGCTGGAAAACCCGGAACGGGAGTCTGGAGGTGGCATGATGAGAGCTGGAAAGCCCAGTGCGGGACTCTGGCAGAGGCATGGCGAGGGCTGGAAAGCCCTAAGTGGGACTGTGGTGGAATCATGGCGAGGGCTGGAAAGCCCAGAGCGGGACTGCAGCAATGGATAGGAAACGCTGGACTCTCTTAAGTTATCTTTTCTAAAATCTTATTCTAAGTTAATGTGAATGGCACCATGTATGTACGGCGAAAGTCTACACTTTTCGCTGTATTTTTACATTGAATTACTCGTGACAATAAATGATTCAATTCAATTCAAATGATTTGATTCAATAAAACTTGCTAGACTGTTTCAGAGGTCAGTTAAGAGTCAAGCACATTGCTCTGGGTCCAGAGTCACATATAAATCAGATTATGTGAGAATGTAGGTTTCCCTTCCTGAAGGATATTAGTAAACCCCATTTTGGGGTCATATTACTCATTCCAAATAATTTCCATGTATCTGCATGTAGGGATTATGTTAGTGATCTGAGGCTGGATGGAAATACAGAAAGTTGAAACATTTTCAGGCAGAGTGCATTTTGATGATGCAGTAACTTATTTTCATGTTTGTTATGTCATTCAATCATCAATCCATCTCTCCGGATCAGTCTTCCGCAAATCAGGGAAAATGTCTAATTACATTGTTGGATCAAATGGAATGAGATGTCCTGCTGATAGTGTATCACGTTCAAATTCTCTCGTGGAATTTACGCTCCACACAGAAATCATGGTTAGCCTATTCTTTATTCTGTTTATAAAGTTATATTTTTTCTACGATAATAAACATTGGGCCAAATCTATTGGAAAAGTAGTGGCAAGATCATGGCATGTGCTGTCACTTGTTTTGCAAATTTCCAAGTTGTTGATGGGGTGAAAGAAATGCATTGTGGGGTGGTAATCTGCAGAACCTCTCTCACCCAAATGTCTCTTGCCTTAACCCCCTTCTTATCCTCAACAGCCGTGCACAGAATATCCAGCACAGGAACAAGTCATTCAGCCTAGACTCATCTGCTCTGTTTATAATCCATCAAATTTCATCCCATATTCCATTTACCTCATCACAGACTTTTCTCTTATGTACCATCCAATTTCATTTTCCAAGCGTCCATTTGAAAATGTACCCCTCCATTTAACTACTTACTTAATGATAGAATTGCTCCATAATTTCATATTGGATTTGTTGGTCACTTATTTATACTTACAAGCCCGAGTTTGGACCATCAAAAAAATAGAAATAATCCTTCCACATATAGTCTAGGCAAACTATTTTCATCATTTAAAAAATCTCTAACACTTCTCTTATCTAGATAATAATCTCCAACCTGTTCACTATTTCCTGTTGGCAGAAACTTGCTGTATTTGCGTATTAATTGCTGATTAAACTAGCCACAGAAAGATAAGATTCCTAACAAATAGCATATGTGCTCCTTTCACGACACAACAATTGTTAATTGCCTAAAAGAGACACATTGTGATGAAACTTTTCATCTTGCAGTTATAGCAGGACAATTCACAAGAAATATCAATATAAATTCTAAATGTTGTTTTCCCTATTTGTGTGGCTTCATGATGGGTTGAGATGAGGTAGTTCTGGAGCCTGGCAGGCCCAGTCGGTGAGATAGGCACAGCTTTTCTTCAGCCTTACCTCCGACAAGAAAAACAGTGTGTGATTTCAATGGAGAGATTCGTCCCAACATGTCACCAGCGAAATTTGAACATTTTGAATATCACTGCTTTCAAGTCGTGATTTTTGCTTCTCAAATGCAAAGCTCTGGGAGGCACATTTGTGAAGAAGGACAAAAATCAGTTCAACCATGTTCAAATAAGCAAAACAGAAACACAAGTCTAAAAATAACTGAGTAGGGTAGAATTAATTATGTTAACTAGAGGGCACTGCTTCACTTTAGGTGCACCTACAACGAAAATAAAATCAGGCCAATATGTTTCTTAATGATAACAAGATTCCCATTTGATAATATTTTTAAAACGTGATCTGACTGTAATACATTATTCTGTAATATACCACAAAATCTTCCATCAAATCTCAGAAGAGTTTAAACAAGATCCAGGTCCAAGAGGCTTATGGTAGAACAAAATGCAGCCAAGCACCATGACATCCTTTGTCTAATGTTTTACTTTGGCACAACATGAGAACTGGTTTCAGAAAAGCAGACGGGGATCATAGGGAGGTGGTCCATTGTATACGTGAACATCTGAAATGATGGACTGTGAAAGGTCAGCTGTCCATTGAATCAATCCCTGTCAGTCATATTGCAACAAAACTGGTGAATTTTCAATATCCCACATCTACCAGCAGCCATGCAATCTCCAGGGCATGAGAAGGAAAGGGATTTTCAGAACTTTCTTTTATTTGTTCTGTGTGCTTGAGAGGAATTTTGGCATTCAGTTGTTGGCAGGAGCTGAAATTCTACCTATGCCTCCTTATTAAATCATTGGACCAAAATTTCAGGTGTGGGATCACAGATGCACAGATGTATCAATGTTCCCAGTTTGTCATTTTTTTCTCTGTCCAGGTGCAAGAGGGCTCTTTATTTCTGGAAGGGTGGGCGTCAGAGGTTTGCTAGATGTGAACCACAAACAGTTTGAGCTACTAAATATAATCAGAGGGCCAATTAATGTCACTCCCAATACAACAACTTCAATTATCCAGTTGGCAGTGGGTACCCAATTGAGGCTCCAACCTGACTGGTGAACAGAAGAAGTATCCTACTGGCAGATCATGGGTTAGGGTGAAATACTCCGTCGTTAGAGATTTGTCTCTGTCTAACTGCTATAACATAGGCCCACAGTTCTCCATGCCACAGTGAAAGTCTGGTAACTGTGGACTTCTTTTATTTTGACATTTTAAAGATACCTCAGAGGCGCCCTCTCTTTCTCCTACCTATATTGGCAGCAGCCAGAACTGACAGTGGGGATGCCTCACATTGGCCCATCAGCCTTAGGAGCCTATTGTCCATAATAAGATGGTGAGTGCATTATCTGACCAATGTATTATCCATCCACTTTAAATTTGCAGAACTCTGTACAACATGGCATTTTACATATGGCATATTGTTTAGCAGTCATAAGGTTTATTTCAGTCTCCTAAGACTTCTGACTGTTCCTGCCTTCCTTGTAGACTGCCTTGAAGGGCTCATGTGCATCATGTGAAGCAGAGCAAGGAACACTGATCTATCAATCTCTACTGCCCTCTAGAAAAAATACGACCTCTGGAAAGTGAAAACTTAAGCTAATTGCTTGGGTTTCAGCAGTCATTCGGCAAAGTTTAGCCCCCTCTACATCTCTGAATAGATGAATACACCTTGCAAGAGGTCCTAATCTTATAGGCACTGGGTCCATGTAATCCTGCCTAACTCCATAGTGATGCTCTGGCCAGAAAACTGAACAGGAGGTTATTGGTGCAAAGGAATCAAATTCCTGCAATTACTGGCATTGAGACATTAGCATGGGTATCTGAGCACTTTGCCTGGATTGATATTTCAAGATAGAGATGTCAATCTCCAGAGCTGTGATTTCCCATGTGCATTGCTAGTAAGGAGAGTATGGTGTGGGGGGAGTTAGGTGCTAATGAGTTCTGAAAGAAAGGTGGTTCGGTTTCTTCAAAGAGCTGATGAGAAGATGCAAAACTTTATTTGATGTGTTTGCCTGAGATACTTCTAAGTGTTCATCCAAAAGCCATCCTTTTGCGATTGTGCCCTCATCCTTCAGTAAAAAGTACATTCTCCTAGTTGTGATGAGAGGCCAATGATCTGATGGTCAGTGAGCTGCTGGGTTTTGAAGCTGCTTTTATGTTTTTGAAGTGTGAACCGTGGCAGATGTGTGAGATGTTGCGCAAGTAGCACTACATTGCAAGCTAAAATGAAGTGTCAGACATTTATTGCGTATGAAGCATCTGATGGAGATCCCTACCACCTAGTCTTGTGTCTGAAAGCGTCACAATATTAACTCTCATTTACAGCAACATGAGTCATTAGATTGTGGTGTACACCCAGACGGAGCTCAGAAAATCATCCGTCCTCTTCCAACATCAGAGTCAGGTTTCTTGAGCTGCCAATTCGTTCTGATCTCCACAGCCACTTGTATCCAGGTTACCTTCCTCAGTCATTGCCATTCCTATGGGAAATTACCTTTCCCTCTTTTTTAGACAGTCTTCAGAGCACCTCTACAGCAGCAATGCCAAACTGTGGACCTACTTTTCATTTGGTCTTCAGGGATGAGTTGGGATGATGAGCTGAGATTGAGAGATGCTTCTGGATTACAGAGTGAAGTCTGTATGGGTGCCTTTTTAATATGGCACTCCCAGATGTTGGAGCCTGGAAGTTCCCATTGGCAATCAAGATTTCCTACTTGCCTTCCCATAAGTGGTGGTGCATACCAGTGCATGTATGTGTAATGATCTGAGAAGAAGATAATCATGTGTGAAAATCTGACCCACTCCAGCGTGAAAATAACTCCCATCTTTAGGCCCACCTCCATACTTAGTCTTAAAAAAGCAAAATTCTAGCCATTGTGTCTAATTCTGATGTCACACTTTAGGAAGGTTGTCGGAATGGATGCAAAGGGGATTTCCTGGAACAATACCAGAAATGCAGAGACTACAGAAATTATGATCATGCACTTGTGAGAACATAAGTTTGTGGGGAGATTTAGTTGAGGTATCCAAAATTGTGAAGGGTCTTGATAAAATAAAAACTGTTTCCACTGGCAAGTGAGTTACTAATCAAAACACAAAGATTTAAGATAATTGGCAGAAGAACATGAAGGGAAATGAGGAGAATTCTGTTTTTAATGCATTAAATTTTACAATATAGAATGTTCTTCCTGGAAGGGTGGTGGAATCAGATTTAATAGGGGTTGAATAATGATGTGGAATAGGGAACTGGATGCATTTTTATATGGGGGAAATGTGCTGGGCTGTGATGAAACAGCAAGAGAATAGAGCATGGGCCAAATAGTCTCTTTCTGAGCTGCATTATTACACAATTCTATTCAATGTTTCCTCTTCCATTTCCCCTCCCTAATGTTTCTCTTCTGCCACCATTACAAAGACACATGCAAGAATGGTCTTTGTGAACTCTGCCAGAAAAGTTCTGTGTCTGACAATGTCGAAAGGCAGTTTGTCAAATACTTCCTTGGCAGCACAGCTGAAAGAAGAGTTTTTTTAAAATTAAATTGCACAAGTTGATGCTGATACTTCTAGCAAAGTTTGTGGGCAGTCAAAGCCTGTAAATTGAATCACTTCCTGAATTGTCAAATCACGCAGGTAATTGAATCTTGCCTGCGACAGACCTGAACCGTCAGGTTCAATTTTGGATGAAATGATGGAATTTCTAGCACATCACATTTAGTGCTCGTTTCAGCTGTTATTGGTATTCATTCCACCTTCTCTAGTTCTCCGCCTGTTAGCGGGCCCAAAACGCATTGCCACAATTGGAAGGACAAGGATGCAGATCCCCAAATCCACCGCAGCCAAAATAGGGGTTGAACCCTTGTACTGTTGACAGAAATCTGATCCAGACCAGCTATCTAGCCAACCAAGCTAACTGGTCCCCCCAAGGAGTCTAAGTCACGATGACAATGTATACTTTTATATGTATGTTGGAGCCTGGAACTTTGAACAATTATAGCAAAGGCTCCAATATTCTTTCCTTCCCGTGGCTGACCAGGAAGTGTAACTTGAACCTGGCTCAGAGGCAGGAAAACTACCCAAGTCTCCCTCTTGTCCATCTATTTGGGGGCCAAATGAATCTTTATTTTACCTCTTTATGCACTGGAATTTAGCATCCAAGAAAGAACGGCTTTAAATTAAATGAATCTGACCTATGCCCCAAATTTCAATTTTCTGCATGAGGAATTTCCCATTATCACCCCAAAATTTACAGAATTTCCAGCTCCCCTGTCTTACTATAAGAATTTTCGATATTGTCGGAACTCAAGGTGTAACAGCCTACCTGGAATGCTAGAACAGTTCCAGTAGCAGGGAATCGGCTGTTCTTTTACCCATCTACACCATCACTGTGGAGCGAACCACAACGTTTATCTCAGCTCTTGGCGCAGGGGTTGGGAGCCAATGAAGATCAGGTCTTTTACATTTACAAGTTCAGCTGATGCAAGTTCCTGGGCATCTTCTGCAAGTTGTATTCTAAATGCAAAAATATTTTTATTGACATGCCTACATGTGACAACCCTGATTACAGATTTTATCCGTGTTTAAGGTGAATATTTGTACACACAACATGAGATACGACCAACAGAAACGCTGGGAGAGACGAATAAAAGTCAAATGGTCAAAGTGGCCAGTTTTGAGATCATATTCATTAGGAGACGCACAATATCAATTCAATTTGACCTGTCCCTAAATGCAACTTGTAACCATGCAATGTTTGCAAAAGTAGACCTTCTTGACATTTCATCCCCTTCAGAATTGCCTCATACCAACTCTTAAAGACAAAATTATACAACACCCTATCATCTAAAGCTACCACAGTTCAAGCCGATCCTTCTATCCAAGGTCGTTAAAACAGCTCAGCCACATCATTGATCTCTTGTATTCCTTATCTTTTTATTCCCCTTCAGGACCAAGGAATTAGTGTGTTCGCCAATGATTGCTATCATTCCATCGTTATTTTTATGCTATCCAGCTGATTGTTGACTTCTTGGTGAAAAAAAAAACTTCCTTCCGGTCCAAATTGGCACAACTGAAGCAATCCTATATAGCTGCTGGCAGAAACATTATACCTCGGGAGCTAAATCCACCTCCTTTCTTGGCTACTTACTTGGAATGAATATTAAAGTATGGAACCTTAGAGTCCTGTTCAAAGGAACGGGTTGTGACCTTACCAAAGGTTATATCCAGAGAGAGACAAAAATTGCTACCTCTCTGGCTTCGGAAGAAAAACTAAGTTTTTTTCACTTACTTCAACTCATCAGACACTGAGGTTTTCAGTGAAATTTCAGTTTTCAATGAAATTTCATTGATGGCAGATAAAACAGCAAAATCTCACCTTGGCATAGGGACAGTAGTAAGTCATTCGAACTGTCATGCCTGCTCCACTATTTAATACAACCATAGCTGATCGAATATTTCAATGCTTTTTATCTATGCCATCCTCATTATCCTTTATATATTGATAATCAAAAATGCATCAAGCTCTTACTTTAAATATACTAAAAGATTGAATTTCCATAGCCCTCCGGGTAGAGAATTCCAAAGATTCACAAATCTTTGAATAAAAGGGTTTCTCCTCATCTCGGCTCTCAGCGGTAGACCGTCACTTCTAAATTGTGACCCCCGGTTCTAGACTTCTCAAGCAGCAGAAACATCTTACCTCCATCGACCCTGCCCATTTCAGTATTTCATAGGTTTCTTTGAGATCACCTTTCATTCTTCAAAAATGTTGAGAATACGGGCTCAGTTTGCTCAATCTGTCTTCATAAGACACTCCCTGTAACCCAGGACCAAGTCTGATAAACCTACATTGGACTCTTTCTATAGCAATAATATACCACTGGAGGAAGGGAGACAGTGTACCACACAGTGCAGATAACAGTACTCCAAGTGCTGTCTAACCAAGCTTCTATACGATTAGAGTAAGACTTCACTACCCCTCTTGCAATAAAGGCTAACATTCTATTAACTTTCCAAACAGTTTGCTGTATCTGCATGTTAGCATTCAGTGAAAAGAACACCCAAGTCCTTTTGCACGTTGACACTCTCCAATCTCTTATTGATTAAGAAATACTCTGCACAATGTTCTTCCTACCAAAGTGGAAAGCTTCACATTTTTCTACATTTTATTCTATCTGCCATGATCTTGTCTCTCAAAAAGCTTGCCCAAATCCTCTTGAAATCATTTTACATCTTCCTCACTTCACACATTTCTGCTTAGCTTTACACCTGCAAATTTCCATCCAAGGAAGATAAAATTCTTTGAGTTGCCAGGACCGTACGAGTGAAAAATTGGAACGATGTTTTGTGTCTTACAATCTTATAATGTGGACAAAAATCCACTTCTTTATCGCTTACATCTGCACATTCTTGTTTCAGATAGCCCTGGTACATTTGGCCCTGGTCACTTATCGAACTGTAATTCATATACGAGTGCCCTTGAAATAAGCAGCTAGCATTGTTTCATGTTTTCACTTTCCAGGGAAATTCTTTACATCAATTTTATTCCATATTCAGCAATTGTGTCTCCTAATATTGCTGGCCACTCACCAACAATTGCATAATTTCAGTGAACTGCTGTTATACTACAGATCGAATGACCGCAAGGTGAGGACTCATTTCATTGTATGCTGCAAGGGAATGGAATGGCTTTTGCACTCTCCTCATCATTAAACTCTCAAAATATGCTTAAAGTGTTCCTTTTTCATTTCATACTTCCCTAGTTTACTTTGAATTTAACTTCCATTCACTTAAAAATACTCTCCGCTATCTGTTTAAAGTGATAACCCTGTACTCACTTGTAAGGACAGCATTCTTTCTGAAGAATTCTTGCTACTCTTCCATTTAATTTCTTTTAATTAGAATTATCCAATATGATACTGAACTCTGTTTTTTCTCACGTATTCTCCAGTTTTGTTCAGATAGTTTGCCATTTTGCTCTTGCAGTTTCCAGCAAATTCTTAACTATTAATTGGAATACATTGACATCCAACTTACTGAAATTATCTTGTTGGAATTAATTGCATTCCTTGATGGAGTGGAATAATGTCAGATGTTTATGCCAAGAGAAGTATAGAAGGGACTTTGCAGAATCTAACAAAGTAGGGTTAAATGTTATGTGCTGATTGTACATAGGTACACGTAAAAACTATATTTACTAAATTGGTCGCATCAAAAATACACTTTATCCGTTGAATCTTACAGTACAGAAGAGTGCCAGTTAGTCCATTAAGCTTGTGTCAATAATGTGAAAACCCTTTTGCACTATAGCTGTAGCTCATGAAGGCCTGCCTCCAAAGAGGTGGCAATTATTGTTTAATTTGAATATTGCTTAAAAATACACCTTTTGTCGAAGCTTTTCATCCTGCATTAACCAAGACAATTCACAAGAATACCACTACTTATCGAGCTTCTGAATTCAGCAACTTACAGAGTTGAGTTCAGTTTTATTGACACAATCTGAGCCCAATTAGATGGTGTTGCTATAGGATTCCTGCTACTACTGGCTCCGCAGCATATCTTTGTTGGATTCTTTGAGAAACCTGTATTGGATGGAATGACACTTAAGCTTATACACATTGCATATTTCCAACATGTAGATGATACAGGAAACTTTCTTACATATGTTAATGGGCTCCATTCTGTGTGCAAATCCATGTTTGAAAAGGAATAGTCAAATTAGGTCACTTTCTCCAATGTCCTAATTGAGGAGTTACTTCAATTTTATCTACCCACACCTATTTTCGCTAGTCAGTACACACATTGAGATTCCTACAGTTCCATGTGCCTTCAGAGTGGCGTTTCCAAGGCCCAAGCCTTCTGTGCACAGCAAACTTAATGCTGAAATAAGGTCCATCAAAGTTATCCTATCATACAGAAGTATACCTTTGTCAAATCATTTCTCACTGCATATCATGCAAACTTATGAATGAACCTAGGGCTTTTGGTCCTGCAAAGTGCTCAGTCTACTTCGGATTATCCTAGAGGGGTCAGACATCTTACAGGTTTCAGCAACCGGTGAAGGTAGCTGTTTGGTAGTACTACTATGCTATGGCAACATAAGTAGCATTTACCAGTCAAGTCAAAAAGACATCCTGCCCTAAAATTTGGACCCTTGTGAAATGTCCTAAAGAGGGCAAGGCACAAAAAAAAACTTTCAACAAAGATTGTCTTTGTTGTTGCATTACTCACATTCTGTACTACAAAACATATATTTTTAGTTCTTCTAGAGCTAGGTGGCAGTGGATGCTAAACTTTTTGAAATGAAGCTGGGCCACAACATTCCCCATTGGAGATCGCTTTTTACGCAGGGTCAGTTCTGGATTTGCAAATAGCCTCAGAGGAATTCCCATCAGGACCCAGTGTGTGAATAGTAGCTCAAACAACTGAAGGTTTCACACTGGACAATGATTTACTTGTGGCTCTTGATCTTCCACCAAAAGAGCATCTTGAGTGATGTCATGTGTTCTTTGGTGTGAAATGATCACTACCAATTTGAGCGTGATTGTTTTGTATTTTTTTTGACCACAAGCTCCACTAAGTAGTGTATTTGGCATCACTCATGCAATTTTGCCTCTGAGTCAGAAATATTGTTGATTCAAGTACCACTCCACAAACCTAAGCACAAAATCTAAGCTCCTGTACTGACAGAGTTCTGCACTGTCCATTAGATTATACATTAAGTGGAAGCAATGTACGATATTGACATTATATTGAAGAGGTGTAGGGGAAATACCCTAGTGCATTGGCCGATAATTATCACTCAACAGCATCACTAAAACTGAACACTGATTCTAATCTGGTTATTCTATTTGTGAAACTTCCATTTTCCACCATGCAACAGTGACTACACTTCAAAAATATTCCTTTCATAGCTAAGTGCTTTGAGATGTCCTGAGGTCATGAAGGGGACTGTGCAAATGAAAGTCCTTCTTTAAGACATGACACAAACCAATTCAACAGCACACACTTGGTAGTTCGTCATAAAAATTAATTAGCAATTTAGAAGATCAAGGATAAAGTAATTGAAAAGTGGCATTAGCCCCCAATTCAAATTTTGATTAACTTGATCAGTTGCTCACTACTAATATTTAAATAAATTGTTTATGTGTTGCAGGTTACCAATTATGATATTTGTCAGTTGTTGCATTCAATTGCACTTAATTAATTTTTGAATGTGATTTGAAGTTTGCAAGCTGTTGCAACAGCTCCAGTGTCTGGGACAGTTCAATTTTGGTGCATGTGACAATTTAGGATGTAACAAAAGATATACAAAGCTAAAAGGAAATTTTTAGACAACTTCAAGGAAAAGATGAACTTGAGTACACTGGGAGAGCTATAGGAGTAAACAAAGTACAACATGAATAATAAAAGGTGCAAAAAGGGAGTATGCACAAAAGCTTGCAAGGGACATGAAAGATAACAGCAACAGCTTTTATCAACACATCAAGGTGAAAGAAAGTAGCAGGGGAGTAGAAAGATTCCCTCAGCACTATAAAAACCAGTGAACAGTGATAGATTTCTTTAATAATATTTTGTGCATGTTATCACCGTGGAAAAGAGGTCAAAATTACCAGTAGTATGATCAAACCTAAAAAGAAACCAAGCAAAGTAACTTAGTGGATTCAATATGTGTAAAATGCTAGGGATGAAGAAAACGGGGCTTGTGATACACAAATCTCTTGACCCTGATGGTCCCTAATCTAGTGTTAAACTAAAAGAGGAATTTTCAGATGTATTGCCATAATTTCCCAAAGCTCTTCAGATTCTTGAATTTGTGTTTGAATTGTAGAATTGTAGAAGTCACTTCCTCATTTGAAAGGAAGGAACTGGGGAGAAACCAGCTATCTGCAACCTCTCAGTTTAACATCAGTTATTGGGAACTTACTTGTAATCTATCATTGCAACAGGGTGACATCATATGAACTGACCAAGTAAAGGCAATGATTGACTGGTTGAATTTTTTTTTGAAGAAACTACCAGTATGCTGGGTAGGGATTGTTTATGGATGTTTGACTTCCAGACAGTATTTGTTGAGGTCTGTATAAAAGATTATTCACAACTATGAAAGCACACAAAACTAGAGGTAACCTTATGACATGAGTTGGTAATTGGTTGGGAGGTAGGAGACAGAAGATAAGGTAAAGAGAATGATATTTGATTAATGGGATATGACAACTGGTGCTCCCCAGGGATCTGTGTATCCAAGATTTCAGCCTCTATGTTAGGAGAGACAATAGGTTGTGCAGATGGGATCAGAAAGTTACAAAGGAACATGCATAAGCTACATGAGAAGCCATAATTATGGTAGATGGAGTTCAGTGTGAGGAATGTGAGGTCACCCACTTTGGATTTGGCAAAGACAAACCAAAAAAATGCTCTCAGTGGTGAGAGACTGGGAGCTTTGGAGTATGTACATGTCCATATGTACTGAGCATTTAAAACTAATACATAGGTCAAAACAAAATCAAAATAAGTTTTATTGAAATGATGGATATTGCCCTGGGTAGCTAATTGACTTGTCTACCTGATTGATCATCTGACCAGCCTTCCACTTTCCACAATTTAAAAGCAAAAGCTTGTCAAATCTCTACTACCTGTATCTATATCATATTTGTGAACAAGGTACCACATGGCTGGCTAAAAAATATAACATCATAATGACTGATGCCAACGCATAATTCTCCACAATCACACAGTGTATTTGAGCACACAAAGATTTAATTAGTTTCAAGGATAATTGTTCAAACAGTGGCAACTTAAAACTTCTTATTAAAAGTGTTTCTTTGGCTCCTTTTAATACAGACCATCTTTTCACTTTTACTAGGTGTTACAAAGATAAATAATTATAGCCCGTCTGTCACAAATGACCCATTGAATTTGCAAAAACAATGGATGATTATTGAAAATATATACATACGTCTGAGCTATATAAGAAAGGTAGCTTATCACCATACCTTTACAGCATGCTTATATCAGTGCCACTACTGGATTAAAGCCTATTAACCTTTTTCCTTTGGTTTTTAAAAAGTGAAATACATGGATGGTCATTGAAGCAGCTAATAACTATGAAAGAAATAAGCATAAAAGTTATAAAATGAAAACACCATTTTATAATGCTTGACATTCTGGCAAGGGAACAGGTCAAAAGACACATGAAAGGTACATATGGAACAAGGACATTACTGCGTAATAACTTCAAATATAATTCACTGAAAACAATGTTGAAATTCTACAGGTACTCCCGTCAGTTTGCAATAAAGTACACATGAGATAAAGTTCCTGTTAAACATTGTAAAAATTCAGATCAGATGAATTCTAGCAGAGTATTAAGGTATGTTTATATTACATTTTTTCCGCCTTTGCTGCAATGCAGACATAGCTGATTTCACTAACCCCTGAGTAAAGTTGTGAGACCCACAGAAAGAAACTGCCTCACATATACCAGGGTATAGCTCAGCAATTTGTACTATATAACACCTTTAATGTTTTAAAACACCTCAAGATACTTCACAGAACCATTACTAATCAGAATTTGACACCTGTGCAGTGCTGGTCTAAAAAATGCATATACATGTCCATTGGATCCCTTGGCCACTTTTAGAAATGGATTTAACTTTTTTACAGTTATTGAGGCCCTGCATGTTTCTATATTAACTCTCAAAACATATAAAACTAAGCAGACACCAGAGGATTTTGAAGTCTGTGCAGAACAAAGGATGTATGGAGCTTAAATCAAGCATCTGAGAAATCAAATTGTAGCCAGACAGCATAGGCAAATTAGTGACAGCTGCACAAAGGTATGTAGCCACTGATTTGAGGCCAACATTTACAGTGTAACTGCACCTTCACAAACCAATGTCAAGAAAGTAACCACAGGAATAATTGAAACAACCTGTGATTCCAGCATGGTGACAATCACAATGAAAGAATGAATCCTAAACAGCAATTATCTGTACAAGATTCCTTGCTAAGAATAGACTGGATTGAATTAGAAATGTCAATATTAATCATCAACTTTGCACTGGAATATTACTGGAAAGAAAGACATGTTGATGCAGCTGTACATGTTGCACTCATCAGGACAAATGCAAGAATGCTGAATATTATACAATCTGAACATTTAAACCGCAGGAGAAAATGATGCTGATAGGTTGACAGGTTGAGGCATTGCACGGAGAAAGTAACAGCAAAATATAGGCTCCCCAAATTCTCGATTAATTCAGAAAAGTCACAATGTTTGAACAATTAATTTTTGTTTGCAGAAAATAGATTGGACATTTTATGAATATTTATCACTTCTAATAAGCATGTGAACCACATTATGAACTCTCTTGATTGTCCCAATTTGATTGTTAGTGCGGCTACTGGTACACACAAGATTGTTCAGCAAGTGCTGCCAAATTACTAGTTCAGGTCTAATTTTCATTACTGAGTACATGAGACCTGTCCAGGCTTTACTTGAAGCTAATCTTTTTCAGTGTGACTTCAATCCTGCAGCTTGCTTTAGTGCTATGGTGTATTAGAAAACAAGAAGTGTACCAATGAAAGAATGGTAAAACCAGCTATGCAGACAGATAGTAACTCATAATAGATACAGATTGGCAGATAATAATTGGATAAGACTGAGTAGAAATTATCCATGCAAAGGTCACATTGATGAGTCAGGAATGGACCATCCCATTAAAAGTAGAAACACAGGTTGAACGCTATCTCATGAGTCGCTGAGGAACCAGTTTAAAAGTGAACAACACAGCCGGATGGAATTTACAGACTTTCTTAAGATTAAAGTTAAACAACCATGAAACATTTAAATTACAAAGTGAATGGGATACCATAAAAAAACTTGCATTTGTATAGCACTTTTTACCATCTTAGCAGGTCATTGTCAAGACGACAGATCAGAACTCTAAAGTACATATGGATATTAAATTCTAACTTTTTTAAAACAAGGACTCTACAGCTAAAAGATGACAGTTGTTGGAAATTTAATCACTGTCTGGAAGAGTGCTGAGTGGACCCATGGAATGTCATACCTGAAAAACTCAGGGAGACTACTAACAGCAAGGCTAAAAAGTAAATGATAACAATAAGTTGACTAATCCCCTCCCCTCCTCCTCAACAGGATGGCACGTCCTGCAGGCAAAGTAGTTTACCCTTCCAGGGATACATAAAAAAGGGGTTAGAAAATGATTGTGCCAAAAACACAAACTGCTGGAGAAACTCTGCTTTCTCTCCACAGGTGCTGTCAGACCTGCTGAGTCTCATAGAATCATAGAATCTCTACAGTGTGGATGCAGGTCATTTGGCCCATCAAACCCACATTGACCCTCTAAATATCATCACTCCCTCCCCCCATTCCCTGTAACCTTGCATTTCCCATAGCTAACCCACCCAGCCTGCACATTCCTGGAAACTATAGACAATTGAGCATGGCCACTCCATCTAACCTCTTTGAACTTGCTTCTTTTTATGAATGTGAGGTGCTGCGTTTTGGAAACGCAAATCAGGGCAGGACTTATAAACTTAATGGTAAAGCCCTGGAGAGTGTTGCTGAACAAAGTGACCTTGGAGTGCAGCTTCATAGTTCCTTGAAAGAAGAACTATGAGGACTCGCAGGTAGATAGGATAATGAAGAAGGCATTTGCTATGCTTGCCTTTATTGGTCAGTGCATTGAGTATGGGAGTTGGGAGGTCATGTAGCAGCACTGCAGGACGTTGATTAAGCCACTTTTGGAATACTATATTCAATTCTGGTCTGCCTGATATAGGAAGGATGTTGTGAAATTTGAAAGGGTTCAGAAAAGATTTACAAGGATGTTGCCAGGGTTGCAGGTTTTGAACTAAAGGGAGAGGTGACATTGTAGAGGTTTATAAAATCACAAGGAGCATGGATAGGGTAAACAGACAAGGTTTTTTCTCTTGGATGGGTGGGGTGTCCAAAACTAGACAGCTTAGGTTTAAGGTTAGGGGGAATAATTTAAAAGGGACCTGAGAGGCAACTTTTTCACACAGAGCATGGTGTGTGTATGCAATGAGATGCCAGAAGAATTGGTGGAGGCTGGTAGAACTGCAACATTTAAAAAGCATCTGGATGCATATATGGATAGGGAGGGCTTAGAGGGGTATGGGGCTCGTACTGGCAAATTGGACTAGATTATCATATCATAAAATCCCTACAGTGTAGAAACAGGTCATTCAGCCCAACAAGTCCACACGGCCCCTCTGAAGAAAATCCCACCCAGACCCATTCCCCTACCCCTGCACTTTCCTATGTCTAAGCCCACCTAACCCAAACATCCCTGTGGCACTACAGGCAATTTAGTATGGCCAATCCACTAGGCCTGCACATCTTTGAACTGTGGGAGGAAAAAAACAGACTACCTGGAGGAACCCACACAGACACAGGAAGAATGTGCAAACTCCACACAGACAGTCACCCGAGGATGGAATCAAACCTGAGTCCCTCAAACTATGTGACAGCAGTGCTAACCACTGAGCCACCGTGTCACCCAAGATTACTTTAGGATACCTGGTTAGCATGGACAAGCTGGACCAAAGGGTCTGTTTCCATGCTGTACATCTCTACGATTCTATGTTGTTTCAGATCTTCCTCATCCACAATTTTTTTTTATTTGTAACCATTTGTCTGTGGACATGGTCTGTGGTCTAATGTGCTAGTTTGTGGGCTGGTGTGCTGTGAAGGTCACAGCTTGGAATCAGCCATTAAACACACTGTATTGCACGTAAAGAAAGTCAAAAAGACTTTCTCTCATTCTGAGTGCTGTCAGCTAGCCTCCATCGAAAAGAAGACAAAAGGATTTCAATAAACCTGCAAAACCAAGAATTGAACACTCAACCAGCAACATCAATGCTCCAGGCACCATTTAATGTAATGTTTGTAGCCTTTCAGTATCTATGCTTCATGAGTGACTCAAAGAATAGATCTGTATACCTTTTTAACTTTTATCGTCTTTTGGACTCACTTCTTACTCCACAATGTGGGCATGTTCATCTTGTTATCTCTTTTTCCCTACATTTAAGAACGAATATGCTTCTTTTTTGTTTAGGAAAGCCTGGCTCTTTGTTGAACTTCAATTCATTTTGGTCTGGGGGAAAGGTATCCACAAGAGAAGTAATCCTTTCTAAATTAACCTTGTTGTGACTATCTGAGGGGGTGGGTGAATAAAGAAGAGGACCCAGTTCATCCATTTTCATTCAGGAGCTTAACCTTTTGATACATCCCAATAGGAAATGAATTGGAGCATGTTGCCCAGGGATTGGTTTGTAACAGTCCCAAATTGCATTCCAGTCACCAAAGTATGTTTTGAAGAGTAGTCACAGTTGTGATGCAGGAAACACAGTAGACATATGAGGTCACCATGCTCCAACAAACAGTATGATCAAAAAAACCTGTATTTTCTTTCCACAGATGTCAATTGGCCAGGACACCAGGAATTCTTCTTTATTAACCGTTCTTCTCTGAAATAATGTCATAGAATCCTTTCTACCCTTCTTCAGAGGACTAGGTGGAAGGGCAGTTTAATGCCATATCTGAAGGACAGAACCTCCAACAGTGCAGCACTGTCACAATAAGCTTCTGGAGTGGGGCTTTAACCCAGGAAATCATAAGGTAACTAGTCCTGGTGAGAAAGCAATGAAAAGATTTTAAATCCCAATAGAAAACACGACTGGAAATATTTCTTCCAAAAGACAACGAAAGTCAACACCAGCAGCAATCCAATTTATCTCCTGGAGGTTAAAATGTGTTTTTCTTGAGGATAACACATCTAGTCGCTTAGCAATGGAAAGGAGTTTGGAGGATTAATAGAATTGTAGGTGAACACAGCTAAACAGCCCCAATGTGTTCTACTCCAGATACATTAAGTACAAAATAATGAAACATTTAAGATATGGCCTTCAATTTTCCAAGATCCATTGTGTTAATCTATTATCCCAGAAACTCTTTCCACCTCTATTGTATAGCCTTGTGAGTTAATTTTGTCATATTCATTGTAAATAAAACCAATTTCTTCAGTCAGTGCTCTGGGACAGTAGTATCATGTCTTGCAGCAAAGTAGTATTTACACAAGAGGCAGAGAAAAAAATTAGTTGAGTTAATGGTTAGCAGGGCCAGTTGAACTGTCGGTGATTGTTCTGTAATCCACAGATCACAGGGAAACTGCTGCCCTGTGATGCTTTGCAGCAACTTCAAAACCAGAAAATACGAAGATAGTACTTCTGGCATGTTTGGCAGCATTGTTACTGAAGAAACATCCAAAGTATTGTTAATAACAATAGACAAATAAGGCTTCTTCTCAATCTTTAAGCCTTGGCTTTGTACTGATATAAACATTTAAGGCATGCCAATTTGAAATTGAAATAAAAGACAAAATTTCCAAGTAAATGGAAACAAAAATAATAAAGGCAAAACAGGACTATAATGAGCAGAAAGAGATGGCAATTTCATAAACTAGTGTATATTCTAAACCTACAACATAACTTGGGAATTGTGGCTCAGTGGTTAACACTGCTGCCTCATAGAGTCAGGAACCCAGGTTCAAGTCCAGCCTTGGGCAACTGTCTGTGTGGAGTTTACACATTCTCCCTGTGCCTGTGTAGGTTTGCTCTGGTTTCCTCCCACAGTCCAAAGATATGCAGGTTGGGTGGATTGACCATGCTAAATTGCCTGTAATGTGTATGCTAGATTGATTAGCCATGGTAAACACAGGGATAGGATAACTGGTTGGTCTGTTGCTTGGACAGTCAGTGTAGGCTTGTTGGGCCAAATGGCCTGTCCCCACACTGTAGGGATTTGAACTGAATAACACATTCAAGCATAATTTATGCTTCCACTTCAAATTACCTGTGTTTCAAGGTGAGAAATCATGTGAAAAAATATTAATAACTCACATTGAGAAATGATATCACTTCTCAGAGTAAGTCAGAATGATGATGAAAATATTCTTGAGTGCTGATGTAATTCCATGAAACATAACTTTTAAACCCTTTGGATCAAACACAAATTTTAAAAGTCCTGTCAGTGAGATGTGGTTTGGGAATTCAGGTATTGTACATTTTACTTCAATTGAGGCTTGGATTCTTATTAGTCAATTTCTGCTGCTTTATTGTTGTTTGAAGAAGTAACATTAAAGGGTTCAAAAAATTGTAGAAATAGTAAGTCTTTTATTTACTTATTCACAATATTTGACAACCAGGAAAATACATGTTGTTCTGTGTTCCCGTTGCATTTTCTTTACTTACACCAACTCACTCTTGGCAGCAATAAGTAGACAGATTTTAGTTAATGAAATCCAGGTTTCCTTGAAATATACATTTACACGACAGAAATGATGCTGTATTCAAAAGAATTCATAATGCATCTACGCCTCAAGGGAAAACATATTTATCATGAGTAGAGCTTCTGCTGTTCAAAGCTAGTTGATAATGCAATCCCAGTATTTTGGTACTGGTGATTCAGTTTTCTGGGCTCTACACAGGCTTGTGATTCCAAGAGCTGATCTCCCACTGGAACACAAATTACACAAATTTCTCCATATCATAGATTGAGCACAGCAGGAACACTATCTAGCACTGGAACTCTTATAGGGCTGTCTTAAGGGATTTAAATTGTACTGCAACTGATGGGCAAAAGATCAGGTTAGGATATGGTGCCCTTGCTGGAGGTAGTTTTGGACACCCTGCGATAAAAAGTGCTGGATAGAGCAGTGGTCCCCATTCATAGAATGACTCACTAGCACGGATGTAACAGAAACAATGAATACCAGCTCATGAATGGCCAGTTCCTGGGAGCAGGTAAGGCTGATATTCAGGAACAAAAACAGAAATTGCTGGAAAAGCTCAGCAGGTGTAGCAGCATGTGTGAAGAAAAAAATCAGAGTTAATGTTTCGGGTCCAATGACCCTTCCTCAGAACTCAGATTTAACTCTGATTTTTTCTTCACAGATGCTGCCAGACCTGCTGAGCTTTTCCAGCAACTTCTGTTTTTGTTCCTGATTTACAGCATCCACAGTTCTTTCGTTAAATAAGAGTGATATTTACTTCTTTTGGAAAGATTGTTAAGATAGGTGAATCATCAATTTGCTCTTTTTTACAGTGTGTATTAACAATGTTGCATCGGTAGCTTTTTGGAGCCTTATAATATATTTTACCATTGAACATTGAACTATGTATTGTCATTTCAATGGATTTTTTTTCTATTCACTAATGGAATGTAGTCGTCACTAACTAGGCCAGCATTTACTGCCCATCAATGATTGCCCAGAGGACAGTTAAGAATCAATACTTTGCAATGGATCCCGAGTCGCAGGTAGGCCAGACCAGATAAAGACAGCAGATTGCCTTCTCTGAAAGACATTAGTGAACCAGATGGGTTTTTGCAACAATCAACAATAGTTTCATGGTTAGCATTAGACTCTTCATTGCAGATTATTATTGAATTCAAATTCCACCATATGCTGTGGTGCAGAATATTACCTGGGTCACTAGATTAACAGATTAGCAACGATACCACTAGGCCATCACCTCCCCTAAAGGTAAAATTGCCAGAGCCAAGAGGACCATAGGGTTGCTCTCTCATTAGAGGGAGAGATGACAGATATTGTTTTAAATTGGGGGTCACCACACCTTAGTTACGAATAAAAGTCCTTCCAGGTAACCTCAGGCATTGCAAGAATTGGACCCATGCCGTTGTCATCACTCTGCATCACAAATTAATCATCCAGGCAACTGAGCTAACCAACCCCAGGCTCACAACAGTGACTGGTAATAAGCAGAAAGTGGACTGGCAAGGCAAGAAGTCTGTATGCTTCGTATGAATAGAGTAACATGGCAGATAGTCAGAATCCCCTTCTCTGATTCATCAGGTAGGCTTTCTTCTTCTCCTTCATGTATTCCATGGCAATTGTGCTTTGCAGGATGAGATGGGACAATTAATCTCTTTATTTTGTCATTTAGCAAAAAGAAGACATTGACCAGAATACAAGGAAAATTGTCATTTTGAAGTTGTCATGTTGTGGGACATTCAATATCTATCTCAATGATCAGAGACCAGTGGTTTGAATTAGACTTACCTTGAAGGACAGTGCGTCTGCCAATGCAAGAGGTGAGGCAAGAGTCGACTGCTCTTGACATCAAGGCAACAGGTGGCCAAGTGGAATGTAAAGGCACTACATAATCATAAGTTGTTGTTGTTTCTTCAAGGGGACTCAGCAAAATTAAAGTCAATGCTAGGTCTAGTTGGTCCAATGGTTTGGCAATACTCTTGTGTGTTGTATGATGGATCTTCACCACAGTTCTTTTTGGTGAAAGATACATTTAACAGAACTGCTGATCACGTCCACTTTCCTGGTAGAGATCTATAGGGCATTTTTAGTCTCATGTGGTAAAGGAAACCACTCAGTTGACGAACAAGAATAGGTTCTTGTCTTAAGCAAAATGTAGTTTAGTGCATTAAAGGAAGTTTGTACAAGTTACATTGGTGTAAGGACATTATTACAAGACTATGACAGGGATTTGGATTTCAGGTTCAAAGCTGTTCCCTTCCCAAGACTACATGCCATCATCATCTTGAGCCGTGCTTAATGATCTCCTCAGTATCCATACTTTCAGAGCCTGACACACTTGTGCAACACCTTATCCCAAGTTTCTTTTCCCCATCATTGTTATTTATATATTAGTATATATAATCACTTCTAATGTTACTTCATTCCCTACCTCCCCCAAATTCTGACTTAACAAATTCAGGTGGTCTGGAGGTTTTAGAGTTCTGCCATATTTGTTCTTTTCAGACTTGGGAATTGATATGTTGCAGCATTACAGTTTGTTGACCTTGATTCTGTCCTTGGTAATGTGAAGTCTGTGAGGCCTTTCAACTGAACCTCAAGTAGGACTTTTAATCTCTTGATTTTCCTTTGTAGGGGATGACTGTCCTACTGAACCAGATATTTTCTTTCTGCAGCGCCCTAGATTTCTGAGTTTGGCAAGCCCTTTTTTTTGATAGTATCTGGTTCTCAGTGCCAGGCAGTTTTGGTTTGGCTGCATCCTGGATCTGTGGACAACATTCATCTCATCTCAGTGATGGTTTCCATGAAGTTGTATGGACCACATTTTCCATCTGTGTGGGCTGATTTCATTCTTGTTTTGCAGACAATGTATGCTGAAGCAGGGAGACTCTTTACTTCAAATTGTTGTGAAGCTTTCATTTTCAATCACTGACTGTAGTATTGGTGAAAGCAACATGTCAACGTTTGCAGTCACACTGTATGAGGACCTCTTCTTGCTTAGTTTGACCTTTGTCACTAGTGTTGTTAACTAATCCTGAAATGTTCTGTTGGAACTTGCGTCTTCCCATCACCTGGCATCAGACTGGAAGCAGTCATCATGATCTGTTCACTAAGCTGCATCGTTCTCTGATTACATCAGTTGAACACACATTATTGTTCAACTGGCTTATTTTGCTCAATAGGTCTCTCATCATTTGTGTTTCTTCACAAACATCACTGATCCCTGCAGTCTAAACTCTCTTCAGGGTTGATTAGAATGGAAATCGTTCTGCCAACCTTGTATGGTCACAGGTTCCCATCCTCTTGTCAAAATGAAACAAGTCTCTTATGCCAATTTAACTAATTCTAATGGATTCTACTTCCTGTTTGCATTCCACCATTTGTCTAGGAATCCCTAAGAAATCTTTTACCAGTTGTTCCTTAAAAAACATTTCTCCCATGACTAGCTATCCCTAGAGCAGTTGACATGACTGGCAGTTCCTGACCAGTTGTTTTGTGACTTTAACACGTCTAACTTCTGTTTTTTGAATAAAATTGAGGGCAGATTATGCACTCATATTCAAAAGTGAGAATCTTTGATTGTGAAGCGCATATACTTTCTCTATTATCTGACAAATCTTGTGGTGCCGGGCTGCTTGTAGCACTTATCAGATTGATGATGTCATCATACTAACATTATTTTGAGAAGGAAATCCAATGTCCGTACCTGCCCTGGCTTACATTTGACTCCAGAACAGGAGCAAATGTGGATTCTTAACTCTTAACTCATGACTCTTAACTGCCTTCTGAAAAGGGCCTAGAAAGCCACTTATATCAAGGGGCAATTAGGGATTGGCAATAACTGCTGGCCCACATATAATGATTGAATGCGTGAAAAGTATCGGATGGTACTTAACACAATCCTCAGTATTTATCATTACAGAACTGAACAGTTACATAATCTCATGAGATTGTCCTCCAGGCCATCTAGGTACAGCAGGAGGTGCTCTACACTAGTTACAGACTCCCTCCCTCCATCTGACCAGTGATGGCTGGATGGAAATTACAGCCGGGGGTGAGCTGTTATGAGGACCTTCTCCGCTCCTGGGTACAACTTCTGCTGTTCCACTAGGTGGGAACGTGTTTACTGCTCTCCAGTCCTGAGCATTATTTCTCCATAGCCCTGAGCATTACTCATCTATGGTCCTGAGCATTATTCAGTTATGGTCCTCAGAATTATTTGTCTGTGGTCTTCAGCATTATTTCTCCACTTCAGGGTGGTCAAAACTCAGTGAGAGAGTGTTACTCTATTTTGAAAGCAAAAGCCTTTTCAAGTTCATTTCCCTGGACTTGACAAGAATCAGAAGATGCAGCTGAGGAATGAAGTTCGATCAGCCAGGAAAGGACCCCTTGTACTTCTAGTTAAAATGATTTGACATGCTGGTTTTTGTATAAAGGTGCAAGGGTTCGTAAGGGTTAATTCTGAAGGGTTCCTTAAGCACCAGCCGTTACAATGATGGGGAAGAAGAACTTCAGATCTTAAAGGGGCAAAACTTAACTTGAGGTCTTCCTCATAGTCTCTGAAACAGTGTCTGTCATATGGTGTAACTTGTCCTTGGTTGTTGTGAACATACAATAGACTGTCATGTTTAAAACGAGAGCCCCCTCTTGTTAGATGAGGAAGTGGACCCAGTGGGCCCTGTGATCTCTGTTCTATAAAGTAATGATGGTAGCAAATAACAGTGCAGTTTCATACAATTGACTGTCAATGGTAAGGATCACTCATACAATGATAAAGCCTAAGGATTCATCTTGTTAGGACAAGTGAAATGTTAGAAAAAGATACTCCTTAATTAGTTGCAATCGATGCATGTGACCAGTTGCCAGACTTTCTAAGGTGCTTGCTCATAGAAACTCTGATTCTTAGCAGGATGCCCAATGATGAACTGAGGATATGAAGATTTTTCACGTCTTTTAAATGTTGTTTTTTTAAAGCAGGGGAAAATATTGAGGGCTGTATAATAAAGTGAACATTTTTCTTGGAGGCGGGTTGTGGGTGGAGGGTGTTGAAGTAATTTTCCATTAACTTCTGTTCAAAGATGTTTGTCCTTAAAATTTCTTTTTAAAGAGGAGGTGGGGGTTGTGGGGGGCGGAGGGGGGGGGAAGGTAGAGGAATCTGTGCAGCAAGTATTAAGCTGCAGACTACAAGTAATTAAATCACTGAAGTATAAATATGAAGTGTTCTGCTGGTGCAGTGTAATACCCCTACATCTGGGTCAGAAGATCTATGTTCAAGGTTGGTGGTTTTATTTTTGTATAAAGAGTGAGAGGGAAGAACAGAGGAGTTTGATCTGAGCTGTGTGGCTGTTCAATCATTAAATTCCCTCAAGGAACAGTTGTTTTGATTTTTAATTCACTGACAAGCTGAAATCCCACTTAACACACACACAGACCCATGGAGAAAGAAAATGAAAGCTCTACAGAGGTACATTTAATGATTACTTGGCCAAGGTACTCAAATTTCTCCTTTCTTAAACTCTTAGAGCATGGATTGTCCCAAGTTTGTTCGAATTCCTATGTTATTCTGTGAACACATGCTGCCAGCACTGGTATGCCTCTTTGGGACTGTCTGAATTCCGTCTGTTTCAAATGATGAGTTTGATTGCAAGATAATGTTCCTTAGAAACACTCCCTGAGTGGTAATGATTACCATTGGTGTGTTTTGACCATGCAGTTTGTTGAGAGAGAGCAATGGGCCATTCTAGTTCAGGCAGGCCAAATTCTGATGTCAAGAATGCATTAATCTTCTCCACAGTCAAACTGGGCCATCAGCCCTTCCTTTGAATGGTCTCCTGATTGATTCCTGCCAACTTTCCTGCACTTGCATAATTGTTGCTGTTGTACCCAATGCTTTTACTCAGTGAAATGCCCCTTGTTTAAAAGTTCGAGGTACATTTATAGGGAGTATCAGGTATCTTAAAATCAATACTTGGATTGTATCTTAACAAAACACTTTTGTATGTTCTCCCCTGTTGATTTCCATTACTAACAAATTGTTTTGAAGCCATTACTTCACTTGTGTATATTCAGTTTTACAGAGATGGCACAACAATGTGCAGAAATTTTATTTACATTCCTATATACAGACATTTAATATGCCTCTATGTTTCAGCTCTGGCTTCCAGCTCTTTCTACAGTTTGTTTAATTGAGTCCACACTCTGTCTTAACAATTAAGAACTTGGAGCACAGGTTAGTTTCCATACTTGCCTAATCAAATACAGCAACTGAATATTTTAGAGGTCCGTTCCGCATTTGACCTCTCTATGAATATTGCCTAGTAAGAGAAAATCTTTATGGGATAAGAGGAGATTATTTCCACAGGCTTTGAGAAAATTTGTGGCCTTCATCCATTGGGACCTCTATCTCCCCTTGTTTTTTGATCATATGGTATTGGGATGGAGGAATGCAATTGGTATGAATGAAGACTTGGTTAAAGAACAGGAGCAGGAATAATTGGGTCATTGCAAATTGGCAGGCTAGCTGCGACCTAGCAACATATTGTCAGGATCAGTGCTCTGGCACTAACCATTCACAATCTTTTTACCATTCACAAATTGAATGTGAGTATTAAAGGTGTACGTACACATTTGCAAAGAGGTCAGCAGAAGTGAGTTTTGAGAATACAAAGATGTTTTTGATAGAACTTTAAGTGACTGTGCAAAAATTAGTAGATAGATCACAATGTGGAGGAATGAGATACTACCCACTTTGGCTGGAAAAAAATGAAAATGTTTCTTCAATGGTGAGAGGCTGGGAAGTGTTGCACTTCAAAGGGACTTTGGTATCCTTGTTTATGAGTCAATGAAAGATGCCCTCCAGGGTCATTAGGGAAGTAAGACAAATGACATAATGGCTTCTTTTACAAATGATCTGAGAATAGGATTAATGTTGTCTTACTATCGAGTCTTGGTGAGACAGCACTTGAAGCATTGCATGCAATTTGGTCTCCTTACCAAAATGGAGAGAAGTGAAATAGAGACAGTGTATAAAAGATTCACCAAACTAATGCCTGGGATGGAGGGCTTGAGCAATGAGGAAATATTAAGCATGCTGGCTCTAGATGCTCAGGAATTTATAATACTGACTTCAGACATACGATTTTTAGAACTCAGCTGGGTTGATGCAGGAAGTTCCCCTGATGGGAGTGTCTAAAACCAAGTGAAACAGTCTCAGATTACATTTAGGATTGGAATGAAGGAATTTCTTCAATCAGGTGGTGTATCTGTCGAATTCCATGCACAGTCTCAGTTATTCTGTCCGTTCAAGTTGTGGATAGATAGATTTCTACATGATGAAAACATATTTATGGGGATAATGCAGAAACTGGTTGAAATGACAGCATCACTACCTGACTGTTAACATGGACACTACATGCAATGAACCTCTGAATAAAAAATACTCTGGGCCTGAAGTCAAATAATTCTCCCTCCAGTAGAACTGTCCCCAAAATTTGGATTACTGTTGACCCTTTCTCACTGTTCATGGCCTATTTATCAACATTCTTAATAATGTTGGTGGGTGACCTTAATTCATGCCTTTAAATGATTGTTTGGTTGTTTTTAATCCGCCTTGTACAAGGGAAATGGCAAGTGCAGGCCAACTGGTTTCAATTCAGAATGTCTGCACGTTAAAAGAAACAGATTTCTGAAAAGCAAAAAGCATACCTTAAAACACTTTAAGCATATTTTCACGAACTTAGTTCAAACCCTTGGAAGTCATTATCTAACTTGGCATTTTTTGTAATCATTTCCATTTTGCTTTTTGTTTACACTGATTAATTCAAAGTCATGGATAAGTAGATTAAAAATACCGCAAAATCAAACAAATTATAAACTGCACAAAAAGATTTGAGCCAAGAGCAGAAAACATTCAGACTTCTGAATTAATTGTCTCCAAACTTCCCCTCTCTCCCTCCATTCCTCTTCCCCATCCCAACACTCACCTCCTGCTCTCCCCATCTCTTCAGTCAGGTCTTCAATCTCAAATGAGTAAAGCTGGATATTCGTTACATTTCTCAGCGATTATTGCTCAGCTATCAAATGCCTAAGTTTCACTACACCTTGTTGACGATTGTGTCAGGGTTGTAATTACTATTCAGAGCAGATTTTGCTTTGGAATATAGCTTCAGCTGCTGTCACTGGATGTACTGCTGTGCATGAATTAAAGCAGAGCTCAGGGACCAAGTAAAATGGCTGGAGTCCTACAGCATGTGCAACAGAATCAAAAACTCAAAGTGGTTAACCCCCTTGTTAGCCTACTAGCTGCATTTCAAGGAAAACATGATGATATCAGGAATGGAAGATTTAATGCCACATTCTGCTTTCTATTACCAGGACCACTTTCAATTGATCCAACCAATTTGTCACTAATTTTGAGCCTTAGTTTAAAAAATTTAAACATCAAAGATTTTCCTTCCTAATTAGTTGGATTCACTGGAGCATGCATTCCCCTCCCTGAAACCATTTTCTTCATTATTTGAGTGATTTCTTCCACTTAAGCAGTGAAGAATAATGGAATCATCATTCCTCTGAGATTATCCACTGATCTTCAGCCAAATGCCCCACGGAAATTCGGCTCCCATGTGCTAACAGAGTTTAATTGGGAATCAGTTAGTTCACATATCACCAGAAGCAACGGGACCTGAAATTCCTGAAGCTCAGCTTTGCCAGTCTGAAACCTTACCTATTCAAGCTATGAGCTAGAGAACACACTCCAAATGTAAGGGATAAAATGTACTGCAGATGCTGGAGAATCCGAGATAACAAGCATGGGGCTGGATGAGCACAGCAGGTCAAGCAGCATCATAGGAGCAGGAAAACTTGACGTTTCCGGCCTAGACCCTTCATCAGAAATGGGGGAGGGGAAGAGGGTTCTGAAATAAATAGGGAGAGAGGGGGAGGCGGATAGAGGATGGATAGAGGAGAGGATAGGTGGAGAGGAGGCAGACAAGTAGAGAGTTGCAGTGGGAGAGATATTCCCTGAGGTTTGTCTGGAGGGAGGAGGGTAACTTCTTCAACCCTCTTCCCCTCCCCCATTTCTGATGAAGGGTCTAGGCCGGAAACGTCAAGTTTTCCTGCTCCTATGATGCTGCTTGACCTGCTGTGTTCATCCAGCCCCATGCTTGTTATCCCAAATGTAAGGGGCTGAGTTATCCTTGGCCTGAGTAAAACAAGCTCACCCCCAAGGAATGGTAGAGGCTGTAAGACTCCTCAATGGAATATTGAGATCAAGCAATGCAATAATGGAGGGCAAATTTGGTCAGAACCTGAGCAACAGGTTGGCCTTCCTAGTAATGTTTGTGGCCATGTTCACATACCTTACTGAGCCTTCAGCATGGTGGAGTTTCATCGACTTCACTGTTGAAGTCAAATGCTTAGACTCACCGGGGGGACAAACCAAAACAACCGCTCAAAGTTCCATTGTTGAGATAGCTGATGTGGCATTATACAGGAATTGAGCTTGAGGAACAGGATAGAATTCAGCTTCAGGTGTACAATAACACAATTGAGATTTGGTGGCGCACTTTTTTACCCCGAATAGAGATTACAATTCTAACAAAGCTATTATCAGATACTAGCAAAGTAATGTGATTTTTGAAATCTTTACTGCAGAAAATCTCCATGACTTCTGATTTTCTTCACAAGAAATCTGTACGTTTACAACATCTTAGATTTGTGTTGCAAGTGTGGTAGGTTACATGTGAGAAGTGAAATACAGGCCTTCACAATATCCATTGTTTGTGACCAGGAGCTGAAATCCATTCAGCTAGGGACTCAATAACTTGGCAATAAAACAACAATAAAGTGGTGATCAGCAAAATTCATGGAGGGGGTAAATATGGGGTGGGATGAAAGTCTCCAATTTAATTCCTTTTCCATTTGCTGAGTATACACTTGTCAAATTCAGCTTGTTTACATTTGGCCACATTGTCACATTTTTGATACTTTAATTCCTTTTCCAGGCAGTTTCAGTTGGTTATAATGCAAAAGGGAATAACGTGAAGGTATGCTAAACAGCCCATCAAGCCTGTTTCACCATTCAGTAAGGTTGGGGCTGATCTCCTACATCAACTCCTCTTAATTGACTTAATGTTCCTCGACTTTGTTTATGCCCAAAAAACAATCAAATACAGAATTGAAAATATTCTGATCCAGCGTCCACTGAGTGAGAATTTGTCTTCCTTTCTGACTTAAATGATTGACCTTTGATCCAGAGACCAACACCATGGTCGTAGATTGTCCAGCCAAGTGAAATAGTTTCTCAGCAAGTACTCTATTAAGCCCTCTCAGAATTTAGTTTCTTTCAATTCAATCATTGTTCATTTCTTAACTCCAGAGAATATAGATTTCTATTCTAGGTGTCAATTAGAGGGACAATCATTGCATCAATCTGTGATAACTCTCTCCTTGAGTAAAACAACTGAAAAGTGCATGGTGCTCCAGATGTGACATCCACAAAGCCCAAAATAACAAATTTCCCTTCCTCTTATCCTCCTATACCTTAAAGGCTGCCATATCAATGTGACTATGTGTAAACTTTGGTTCCTGTGGAAGGATCTCATATTGCCCTAAGAGCTGACTGTACTGTTGGTTTATGGAACCTATTTGCGGACCTTTGTAATCAATGGAGTTGCATTCTGGTGTGTCATGGAACTTAATTCTCCTCCTTGCATTCATATCCCTCTGACCTTTTCTCTCAGAATGCTTTAGCACGTGAGTGCTATAAAAATGCATGCTCCATAAAAGTGGGTAATGCACCATGCTCTGTGAAGTTGGAACCCTTTCATAGTGAAATATGAACGAAACAATTAGCGAGTTGAAAACCCAATGTATAATTTTAAGGCAACGGCAACATTTCTTTTCAAGTGTTGGTAATGTTGCTGAATTAGAGGAAGGTTATCCAAATGCTTCATGCAAGGGGCCACACTTCAATTTTTCTCACTCAAAAGGTCAATGAGCAAATTTCAGAAA
>JAHRHZ010000009.1:24966290-25040483 GCA_024137785.1 Ginglymostoma cirratum | reverse complement strand
CTCGGATTCTCCAGCATCTGCAGTACCTTTTATCTCTGATCCAATTCCTAATCACCAGGGAAGGAAGTGGGAACCAGTGCTGAGCTAAGAAGTTAACTAACGCTGACCTTGTGTTCACCCCGGCAAACACTAATCTGACTCCAGTGGAATCCACATGACAATGGTGGGGTGTCAGAATTGGGCTACCTTTCATACTTGGTTTTATATTCTCCGGGCTCACTGTATCAAGAGGTGTTTTGGGGAGGGAGAAGGAAGTTACCTATGGCATAGTCTCAGGATCTCATTTTCTCTTACACATGAATGCATTTCCTCCTCATTCTCACACATTCTCTCACTTCCCACTAGAGTCCATGTTTTACTGCTGAGGGGGTATTCTGGACAGCTGTGAAAATACTAAGATATGCTTCCTTCATCCAGGTTCTCGTGCATTTTTGTTTTGTTGTTGCGTTTGCTTCTGGTAGTCACTCTCAGGTTTGTTAGAGGAACAGCCGTGATTACAGGAGGACCTCCTTGTAGATCTGGCACTTCCACTAACCCTAATTTTGACCAGAATCTATGCTGTACCTCTCTATGGCCACTTTAAAAATACCAAGCAGCAAAGCTAGCCAATAAAACCACTTTGCCTTTCTGATTTAAGAACCAGAAATAGGCTGGGCTCCAATTCCTAATCACCAGGGAAGGGATTGGGAGCCAGTGCTGAGCTAAGGAGCTAACTAACACTGACCTTGTGTCAGAAGTGGTCATAGAGAGGTACAGCATGGATTCTGGTATCTTAGTTGAGCCTGAATTAGAGGACAGAAGCATTTCATTTAAGATGCTTCATTCATTCACTGTTAATATAGAACAAGGCAATTTAAATACTATAAAAACCTTAATGCAATAATAAAACATCTTCCAAATTAGGGAGGATGCTGAGTGACTTCCCACTGATTTTTCTTCACGCCGTAGATTTTTTATTTCTTCACACAGTAGTGTTGTAATCAGAATCCTCATTCATTTATTAGTTTATTTCAACATCTGATCTAATTGTATGTCACTGAAATAACTCCAGCTGGGGTGTCAATGCTGTGCAAAAGTGTTGAGCACATATTTAGTTCTGAAGAAGGGCTACTGGACCCAAAACATTAATTCTGCTTTCTTTCCTCAAATGCTGTCAGACTTACTGAATTTTCCCAGAAATTTCTGTTTATGTTTTTGGTTTCCAGCATTTGCAGTTCTTTGGGTTTTTGTGATACACACTTTTAGTCTTGTTTTTAAAATTCTTTGCAACGGCGTATCTATCACCCCACTTCCGCCTGGAAAAAAAAAAGTTGGGTGGTTCCAAGCCATATGCCAGGAAGAAATATTCAGGAGAAGGAATAAAAATAAAACACTTTTGAATGATTAACATGCATGATCTGAGTCATTGAGATTGAAGCTTACACCTGTCTGATTGGTAGGCTAGAGTGCAGGTCCTTGTGTATTTACATAGGAAAGGAGACAAAATCAATTAAGCCGTACAAATTGGCTATCACTCAATTTGTTTTTCTCTCATCTTACTCATTTTGTGAACATTGAATCTGTTGATGTTTAAAGTTCCTTAACCAGCAGTGGAAATCCAGGAATGGATTGATCTGAGTTGCAGAATGGTGCAACTTAAGCATGGGCGTAAAAGATTTGGCTCAAAATGCATAGTTATAGATTCCTTTTATTCTTGACATATCTCCACTCTTTGACCTTTTAAGATTAATGATCCAAACTCCAGAGATGATAGAAACAGTGTTTAATATGGTGAGCGGTGTTGTGGTTTAATGTTGTTTCCACTGCATTGGCTCTTTTACATATAAAATAGAAGGAATATGAAAGACAATTCATTCCTTGCTATACTAACAGACATTTAACAGTTCAACAGTTAAGTTTTAGTATCCGATTATAAGCATAGGAAATAGTGACATTACAGATCAGAAAACAAATAGTAAATTAGCACTAGATTTCAAGTTATGAAATATTTTTCAACATGCTAATAGTAACTGTTCATATGTCAAACTTAAATGAAAAATTCAGTTGACACCTAGGACATATTTCACTTTAGCTCACATTACATATCTACAATTAGTTCTATTCTTGCCTCAGAGTCCAAACGTTGAGTTCAGATCTCACTCCAGAAAATGGAGTGTGTAAGTCTCTAGGCTGGGACTTGAAGGCAGTACTAACAGCACATCCAAAGGGTAGCATTGCCTTTTTGATGATAAACAGGGCCCATATCCCTTCTAAGGTCGACACAAAGATCCCATGGCACTATTTTGGAAAAGAGCCAGGGAGTTAGTTCAGGCATCCTGGCTAAAATTTATCTCTCAAACAGTATCTGATCATGAGCACATTGGTTGTTGGATTTTACTGTGTGCAAATAGGCTAACACATTTCCAACATTACAATAGTGACTACACATCATTAGTGGTAAACCACTTTGGGATGTCCTGAGATTGTGAAAGGCACTGTATAAACACAAATCTTTCTTTCTATACGGGCTGAACAATAGCGGAGTTCTCCAAAGAAATTGATTTTTCTTCTATATAATGCCTTTCATTACTCCAAAGATTCTAACTCTTGAATTGTAGCAACTGTAATAAGGAAATATGGTTGCTAGCGTGTGCACTGAAAGATCTCGCATGTATCAGTGAGATTATTGATTGGATGTTAATCAAGGGCTGCTTTGGCTCATCTCACTCATGTGCTTCTTCAGATAGTACCAGGGAATCCTTTATGTTCCAATAGGACAGGGAGAATACAACTTCATTTCTCATTTGAAAAATGACATCACCAGAAGGGCAGTAATCCCTCAGTAGTACACTGTAGCACCAGCCTACTTTTAGGGACACAATTCTCAAACAACTTGAACCTAGATCTTCTAACTAAGCACCCATCAAAACAATGGTAGGACAACAATGTAATCTTTATGAAGCTCAATGATTGATGAAAACCATGACATTGCCTGGAACATGGGTTTTACGTTTGATTATGTGGTAGTATTTTAACATCAAAACCACTTTACAGAGTGCAAAACCAGTGCTGTGTCCAATCTTGTCCAATTTCTAGTCTGTCAATTAGGTAAACTTCCCATTAGTGTTTCCCATTCGTGCTGTTCACATGCAGCCCCACTGTCAAGCTATGTAACAAATGAAGGCCAGCCTATGGAGACACTGAACTAAACAGAGTGAGATCTGGTAAACAACTTGGAATATTTTCTTAGAATGCAGCCAAATATCCCTTAGCTCCCCGAGCTAGGCATAATTTACAAATGGGTCTACCCCCTCCACTTATACAGAGGACAAGAATGATTTGAGAGTTCAAGTCATTGTTCTAGTGTTTGCAAAGCTTTGTTTTGAAATGAATAAGGAACATAAAGAGACTAAAAGAAGGGCAATGATGAGGATTCCCATGAACAAAAGTGTCTGTAAAGAACCCCTACACTGCTCTTTATTTCACTACCACTGGTGCAAACGTAAGGACTCATAAGAGGGATAGGGAACTTTTCTTCAATGGAATGTGCACTCATTATCTCTGGAAACAGTAGGTGAACTTCTTGATTCAAAACTCCGCTGCCTCGCTGAACCTGATTTTGAAGGTTTGTATTTGTTACAAGCAAAAACTCAGCATCCCTTCTCAGGAAACCAAGACTGTTCCAAAGGGCAACACAAAAGAAATTGAATGTCAGCATTGTGAACCTGCATTCATTTTACTTTTCCTTGCCCACAGAAACTGCAGAAGGCTTCCAGTATATTAAGAGATGTTAATGGCCCTTCAAATGGTGTACACTGGGGCAGAATTTAACGGACACTACAGGGTTCTCACCTGCCAGGTGGAAATCCAGTAATAGCTTTGTGTCTGCCATTTTTGAGAAGAATTACCTGGATAATGACAGGACTTCTCTGGTTTCAAAGGCCCTGACTGCAGAAGCCCCACCAATCAAAAGCTGTAAACAATCCAAGCCAATGGGGAAGTGATGCCTGCTACTGGTAATGCACCCACTTTAGGGTTGCTGAGGGAACCAAATCACGAGTAAGAGGTGAGGTGGGGAGAGGGTGTTGGTAGGGGTTACGTTCTCAGGAAGCTCTGCCCTTCAAAGCCAGGTCCCCTCCAGTGTGTGCTTTTGAATGGGGAATCCTCCAAGAAACTTGGAAGCCACTCCAACAGTTCCACCTTTGTGCTCTGACTGTGCCCTCCACACATTCTGCTGCTGGTTGAATATTAGAAGCATGCGATGAAGACAAAAGGACTTCAGTTGGCAGCGAGGCAGGAAAGCCATCTACCAAACTTCCCACTGTGGAATTAATCGAGGTAGAAGTAAGAAGGCAGCAGGGTCCCCATTCTGCCCAATTAAATGCCCCCAGCCACAAATTTGCCGCATGGGAAAGCACTGAATTCCACTTTACCTAAATTACAAATCAACTGGCTAAAATTACCTTTTCAAAATGCAGAAGTCAGATGAATGTTTTACCAGCCTAGCAATTTACTAGAAGCATCCCAAACCATTTGTAGAAAGATGAATTGCTTGGTTTCCCAGAATGGTCCTCTCCTGGGATCTGTTAACATCTACAAGGTTCATAATATCAATCCTATTGGTAATTTTTGTTCACAAGTCAATTTATGAAGTCTTTTTTCCAAACATAGAAACATGCGAGATTTACTGCTAATGCTATACTCTGCTGACACATTAGAAAACAATGATCCCCAGAATAGTCAATGACTTTTTCCTTAATTTTAAATTGCAGATTTCCAGATATTACCAGTTTTAGTCTTGGTGTGAAGGATTGCAGTGATGGGTTGTGAAATGTTAATCCCTTCACAAATAAATGAAGTTATGCATTCAGAAATTTCAATGCTTGGATGTGATCTAATTTTTATCAGTAAAATTGAAACATTGTGGACTTTATGTAGCGTTCAGCTTAATGGAATAATGGTGCTTTGAAAAGTAGATGAAGTCCCAAATACACTTAATCCTGAACCTGTGTCAAATCTAGCCATCATTTTAACAGCAGAGGAATACAACGAAAGAAATTGAACACCGGAAGCTGTCAGCATTAACATGCACTTTAATGAATTACTGTACACCACAAACTTGTCACTGATTAAATTTGTATCTCTCCATTGTCACTGGAGCCATGCCACATCCAATAGCACTGGAACTGGAATTCAAGGGTCCAGGTTAACGCTCTGGGGATGTGAAGTTCAAATTCCACCATAACAACTGGAACTGAATTGAATTAAATAAGATGTGGAATCAAAAGCTGGTCTCAGTCATAGAGTCTTAGAATCATAGAGATGTACAACACAGAAGCAGACCCTTCAGTCCAACTCATCCATGCCCACCAGATATCCTAAATAAATCTAGTCCCAATTGCCAGCATCTGACCCTTATCCCTCTAAACCCTTCCTATTCATATACTCATTTGGATGCCTTTTAAATATTATAATCATACCAGCCTCTGCCACTTCCTCTGGCAGCTCATTCCACACACTCACCACCCTCTGTGCAGAAAAGTTACCCCTTAGGTTCCTTTTATATCTTTCCTCTCTTACCTTAAACATATGCCCTCTAGTTTTGGACTACCCCACCCTGGGGAATAGACCTTGTCCATTTACCCTATCCATGACCTTCATGATTTTATAAACCTCTATAAGGTCACCCCTCAGCCTCCGACGCTCCAGGGAAAATAGCCCCAACCTATTCAGCCTCTCCCTATAGCTCAAACCCTCCAACCCTGGCAAAAACCTTGTAAATCTTTTCTGAACCCTTTCACGCAGCATTGCACGCAATATTCCAATAGTGGCCCAACCAATGTCCTGTACAGCTGCAACATGGCCTCCTAACGCCTATACTCAATGCACCAACCAATAAGATCATAAGACCATAAGACATAGGAGTGGAAGCAAGGCCATTCGGCCCATCGAGTCCACTCCGCCATTTAATCATGGCTGATGGGCATTTCAACTCCACTTACCCGCACTCTCCCCGTAGCCCTTGATTCCTTGCGAGATCAAGAATTTATCAATCTCTGCCTTGAAGACATTTAACGTCCCGGCCTCCACTGCGCTCCGTGGCAATGAATTCCACAGGCCCACCACTCTCTGGCTGAAGAAATGTCTCCTCATTTCCATTCTAAATTGACCCCCTCTAATTCTAAGGCTGTGCCCACGGGTCCTAGGCTCCCCACCTAAAGGAAACAACTTCCCAGCGTCCACCCTTTCTAAGCCATGCATTATCTTGTAAGTTTCTATTAGGTCTCCCCTCAACCTTCTAAACGCTAATGAATACAATCCCTGGATCCTCAGCCGTTCATCGTATGTTAGGCCTACCATTCCAGGGATCATCCACGTGAATCTCCGCTGGACACGCTCCAGTGCCAGTATGTCCTTCCTGAGGCGTGGGGCCCAAAATTGGACACAGTATTCTAAATGGGGCCTAGCTAGAGCTTTATAAAATCTCAGAAGCACATTGCTGCTTTTATATTCCAACCCTCTTGAGATAAATGACAACATTACATTCGCTTTCTTAATCACGGACTCAACCTGCAAGTGAACCTTTAGAGAATCCTGGACTAGCACTCCCAGATCCCTTTGTACTTCGGCTTTATGAATTTTCTCACCGTTCAGAAAATAATCCATGCCTGTATTTTTTTTTCCAGTAAAGGTAAGCATACCAAACGCCTTCTTCACTATCCTATCTACTTGCGACTCCACTTTCAAGGAGCTATGAATCTGCACTTCAAGGTCACTTTGTTCAGCAACACTCTCAGAACTTTACCATTAAGCGTATAAATACTGCCCTGATTTGCTTTTCCAAAATGCAGCACTTCAAGTTTATTTATATTAAACTCCATCTGCCATTCCTCCGCCCATTGGACCATCTGATCAAGATCCCGTTGTAACTGAAGGTAAATTTCTTCGTTGTCCACTACACCCCCAATTTTAATGTCATCTGTAAACATAATAACCATACTTCCTATGTTCACAGCTAAATCATTTACATAAATGAAGAAAAGCAGTGGACCCAGCACTGATCCTTGTGGCACACCGCTGGTCACAGGCCTCCATTCATAGTGACCATAAAACCCTTCTTTAATGTCTTAAAAGAAAAAGAAAACTGATTCAATAATACCCATCAAGGAAGGAAGTCGGCAAACTTTACTTGGCCAGGTCTGCATGGGACTAGATTTGCAACAACATGGATGACACTCATCCACTCAGCATCTGAAATGGACTAGCAGGCTGCTCAGTCCATGGTCAATAAAAGAATGGTCCAAATGCTGATTTTGCCAGTGACACCTCCCATGTAAATGTTTTTAAAATTTTCTGTCCTATAACAGCGATGGCACCTTGAAGCGTGTTTTTGCTCATGTTATCTGAAGTACAGAAGTATTTGTGTATGACTAGGGACTGCATAGAGAATCTCCCTGGAATGAAATACACAATTCTAAAAGAGCTTAACAGGATAGATGCTGGGTGGACTTTACCCTGGCTATGGAGTCAAACCAGAGATCTCTGTCTCAGAACGTAAGGTCAGTCATTTAGGAGAGTGATAAGGAAGAATTACTTTACTCAAAGGATTGTAAATTGTTGGAATTGCCAATTCCAGAAGGCTGTGGATCCTCTGTCATTGAATTTATTCAACAGTGTGATCTATAGATCATACACCAATTCGAAAAGCTATGTTCTTTAGGACTCCATTCGTGGTGATGTTATGGGGCTAGAATATTGATATTGACACGAAAAGAATTTAGTAACTATGGGGATGGTACTGGGATGTTTAGCTGGGTTTGGAGGTCAATCATGAAATGCCAATTGGCCTATTCCTGCTATTTTTTTAAAATGGAAAAGCAGCCATTACAGCTTCTGCTACATCAATCGGAAATCAGATTCCCTCTCCTGCCAAAAATTAGGGGTTGCCAATGGGCAAACAAAAACAAACTTAAAGGATCCATTTCAACCTCTATTACAGTCTGACTGCTAACTGCTGCACATGAAATTTCTTTGTACTAATTCAACAGAACCATTAATCTGAGCAAATTAAATGGATCACCATGTCAGCTAATATTGTTAACAAGGAAGCTTCACATGAACCTATTAAGTATTTATATGCTCATTGTCTCTATCATTTCAAATTTCTGCACTTATAATTCTTTCAAGTTCTCTTTCTATTTGTTGCCGTGCTATGGAGCAGAGAAACAGCTGGCAGAAGCTTTAACACGGTATTGAACTTGTATACACGAGGTAATTGACAAAAATATTGATTTGTGTTCAGACTAGATTGGTAAAGGGCAAAAATTTCAGCTGGATCATTAACAGTTTGGTATCAGATCAAGCATGAATAAGAAAACCTCCTGCCAATTACTAGCCATCACCCTGCACCCTCAGCTGATTAATCAATACTCTTCCATGTCAAATACAATTTGGAGAAAGTGCCAAGGAATGTATCTTGTGTGATGCAATTCAATGTTATCACCAAGAATGCTTCATAATACCACCACAAACAGACTCCGAAAGGACATAGCTGTTACAACTGGTCTACAATAATTGTTAAGGGAATTGACAAAAGGAGAAACCTACACGGCTTAATTCTCAGTGGAAACAAAAAGTGCTGGAGATCACAGTGGGTCAGACAGCATCCATGGAGAGAGAGCAAGTTAATGTTTTGAGTCGAGATGACTTCATCAGACCTAAAGTGAAATGTAAAGTGGGCAGCATTTATGCAATAGTGGGGGAGGGGTGAGAAATGGGGAGTGAAGTGCTGGGGGAGAAAGGATGTTGACAGTTTGGATTAAGTGATCAGAATGAGAGAATAGCAGGACATTGGTGCGTCTAACTGCCAGAGTGGGAAGAACAGACTGGCCCCTGGGGTGGGGGGAGGGGAGAAAGAGAGACCAAAAATGTAACAAGCAAAGCTAAAAGAAAGGGAAGGAGTGGGTTCACAATTTGAATGCGTTGAACTCAATATCGAGCCCAGAAGGCTGTAAAATGCCTAGTCCGAAGGTGAGATGTTGTTCCTCCAGTTTGTGCTGTGATTTGCTGGAGCGCTGCAGAGTGCCGAGGACAAACAAGTGGGCACGTGAGCAGGACACTGTGTTAAAATGACCAACTATGAGGAGGTCAGGATCCTGCTTGCGCACAGACTGGAGGCGTTATGCAAAGCAGTCATCCAGTCTGCATTTGGTTTCCCCAATGTAGAGTAGGCCACATTGGGTGCAGCAAATACAATACACAAGATTGGAGGTGGTACAGGTGAAATGCTGCTTCACCTGGAAATATTGTTTTAGCCCTTGGATGGTGAGCAGAGAGGAGGTGAAGGGGCAGGTGTTACACCTTCTGTGGTTACACAGGAAGGTGCAGTGTTACCGGTGGGTCTGTGCATGGCAGTATCAAAAGAAGTGACCACCACAGTCTCTATGAAAATAAAGTCCCATTTATACATTGAGGATCCCCTCTGTGTGGCACTGCTACCATGCCAAATGCTGTAGAAGTGTAAAGCAATGAAGATCACCAACAAGAGAATCTAACCATTGCCACTTGACATTCATTGGCATTATTATCATTGGATCTCCCACTATCAGCATCATGGGGGTTACAATTGACTAGAAACTGAATTGGACTACTCATCTAAGTATAATGGCTGGAACATCAGGTCAGAGGTTTGGAATCTTGCAGTGAGTAATGCCCCAGCAGACTCCCAAAAGCATGTCCACCATCTACCTGAAACAAGTCAGGAGTACGTCGGAATAAGTGGCACTCCAACAACACCCTGGAAGCTTGATACCAGGTAGCACAAATCAATTCAGTGGATTGGCCCAAGAGCCACAAACATTCATTCCTTCCACCACTGACACTCAACAGCAGTGTGTACTGTCTATAAGATGCACTGCAACAACTCACCAAAGCTCCTTAGATAGCACTTACAAACTCACCGTCGTGTCTATTTAGAAGGCAGCCAAGACATGGAAAGGCCACAATTGCAAGATACCCTCCAGGCCACTCATAATCCTGATGTGGAAATATATCACTCTTCCTTCAGTGTTATTTGATCCAAATAAAATAAGAACTAGGATTAGGAAATTCAGCCCCTTGAACCTGCTCTGCCTTTTAATATGGTCATGGCTGATCTCATCATGGCCCCAAATCCACTCTCCTGCCCAAACCCTGAAACCTTTCAATTGATTAGTAATTAAAAATCTATCTCCTCAAATTTCCTCCAAGTCCCAGGATCCACTTCACTCTGGGGTAGCGAATCCACAGATTCATGACACAGAGAAATAATTCCCTTCATCTGTCTTAAATCTGCCATCTCTTAGCCTAAAACTATGTCCTTCCAGATTGCTCCATAAGGGGAAATATCCACGTTATATCCACATTTCAATCTCATCTTTTATAACTCGATTAAATCTCCTGACCAGAGTTGAGAAGAATGAGAATGTAGGCCTAAACTGCTCAATCTCTCTTCATGAGACAAACCTAGTGAATTTTCTCTGAACTGTCTTCAATGCAACTACAACCTTCCTCAGGAAAGGGAACCAAAACTGTGTGCAGTACACCAGATGAGGTTCCCAACAATATCTTGTGCAGTTGCAGTAATACTGTCTACATTTACACTTCATTCCTTCAACAATACACATCAAAATTCCATTTGCCCTCTTTATTAATTTCTAGTTTTTTTCTGTCATGCACAAGGACGCTCAGATACCTCCACGCCAAAATATTTTGAAGTATCTCGCCATTTAGATAGTTTGTTTTGTTTTATACTTCTGCCCTAAATGGATCACCTCACACTTATCCACATTAAGCTTCATCAACTAAACTTTGGCCCTTTCACCCAACCAATCCAAATCTACTGTAAATTTCTTATGTCTTGAACCCAACTTACTTTCCCACCTATTTTAGTGTCATCTGCAAACTTGGCTATAATACATTCTATCTCTGTGTCTAAGTCATTGACATAGATTGTAAATAGTTGGGGCCCGATAATTGAAACCTGTGGCACCCTGTTTGTTACAGCTTGCCAACAGAAAAGGACCTATTATCCCAACTTTGATTTCTCTTGGTTAGCAAGTTGTTTATCCGAGCTAATATACTATCCCTACCACATGTGATCTTAGGTTATGTATTAACCTTTGGTGCAGCACCTTATCAAATGCTTTTTAGAAGTCCAGATATATTACACTCTACTATCTTCGATGAAAGAATCTAACCATCATCTTTTGATGTCCCATCGTTGTCAGGTGGAGCAATTAAAGATATTTCGTGGAAAAATCCAACAATGAATGTGTCCCTTCAAATTGTAGGTATAATTTGGTGGTTTGATGAAGAATATAAAAACGTGTAGTTATCACAGTTTAATCTCTTCATTATAGTGGAATTTTGTTGTCCTCGTAATATTTATTGCAATGTAACAACTATTGTGTGATTTCAAACATATAGACTGTACAATTGTTATAAAACAAGGGTTTTATTTTCCCCAGTATTAAATCTTCATGGATATTAATGGAGAGATGCAACTCAGATGAATGATTCACAATGGAAATTTATGGCTGATGTTTCAAATTGCCCAGGATATCGTCAAGAGCTTGTACAGACTGTGTGTTGTTTTTTATTTGTTTGTTTGTTTTCAAAGGGACTGGAATGAGCGCTGCTTTGTTTTAAAAAGCGTTTGAAAGATTAGCTGCGGTTTTGAAAACAAGTAACATGACACCCATATAAAAGCAAAACACTGTGGACGCTGGAAATCTGAAACAAACACAAAATGCTGGAGAAACTCAATAGTTTTGGCAGAGAGAGAAAAAGTTAGGGTTTTCAAGTCCAGTATGACTCCTATCAGAACTGAGGTCTCTGTTGTCTCTGTCTGAGTCTGAGTCTGACTGTTTTTTGCATTTAAAACTGATTGTCAACCTAAAGTAAAACCTTCAGCAGTTACTGTAAGCTGTGACTTTTAAATAAGTCAGAGACCACTTTTTATACAAAGGACCCAGCCACCTTGTGTGTCTTTCCAACCAGTGGAAACAGCTGAAAGAAGACAATTGAAATAATGTGCTGGCCATCAGAAGAGTCAAAAGAATTATCTCAACAACAGAACCTGCGGACGAAGATGACTGAATTGCCTTTCTTGTCTTTCCCTCTGCCAATAGCCTACTTTCCCTATTTATGTGTGTGCGTGTGTGGGTGGGTGTGTGTAAGGGGGAGTTTTCAGGGCTTATTAGAGTCTATAAGAGCTTTAATTAGTGGTATTTTATGCTTATAGTTTAAAACTGCTTACTTGTATTTGGAGTCTAATTAACAAAAACCCAGTCAGTACTACCTATAAATCTGGGTCTGAAAGTCAGATAAATTGGGGATCTTTGTGTACTTTTAAAATCTTTAACTTTTTGTGGTGACCTACAAAACGTGAAGTTTGGCTTCCAGCGTGCTAACCCAGTGATGTGTAAAATACTTCCCTGTTAAGCTTTAAACAGCTGGATGGCACAGTTCAATTGGATGACCTCTAATTGCTAATTTCCCATGACAATGTTACCAGATTATTGTCCAGACACGAGGAATTTTTCTCTCCTCCTGAACTCTTGGACTTGGGAACTGCCTACTGGCAATGTATATGCCTCCTGCAATTCCCCTCGTTTTCTAGCCTCTGTCAGAGACATTGACTTTTACAATGCTGCAATTCAGAAATCCCATTCTGCATCTTCTCCTGAGTACTATGCTCTTTCCCTCTCCTCACGATGTCTAGTTCCATGCCCACCAAAGACACTGTTTCCTTCAAAGAGCTGACAGAGCTCAGTCAGTTCCCCTAATCAATACTTTGCTGTGACATTGCAATCTGGTGGCAGGTATCCCTGGTGAAAGCATCTTTAGCAATAAAATATCATAGAACATTTTTCGCAGTGAGTAATACGAGCAGAATGTACCGGAACAGGAGTTGGCTATTCAGCCACAGGCTGCTCCACCATTCACTGAGATTATGGCTGACCATAATCCACTTTCCTATCTTTTTGCTTATGTAACAGTTGATCCCCTTGCTTCTTGTAAATATGTCTATCTCGGCTTTGATGATCAAGCCGTTTTTAAAAATACCCTTACATGGTAAAGAATTCCACAGATTCACTACTAAGAGAAGAAATTCCTCCTCATCTCTATTTTAAATGGACAACCCCTTACTCTGACATTGAGTCCTCTGGTCCTAGATTCTCCCACAGGGAAAAATGATCTCTCAGTATCTAACCTTGCAAGCCATAGAAGAACCTTGTATGTTTCAATAAAATCATCTCTCATTCTACTAAACTGAGATTAATACAAGGCAAATCTATTCAGCCTCTCCTCATAAGACAGCCCCTCCATACCCAGGAGCAAGCAAGTGAAACTTCTCTGGACTGATTAATGCTAGCGTATTTTTCCTTTCATTAAGGGACTAAAACAGCTCACGGTCATCTAAGTGTGGTCTGATTTCAACTTTGAATGATTTTAGCAAGACTTCCTTCATTTTTAGCCTCTCTTGCCTGTGAAATCAAGGCCAATATTCCATTGCCTATTACCCACTGAATTTGGGTGCTAGATTTCTGTGTTTTACTCCAAAATCCCTCCGTTCTGTGGCTTTTCTCTAAATTATATTTAGCTCCTCTATTCTTCCTGATAAAGTGCATAACCTCACATTTTCCCACAGTATATTTCATTTTCCAAGTTTTTTGCCCATTCAATTGACTTGCCCACATCCTTCTGTACTGAAAACAAGAAGTGCTGGAAAGCACAGCGGGTCAGGCAGAAGAGAGAGCAAGCTATCGTTTCGAATCTAGATGACACTTCATCAGAGCTGAAGTGAAGTGTGGAGGGAGTAGCATTTATACAATGGTGGGGAAGGGTTTTGAGTGCTGGGGAAGAAAGGATGTTAATTGTTCAGATTAAGCGAACGGGAGGTGAGAATGGCAGAACAACGGTGTGTCTGATTGCCAGACTGGAAAGAACAGATGGTCTGACTGGAGTGGGGGAGGGACTGTCATCCTCACTACCTGCCTTCCCACCTATTTTATCATCTGCAAATTTGTCAATAATACATTCATCAACCAAGTAATTAATATACATTGTAAATAATTGTGACCCCAGCACTGATACTTGTGACACTCCACTAGTTACAGGTTGCCAGACTGAAAAAAAGGTTGCCCTTTTCCCATCTGTCTTCTATTAGTTAGACATATTCCTATCTATGCTAATATACTACACCCAAGACCATGGGCATACATCTTTCTAAATAAATCTTTGTATGTTACCCAATTGAACCCATTTTGGAAATCCAAAGGAGCTACGTCTACTGATTCCCCTTTATCTATTCTGCTTTTAACTCTTCAAGTAATTCCAATAAATTTGTCACACACGATTTACTCTCCCTGATTATATCATATATTTCTAAATGCTCTGAAACTGGATCCTTTTAACAGACTCTAATACTTTCCAAATAACAAGTGTTAAGTTAACTAGCCTATGGTTACCTGTTTTTGTTTCCTCTCCTTTTTGAATAAGGCTGTTACGTGGCAGCTTTCTAGTCATCTGGGACATTTCCAGAATCTAAGGATTCTTGGAAGATTGCTACCTGTACATCTACAATATCTGTAGTTACTTCTTTTTAATATCAATCAGGACCAGGGGACTCATGGCTTTTATTCCTATTTGTTTCCTTAATTATTTTTCTATTGGCAATTAGTGTATTTAATTTCCCCCTTCCCTTTTTTCCCTTGATTATTTAGTATCTTTGGAATGCTATTAGTGTCTTTAACTGCAAAGCAGGTGCAAAGTTTTATTTCATCACCATTGCCATTTCCGGCTTCTCATTATTTCCCCAGTCTCATTCTTTAAGGAGCCTATGTTCTCTTTGATCTTTTGATTCCTTTTTATATATTTAAGGAAGTCCTTATTGTCAATATTGAGATTACTTGGCAGTTTACACTTAAAGTTTATTTTCTCCTTTTTTCTTGGTCTTTTAGTTTCTAAAACTTGCCCAGTCTTTTGGCTTTTCACTAATCTTTACCACATTTTGTTTTCTTTCATTTTCATACCGTCTTCAAGTTGAAATGAAAAGTCAATGTGGCAACGATTAATGATAAGGCCTTGCAGAAAAGTTAAGAGAAGTGTGAGGGGTTATCAAGAGGCTCCTAAAAGGGGCAATAGAAATAGAGAGCTGGGGAACTTTGGCAGATCAGGTGATCAATCTCAATGTTTAAGCAGAGGGAGAGATACCTGGATAGAACATTAGAAACAGAACACAAAAAACTTTGGAAGGAAGGCAAGGCTGAAAAAGGTTTCAGAGAAAGTGGCATGAAATCATAGAGATATTTATGGATCTTACTTCAGTTCAGCATTCTGAAAGATGGGGATCCAGGGTATATCAATGTAGATTTATAGTGTTATTGAGAGGAAGACAAGTGTTGGACAGATTGAAACTTGTGAAGGTCAAGAGACAGATGAGTAAGCAATTGGAGAAATCAATTCCAAAATTGGTGATAGTCTGATGTTATAGATTTGGTGTATGCTTTGTGACTTGAGTGGGGAAGGTGAATTATTAGATTTGCACTGTCCTCAATATCTATTCCAAATGCCCTACAATTTTCTTCAATTGTGCCTCCCTTACTCAAAAGGACACTTACAACCAAACACAGTCATGTTAGCCTGGTCATTTTTACAGCAATTAGCTTTTCTTTAATTTTACATCAACGTTATTAGACCAGATATAGAATAGGGTACCCTGCAGTAGATCAGATTTACCTCTTTGTGAGATGAAGTGATTTTGTCCATTGCAACAACATCACCAAACTAAGGTGAGCAAATGGAAGTGGTAGACAGCCCAACGACTTGCATCCGTAGTTTTAGTAGGCAGGATCTATTTGCTTCTATAAGCATGTCCATGTTGATTGATCTGACTGCTGTACCTTCAACAACTGAGTGACAGAAACCTCACAAAATTGTGCAAACATTTGTTAAATCATTTTCTCGAGCATTTTTCCTGGCATTCTCTTAAAGTGATATCAGACAATGAAGTTGATTCCAACTTCAATAAAACTGCCAAGTGGTTCCAGTTTTATCCTTTGAATGATATTTAATTGTAGTCCTTTGACTGTAAATTTCTAATCAGATATCCTGCAACCTTAATTTGCGAGATCTGAAGGGCTTGCCCTGAAGGGAGAAGACATGCCATCGACCATTTTAGGAAGGCATGTGCTTATAAAAAGAAACAAAAGAGGATGCATGTCCTATTCCTTTGAAAAAGAGATTGGAGTTGAAAGTCTATCTGCATCTTAAGCCTAAGACGCTTCCAAAAGAACACTATGATATCAGTAGAATTACAGAATGCAGGTAATCATTGCAAGCACATTTACACAGAACTTCTATAGTCATTCTATAGTCATTCTGTATGCCATACTGCAGAGTAGCTGCTTTTGGGATAATATTTATATGGGGAACAAGAGTTGCACATATTGAATGGTTACATTAAACTCCTGTAATATGTCTATTCGAGAACTTATTGAATTGTCAGTGATAACAACAGGTTGCATTGACTTGTAATGAATTAATGCATGACTTTAAGTAGATATCTTAGCAATTAGCACCAAAATCAACAGGCTGATTATGTGAACTGGAGAAAACTATTTCAAGATTCACAATGATAGTAATGGCAAGTCATTAGAGCCAGGGGGCTACAGCACAGAAACAGGCCCATTAGTCCATTGAGTTTCCAATGGTCAAAACCAACTGCCTAACTATTCTAATCCTATTTTCCAGCAGTTGGACCATAGCATTTGTGCCTTGGCATTGCAAGTGCACATTTAAATACTTAAACATTATGAGGGTTTCTGTCTCTAAAAGCTTCATACAAGTAGTTTCAGAGTCACACCACCCGCTGCATGAAAAAAGATCCCAGCATCCCCTCTAAACCTCCTGCCACTTACCTTAAATCTAAACCCCATAGTCATTGATCCGTCCACAACGGGGAAAGGTTTCCTCCCATCTGCCCTATCTATGCCCCTCATAACCTTCTAAACCTTAATCATGAACCTCACCTCCCCCACCCCTAAATTCCCTGGAAAACAATCCCAGTCTATCCAATCCCTTTTTCTCTCTGGAAACTAAAACTTTGCAGCCAGGCAACATCTTAGTAAACCTCCTCTGCACCCTCTCTGTTGTAATCACATCCCTCCTATAATGTGGATTGCAGAACTGCACACAGGACACAGGCAATAGATAATAGACAATAGACAATAGACAATAGGTGCAGGAGTAGGCCATTCGGCCCTTCGAGCCAGCACCACCATTCATTATGATCATGGCTGATCATCCACAATCAGTATCCTGTCCTGCCTTGTCCCTATAACCCTTGATTCCATTATCTGTAAGAGCTCTATCCATCTCTTTCTTGAAAGTATCCAGAGACTTGGCCTCCACTGCCTGGTGAACATAAGACTCCATGGCCTAACCTAATTAAAGTAATATGCAGTTACCTCTGGTGACCTGGTCTATTTTTGTTCCTCTACTACATCTAGCCATTATCACAGCATCTGTGTGGGAGTTTGCTGTGAATGAATTGGCTGTGGTTTTACCTAAATAGCATTGATAACTGCACTTCAAATGCATTCAGTTGCTAAATACTTTGGGGTATCCTTGGGTTATACAAATATAAACATATGCATATCAAATATTTTTTCTTGCCTTTATTGGTTAGTGCATTGAGTATAGGAGTTGGGAGGTCATGTTGCAGCTTTACGGGACATTGGTTCAGCCACTTTTGGAATATTGCATGCAATCCTGGTCTCCCTTCTCTTGGAAGGATGTTGTGAAGCTAGAAAGGGTTCAGAAAAGATTTGAGAATGTTGCAATAGGTGGCGGGTTTGAGCTATAGGGCAAGGCTGAATAGGTTGGGGCTATTTTCCCTGGAGTGTTGGAGGCTGAGGGGTGACCCTTTAGAGGTTTATAAAATCGAGAGGGGCATGGATAGGGTAAATAGGTAAGGTCTTTTCCCTTGGGTGGGGAAGTGCAAAACTAAAGGCATAGGTTTAAGATGAGAGGGGAAAGGTATAAAAAGGACCTAAGGTTTTTTTTACTCAGAGGGTGGTGTGTGTATGGAATGAGCTGCCAGAGTAAGTGGTGAAGACTGGCATGATTACAACATTAAAGAGGCATCTGGATGGGTATATGAATAGGAAGGGTTTAGAGGGATATGGGCTGGGAAATGGGACTAGAGTTACATAGGATATCTGGTCGACATGGACGAGTTGGACCAAAGGGTCTGTTTCTATGGTCTAGATCTCTATGACTCTAGCAGTGGCCTAGCCAATGTTTTAACATTACCTTTCTGCTCTCAAACTCTATGCCTTGGCTAATAAAGGCAAGTATTCCACATCATCAACAACAACAAAAACAAAGTTGCTGGAAAAGCTCAGCAGGTCTGGCAGCATCTGTGGAGGAGAAAACAGAGTTAACGTTTCGGGTCCGGTGACCCTTTCTCAAGTATTCCACACGCCTTCTTTACCACTTTATCTGCCTGTCTCCCTCCCCCGAGGGCCAGGTGGGCATGCACATCAAGTTTCCTGCGATCCTCGGTGCTTCCCAGGGTCCTACCCATTCATCATGCATTCCCTTATCTTGTTTGTCCTGCCCAAGTGCATCACTTCTGAAATCCTAATTGCCCGAATTCGCACCTAGTATCAGGTTTGACTGCCTGTCACTAAACTAGCAATTGTTGACCAACAAATAACAAATGTATTTCTTTTACAGATATTCAAAAACTTTAAACCAATCTGTCATGTTTGGTTGATGGTACAATTTCTGACTAGTTTGAAAGACTTTCATTCAATGATCCACTGATACTGTCTCCATTCAGCGTAGAATTAAAAAAGCAGCATTTAGTCTGCACTAGATCTTTATCAACAGTACTGCGACACAGATGACAGCTGAACTTACACATTAAAGACAGAAAATTTTGATAAGTAAGACTTCAATTCACATGTCACCTGTAAAGGTACCGCTTAATTGCTCAGTCATCTACAGTTTTTAAATGCAGATTGGTGACTTCAATTAGTAATGTAAACAACGATTAGAGAGTGAAAACAGAATATCAAATGAAAGCTACATGTTCTTTCAAACTTCCTAACACCTATGTTGTTCTAGCATTAATTGACTCCTCCTGAAATCACTCAACATTGTGCCATTTGGTTTGCATCCAACCAGTATTTCTTTTATTGATGCATTCAAAAAACACCAAGAACAAGGTGTGTCCACAAGATTGGGCCAATTGGAACAATCTCAAGCAGGAAGTTGCTACTTTAATCAAGCCCTTGATCTATGATTCAAAACGTTCAAACTTCATCTTGGCATGGGCCAAGCATACCATGTTTAACATGACAGAACACCATGCTCTAACTTAGTGGAAAAGAAGTCACACAAATTTGTAGCCATTAAGGAAATTGTGCAACACTTTTGGCAAAAAAGTAAAGCTGACTTGCAAGACTGGGAGATAAGGTCATCAGCGGACAAAGGGAATGTATTTTCAAATCAAGTACTGCCACGCTCAGTTTCAAACTGTGTTGGACTGTACAACACCCACCCATGAGCAGTCTGACAGGTGGGCAAGGCATGTGAATTCAGATACCATGACGATGACACCCTGTCTGTCCATGGCCTGCACCTGTTTGTAATTTCTGCAATTTGGGAGATGTGCGCTGGCCTTCCTGCCTTTGGGCCAATTGAAGCCCTTAAAGATGGCTAATTAATAGTTACCACATCTGACCCCATGACCATTTTCATAGACCATATAGGTAATCAGTGCCTATTGGAACTAACTTCCAACCAAGATACCTCTTCCCTGTTGAGTTCCCTCTCACTGCCCGCTAGAACCTTGCCCTCCTATCCCCTCACCAGGGCATGCCAGTTTGGCCTAGTAGACTTTGCCTTAGTCTCCTGCTCTGTGTTGGTCACTCTGTGTTGGGGATAGCCCATAATCCCACTCCTAATGGTACTGTTGTCACTGAAGAACTGGCTGTCATATGATTGACTGGCAGCTTTCAGAATGGGGGCGTCCTCCCAATTGGCGATGTAGGCCTCGGCCAGAGGGACCCAGACAAGCAACGGTGGATTCCCTCCTGACTTTAATATCGGGCCACAGCCTCCAAATAAAAGTACAATCTATGATTATTGAGCTCCCAGGTATGTTGTACTCTACCAATGCAAAATATGCCTTGTTTTGAGAAGTAGGGAGTTACATGCTACACCCACCTGAGGGTAGGCAAACTTCCTAATATGACATCAAATCCAAGGGGCAGTATGAAAAGACCCAGAAGTGTGCAAACCTAGTGGCAACCTAATCCAGTCTATTAAGGTTAGTCATTCAATGTAAAACATTTCATTCAAAAAATTGTTCCTGAAACAGAACAAGGACAAAATCTATTAAAGCAGTTCCCTGAAAGGAGGAGGAAGGGAGGGAACAAAAACTGGGAAAACATATCTTGGTGTTGCTTGTGAAGGGAACAATTGAACCTTCACCCTAAGCCAACAATAGAACTGAATAGGAAATCCCACAGTTTAAACTCAATTAGAATTTAGACTATATTGTGTATATTTGTGACAATGGCAGATACTCCAGTTAAAGCAGGAAATGAACTTCTAGTGCAGCAGTTGAAGAAGCCAATTAAATTCTAAACACTGATGTGATTCTATATTAGCTGGCACTCCCATTATACCCAGATCTGAGATATAGAGCCAATGTGGAGCAACAGAGGGACTCATTTCTCAATACCATGCCACACAAAAAAAAATTATAATTTCCTTCAGAATTCAGTGAATTTATTCATTAGCTAAGCCATACAGGCCAGTACAGCCTGTCAAAGTCAATGTCAGACGTGTCATGTGATTTCAGCCATGGTGTAGTGATAAAAAGGAGACAGTAACTAGTTTCTGATGAAGGGTTTAGGCCCGAAACGTCAAGCTTTCCTGCTCCTATGCTCCTGCTTGGCCTGCTGTGTTCATCCAGCCCCACACCTTGTTATCTCGGATTCTCCAGCATCTGCAGTACCTTTTATCTCTGATACAACTAGTTTCAGCCGGTCAGTTTTGGTTAGGAAAGAAGAAATTAGCTTTGGATCACTGTCCAACAAGTCCTACCAGAAGATTGTGTAGAGCTATCCAGTGAGAATTGGAATTGTTAGGATTTGACATCCCTATGCTTAAACCACTTACTGACACTCCATTATCAATAACAAAAACTTGCATTTACATAGCAGGTAGACATTACCATTGTTTCAATCACAGAACATTATTTGTGACTGTTTGTAAAAAATCACATTGAGAGGACAAAGAATTAATTGGAAGAATTCAAACTTTAAACCATGAGAATGACGGGCACAGATTTGAGAGGTAACAGCACATTCAAGGGCTTTGGAGAAGAAATAGATTCATCGAGTCATACAGCATGGAAACAGAGCCTTCGATCCAACTAGTCAATGTCAAGCATAATCCCAGACTAAACTAGTCCCACTTGCTTGCCCCTGGCCCATATCCCTCCAAAACTTTCCTATTCGCATACCCATCCAAAATCGGGTTGGAGATGGAGGTGGTGAAATTTCAATGCCAGTTCAGGAAGCTGCTTGTTCAATTCATTCCTGGTCTCAGCCCTGAGCCTGAGCCCCATCATTGTCTCAATGTTTACTTTTTAACTTTGAAGGCCTCATTTGCCAGGAGGCGAGCTCGGTGCACAATTAGTAGAACTGAGCAAGGACAGGAGATAGAACATAGAACATAGAACAATACAGCACAGAACAGGCCCTTCAGCCCTCAATGTTGCGCCGACCTGTGAACTAATCTAAGCCCATCCCCCTACACTATCCCATCATCATCCATATGCTTATCCAAGGACTGTTTAAATGCCCCTAATGTGGCTGAGTTAACTACATTGGCAGGCAGGGCATTCCACGCCCTTACCACTCTCTGAGGAAAGAACCTGCCTCTGACATCTGTCTTAAATCTATCACCCCTCAATTTGCAGCTATGCCCCCTCGTACTAGCCAACGTCATCATCCTAGGAAAAAGACTCTCACTGTCCACCCTATCTAATCCTCTGATCATTTTGTAGGTCTCTATTAAATCCCCTCTTAGCCTTCTTCTCTCCAATGAGAACAGACCCAAGTCCCTCAGCCTTTCCTCATAAATGGATGGATGCTGCCTACCAGTCACAAAAGCAAGCGGTGGCCATATTGGGACCTGCCTTGGCTGATTAGAGAAATAGTTCTTTGGGATGGAAAGCAACTATGGTGGCATAGGATAGGAGCAGTGCTCATGCCAGTACTGGTTCGATCCACAGTAAACATAAGCTCATACAAACTACTTTAGAAGAGTCCCTGTTGCGACCGAGGCTATTTGAATTAATCAGAAAAATCATTTAAAAATTCCTGTCTGGATCTAACTAGCCTAATGAGCTTCCTTAATGAACTGAGGCACCATCAATTGGCTTTGAGTGCATTTTATGTTTCCTTTCCAAACTCCCCAGATGCCTTTTGGCAACCCTTTGAAGATTGTTGTCCTGAAGACAACAAGATCTAATTCTTGCATTTAGTTTTGGGACGTTTGTGGTTGGGCTGGTTTGCTGCAACCAACTGAGTCTTAACAGGAAAAGGATCCTCTCTTAAAGGAACATGTAGTTTACTGCTTGGTAGCTATTCGGCACAAGCCACATTAGCAAGTTGAACATGTTTATCAAGATTGTGAGAAGGTCTATGATATAGGTCTGCATGTCACAAGATCTTCAAATATTCTACTTTATCTCCACCTAAGCCTGTATGATGTCATCAGATTGGGTGGAGCTAAATGCAGTCTCCAACACATTCTCTTTCAGAACCAATTATCTTGTACAACACTGTCTTCTGGAATGCAATTTTCAAATCGCACCTGGAACCATTCCCACTCCTAGTAGTAAATGAAAATCCTGCCAGGAGTGTTGGTTTGTCAAGATTGAATGATCAGGTGTTGCTCTTTTATTTTGAAAAGTGATCACAACAGATTAAAGGGTATGAGAGGTGGAGATGGGGGAAGGCTAGGGCTCAGTAACTGAGTAGAGAGAAGCATCAATAATGTTAGCTAACACAGGAGTCAGGGACGAAGTTATCAGTTTAGTGGGAATTGAGCAGACAGAACAGGACATAATCCTTATAATGGGCCATTGACCTGAACTGTTGGCTTTGTGTCTCTGTCCATGGATTCAGCTAAGCCTGCTCAGCATTTCCAGCTTCTATTTTATGCCTATTCATACCGTGACTTGACTGACTATTGTATAACTGGCCAAAAATCAATGGACTGAAAAGTAGTATTTCACAGGCCATACTTTGGACAACTTGCTTTAGAGTAGAAGGGTCTGCTTTCACCCAGCAGCAAAAAAATAAAGCTACTTGCACTCCAGAGAAATGTAATTGAAAGGGTTTACTTCAGACAAATCAAAAAAAAGATCAAGACACATAGTGATAGAAGCGACTTGTGGCAATGCTATGGTTATAAGGGGTTTATTTTATCTTGTTTTTTTTATGAAGAAAGGTTGAGACAGAGGTAGTGAGTAGTCTGCTCAAAGCCAATACAATAAACAGCTTGTGAAGCCTTGAGTTTTTTCTAAAAAAATGGAATAGAGGCAGCTTGAATGGGTGGGACCAAGTTCCCACAGAACCAGGGCTTTTAGTTTTAGCTTTCCGCACTTACTGGGGTCTTGAAGCTGGATGTGGAATCACTTATTCTTCTCGCTGTGACAGGTAAAAGCTGGGGTTCTCTTCCTGCTACTAGATTTGAATGTGAGAAACTCTATTTTACTGAGTTTGCCCTTGACGAGGGTGTGTTAATGAGATGTTACTACATTGGAACAGTTAATTAGGAGCAGTTAATACATATATTATTTTGTTAAGCATTTCGATAGTTACAGTTAAGCCAATTCTTTTCTTTTTATTTTGTCTGTATTTTAACTATAGTGTAAAACTAAAAAGGTGTTTCGCTTAAAGTTGAGTAATTTGACCAATTGAATGAAACTGACCTTTAAAATAAGAAATAGTTAGGACCTAGGCTATCTTCTTAAGATATTTTAAGGGGGTTTGGTCCATAACAGACTCCTGCAGTGGATTCAAGTCCTTGTCATAACAGGTGCCCTCAAATGACACCAGTTACATAACCACTGTAACAATCCAACCTAGTTCAGGATTCCAATTATTCAAAGGAGCATCTTCTACAGTGGGTCACAGGGGAACAGTCAACATAGGATTGCAGGGGCTGGCTTGAATAATCTGTTTACCTATCCTTCAGCAGCTATCCCTTGTGTGTTTCTATAGCAATCAAACAGTCAGGCAATATCACCATCACTTTCTGAAAATTAAATTACTTCCAAGAATTTGAAATCCATAGATGTCAATTGAATTTCAATAGATTGTCTTCAGCAGTGTTTCTTATTAAGATTAGGTATGCTGTTAAATATTCTTGGAATGCACACCCATTTTTAAAACCGACTTCAGTATGTGAAGCAGAGAAACTAATGATGCTATGAGGTGGCAAAAATAAAGAAATTTCAATGTACAAATTCTATCTTAGCAGGTCTCCTGAAGAAGTCTGTTAAAGGACACGGCTTCTTTGGTGCAAATAAACATGGAGTTGATATTAAAGCACTTTTTATGTCATGATGCAGTTAAACCATAGACGTCTATGGCACTGACCATTCACCTCATCATTTGCAAAAGCCTATTTACAATATTCTATTGAGATTTCTGATTGACTGTAATTATTCTGTAGTTTGGAGGTGGTAACAGTAGTGATGTAACTGGACCGGTTAACCATTAGTCTCAGACTAATGCTCTGGAGCCTCAGACTAATGCTCTGGAGCCAAGGGTTCCAAGCCCAACACAGCAGCTGGTAGAATTTAAATTCAGTTCAGGGAAATCTGAAATACAAAGCTATCACAGTGGTCGCTGACTATGAAACAACCATTGATCGTCAGAAAAAAACCCATCTGGTTTACCAGTACGTTTTCGGAAAAGAAATGTGTTATCCATACTCAGTTTGCCCTATGTGTGACTCCAAAACAATTCTTAACTACCCTCTAAAATGACTGAGTTAGTCATATTCATAGAGCAATTAAGGAAGGGCAACACATGCTGGTCTTGCTGGCCAGACCCACAACCAATGTATAAATGTAGAAAAAAACCTTTTTGCCAAATAAGGAAATTCATTTGCCATTTGAACCAGACATATTCTACACTAATTACTTAAACTTCAGATCATTTTATTAGTCATGGCTTAAATATTACAGGCTAATATGATTCATACTTGTTTATATACAAATGTAAATATGAACTATATGCTAGGCTTTCAATCTATTTACATATTTAAAGATGTTTTCATGTCAGTGCAATGATGAAACAAATTGAATAACGCCTACATTTTTTACATTGACTTTTGTTTCTGAGGAAGGGTCACTGGATCGAGGCGTTAACTTGGTTTATCTCTTCACAAATACTGCCAGATCTGCTGAGTTTCTCCAGCACTTCCTGTTTTTGTTATTGACCTTGGTGGTTAGATTTAATCATCAATGAGCAATAATTTCCACAGCAACCAAATACCAGCATTTTGACAGAATTCTGACTAAGTCAGGAACTAAATAAACCAATTACACACCTCCATTGATCTCTAGCATAAATAAATATTTCTATCATCTAAGCTGGACATACGGTTTCACTCAAATTAACTGCAGATCATTTCCCTATTAAGCTCCAACACTCTGCAAATGTATTTAAATGCTCTGTAAAATGCTCTTACTGCATTAATTCTCAACTATCAGAATGGTTTTACATACCATAGAACAGTCTCTTTTGTTCCATCAGTTCTAACTTAGTGCCAGATACTAGATTTGTTAGCTTTCTCAAATAGAGATAATCAAAACTGAGAATAAATAGAGAGAAAGTGTTCCTGTCTTGCAGAGAAATTGGTAGCCAAAGGACACAGATTTCAGGTAATTGGCAAAAGAGGCAGAAGAAATATGAAGAGAAACATTTTCGCTCAGCAAGTTGATATTGTAAGGGATGCACAGCCTAAAAGGGGAGAGGCAATGGATTCAATAGGAACTTACAAAAGAAAATTGGATATATAATTGAAAAAAAAACAGGACTTTCAGGAACAAACTGAAAAGTAATACAACTTGAATAAAACATGGTTAAATTTTTTTTTTAAATACTGAGGTTTTACATTTGATCACAAACCAATCACACACCCATGGTCTGAGGGAAACTGTTTTAGAGCAATCCAGTGTAACCTAAATTGGCCAAATTTATCCATCTGTTCCTTGTGACTCCATGATCCTCCACTTATATAGATAGTAGGAAATGCAGATCCTGGAGAATCTGAGATATACAAGGTGTAGAGCTAGATGAACACAGCTGGCCAAACAGCATCAGAGGAGCAGGAAGGCTGACGTTTCGGGCCTAGACCCTTCTTCAGAAATGGGGGAGGCGAAGGGGGTTCTGAAATAAATAGGGAGAGATGGGGAGGCAGATAGAAGATGGATAGAGGAGAAGATAGGTGGAGAGGAGACAGACAGGTCAAAGAGGCGGGGATGGAGCCAGTAAAGCTGAGTGTAGGTGGGGAGTTAGGGAGGGGATAGGTCAGTCCAGGGAGGACGGACAGGTCAAGGGGGCAGGATGAGGCTAGTAGGTAGGAGATGAGGGTGGGGCTTGAGGTGAGAGGAGGGGATAGGTGGGAGGAAGGAAGGTTAGAGCGGCGGGGATGAGCTGGGCTGGTTTTGGGATTCGGTAGGGGGAGGGGAGATTTTGAAGCTTGTGAAGTCCACATCGATAGCATTGGGCTGCAGGTTTCCCAAGCGGAATATGAGTTGCTGTTCCTGCAACCTTCAGGTGGCATCGTTGTGGCACTGGAGGAGGCCCAGGATGGGCATGTCGTCTGCGGAATGGGAGGGGGAGTGTTAGCTCTGACTATGCACCACTTGTACCTATTCAAACCATTTTCATGTAAGGTCTACCTAATTTAAGCTATGAAGGGTGGCAGCTTTGGCAAGGATGAAGGCCAAATGATAAGAATTGAGTGAAAATGATGTAGAATCGGTCACAACCAGAATGTAAGTACTTCAGATACTTTATCTGCTGTCTTAATTTTGTATAGTAGTCTTTCTTAGCAAACTTTTTCTTTAAACACTAGAGAAAGGTTAGAATGTGCAGGTTTGCACTTGATGAAGCCAAGACTTTTTCAAAGCACCGTAAAAATTTGCAGTCTGCAGATCTTTGTCATCCTTACTCATTCAGTCTAAGGCACAGCCCATTCACTGGGGTATGTATGACTTCTAGCCTGACCTTTTAACAAAAAGCTACCGTTAAAGATTGTGGAAGGTTGATGTATCCTTGATTGTAAACTGCATTTAAATTTTTTTTTACACCGGTTTGGTCAAGTTCAGGCAATTGTGCTGGAAACACCACTAGAACCTAACAGAAACTCTAACTCTCAAACTCAGTGCAGCTTCAATGAGAAATCATGACCACTACCACCACCTCCCATCCCCAGTAATCAGTTTTTCACCACCTGATAAGAGGTTTAGCAATTGCTTTGTACCGATCTGCTGAATTATACATTGGGTCTTAGCTGGAATCCAGAAACTAAGTCAAACAGTTGAAGAATACTATGAGTACTCAAATGGAAAAAGTTGTGTGTAGGTAGTGCATCCACAATGTAATCCTAGTCATCTGTGCATGCTTTTTTAAAAAAAAAATCTAAAGTAAGTAGTGCCTATATGAAAATGATTGAAAAAAAGAAAATACGAATAGGTTTTTTCAACTTTTCAAAATAAATTTCTAGCTCAGTATGTTGTGTAAATCGTACTGAAAGGAGTTATTGTGTGACTGCCTGTTCTTCCTCATGCTCATTGTACATGATAGTGGGTGGGAAGGGAAGCTTCCAATTGTAAAGGAGCTGCTAAATTAACTCAGGCTTATTTAGGGAGGGCTAATTTGCTGGTTCATTTCAATCTGAACCTGTTGAAAGAATTTATATTAGTTGAAAAGGGGACAAGCCAGTGTGCAAAAGTCACACAAGAACAGAGTGAAAATCGATGCTCACATTGGTGATTATAGTACCTGAGGACGAGGTTACATTGCTTCACCTGACTCCTAAACTTGAAATTAAAAAAAAAATGCCAGAACTGAGCTATACTTTGTCTTTTTAATGGAAGCGAATCAGTAGCAGGGCGATACAGGAAATCCGGTATTGTTGTCTTAGTTAAAGATAAGATGCACTGTGGCTGCAATCTGAGCACTCCTGAAATAAAAAGCAGCAGAGTTGGAAGGTGTTCCAGTCCAAAACTCAGCTCTAGATGTCCTGTTGAAGAAAAGTGACAGAAGGAGGAATCTCAGTTTTCCACTGCAAGTCAAGAGGGTTTCCCAGCTTTGGGTCAGAAAGGGTTAATACTGAGGTGTGGCATAAGCACCATCAACTGTGATGATGTCATATGGACTTGTGAACAGAACTGCTTTGGATTTCTAGGTAAGACCTGATGCCTGGTCCTGCTCAAAGTCTTTGTTCCAGTGTCTATCATTTCAATGCAACCTGGACTGAGATTCTGGAAAGCATCAAACCATGACCCAGATATTACAATTACTGTTGGAAAGATTGGACCAATAGTAATCCTCTTTAACATTATGCACTTACCGGTCTGTGAGATTTTCAGGCCAAGATTCTGAGTCTGGCCTGTCCTAAATGAGTCCATTGGAGGAAAACAGGGAAAAATTCACTCCGTGCAATATGGTTACAAACTTATACACACCCCTCTCTTATGCCCCTAGCTGCCATATTTAAAGAGTTAAAAGTTCCACAGGCATGAGGTAGGGATGTGGAAGGTTTGGGGGGAGGACGAGGGTGCCAGATGGGTGCTTAGGTTAGGATCGGGAATTGGGATTTGACAAGACCACAGTGGGTGGGAATGTCAGTTCCAACAGGGCTGGATGGTGTAACTAGTTCTTAGGGGCAATAAACTGCTTTTTTTTAATGACAAGGAACTCTCCTTGTTAGATCAGGAATGATTTTCCCCAAATGTGCCAGAGCAAGCAGTCACTGTCACTTCCTCCACTGAAAGAGGATAGTGGCAGCAATCAGCAGTTTGTGCAGTGTAATGAGCTAGCAAAACAGTCCAGTGCCGGAAAGAATTGGATACAACATGGAGCAAACAAAAAATCAATACTCTAACAAGGGCTACTAGGCTAAAGTTCCAAACCCATATCTCATTATTTTATGCCTAGCCTTGCATTACATAGTCCACAGCACTCATAATACTTCCTTTCCTACTATCCACCATTTTCCTTAAGGATTAATCAGGGTTATGAGGAAAAGGCAGGAAGGTGGAGTTGAATGTTGTCTGATCAGCCACGAGTTCATTAAGCCAAAGGAGACTTGATGAGCTAAATGGCCAACGTTTGCTCCTATGTCATATGGTCTTGTGGTTCATTTTGTCATCTCCTGTTGCTCCTAAATGAAAGTTACATCCATTGCCCTCCCCAAACAAATCTTTTACTTCTTCACTCCTGTGCCATCTTCTGCACTTTTGTAGTGCAATTCTAATTTGACATGTACATTCTTCAGAAAAACCTCATTTGGCTGCTATTTACACACTTCCTTCTTTCTTGAAGCAGACACAGGTGCATTGTAACAATGTGTAATGTTGTTTAAGACTTTTACATGCAGAGGTATAAGGTCTTTTTACCATGTCTGCTGGCATTTCCTATACCCACAGAGCATTTCTGTGCCTTGGTGTGCAATAGCTTTTTGTTTTCAATGTAGTTAATTAATGTATTAGTTCATCTCATTACCATGACTGATGATTAGAGTTGTTCATGTCTAGTTCCTGGAGATCATGAGAAGAATTCAAAGTTATATTTATGAGAAAATTGCAAACTCTAAGCACAAACATCAATTAATTAGTGTGAATAATGATTCAAATCTCTTGCATGGAAAATAAATTAAATCTACCATAAAGTTTAATTAAACAACAAAGCAGGAATTATGCTGGTACAGAATTCAAATGCATAGCACCCATATTTTGGAGAACGCTACAAACAGCCTTTGTGGTCCAAAATGGAAGCTGAGATGCACAAGCACATTTCATGTGTGAGTTCTGCCAAATCATTTTGTTTAAACTGTGCAGTAAGCATCCGCTGGACAGATTCAAAGTAAACAAACCATGATGTCAATCTTGAGTTGAAACCATCTTTGCAATTTTGGAGCTTTTGCTTCAGACAATGTCCTCATTTTGCTTGAACTTGTATTCATCAGAAGAAAGATCTCCCTATCAGACCTATTTAAATGGATTATTAATTACTGTCAGTTTAGTTCCACGTTGATTTTTAATTGCTGTTGCTCTGATTTCAAGAACATTTGCATCTGTGTGGAGTTTGCATATTCTCCCCATGTCTGTGTTGGTTTCCTCCAGGTGCACCGGCTTTCTCCCACAGTCCAAAGATGTGCAGGTTAGGTGGATTGGCCATGCTAAATTGTCCATTGTGTTCAGATTCGGGGAATGGGTCTGGGATGCTCTGAGGGTCGGTGTGGACTTGTTGAGCCGAAGGGTCTGTTTTCACACTGTAGGTGTCTATGGTCTATAGTCTATTTCGCGATTCCTTTAGAGTCCCTAAAGTCTACAGGGAGTGCTGTGGAAGATGGCCTATTTCTAGGTTTTTGCACAAACCAGACATGTAGCTCCCGGACGTGGCTGTAATTTTCAGCATTTTTCTTGGAATAGAGCATGATTGATTCAACAAACTGAGGCCTTACAAAGCAGGACAAAATGCTGAAGAAGGAGGTGGAGCGGCAGATTTGTTCTTTACAGGGAGGTCTTTCACAAGATTTTTGCTGAATTCGAAATTGCTGTAAAGTATTACCTGCAGACGCATCTCACAGTTACACTCAGCAAGTTGATCACAAAACAAGTAACTGATTAAGATGTAAACCAGCAAGATTTAAAAATAGTCCCATACCATATTTTATCTGCAAAAGATTGTTAAACTTTGAATCCTGTTAACAAAAATACTGGACCTGAAACGTTAACTCTGTTTTTTCCTTCGCAGATGCTGCCAGACCGGCTGAGCTTTTCCAACAACTTTGTTTTTGTTCCTGATTTACAGCATCTGCAGTTCTTTCAGTTTTTACAAAAATACCTTAATTTAATGATCAATTTGTCATTTTACTCTGCTCTTTCCATTTGTGTTTATATTTTGTTTGCAATTATTGAATGTAAAATTTACATCATTTTGTCCCTCGGGCCATATCAGAAGTTAATAATCAATCCAGGTTATTCATGGATCAATTCTCCTCACTGATCACAGACAAGGAGCAAATTGTCAAGTGACTACCCTTCAGTAAGGATGCCCTCCTTTAAATCAGCCACAACAGCAGTATTACAGCAGGCAAGAAGCTCTTTGCCAGTGACTGTGCTGATAAAACTTTCTGCAGCTGGCTGCTTCTAAGCTAGAGCTGGTGATAGTCGCAACATTTCGCTGTTTGTCATCCACTGTTGCTTAAGGCAGTTCTCTTTAAAGGTTCTGTATTCCAAAAGAGCTCATGCCATTTCATTTTCTCTCTCTCGGAAGCAGCAAGTGGTACAAGCAGATAGTACCACTGGAATTACAAATCAGAGGTGCACTGGCTGCATGCCTGTCACTTTTTGGGTGTCATGTGACACCTGAGGTGTACTTCTGACAAAAACAGATTTCACTCACACAATATCCAGCTGGTGTGTGATTGTGAAGGGTATATCATTAGGTCAGTGCCAGATATCCTTCCGTTCGTCATGATGCTTTCATTTTAGGGTAGCTTATTGAGATATCTTCATTTGTGACACCCAGAAAACAAAAGTGGCTACTGGGCAACAAGGCATTAACTTGACCATGTGACACACAACTTCAGCATGCATACAATGGGAGCCTTATGAAATGATATAAAGCAAATGATTGGCGTACTGCCTGAACCACTCTAACTGAGTACTGGAGGTGCAGAACCCAGATGTCCAGGGTACATGTCACAAAGTCACCAATATGAAGGGACTGCCATTCCATTTGCCGGATGGTGACCAGCTGATGAGCAGCAGCAGCAGGAAGATGAGAAAGGAAGGAGAAACCAGAACAATGGCAGAGTGGTGGAGACAGAGGATTAACACTGATATCTTCCGAGAAAAACAAAGATGAGGAGAAAGGAAAGGAAGAGGAGGAGGCAACCCAGATAATCTATTCTTGACTCGGCTGACCATTAGCAATTCATCCAACACAACACTATTAACCATAACCCTAACTACCCCTTCACTGATAGTCCCACAATTTACTTTCTCTCTTTGTTATCGATGAATGATCAACACATCCAAATGACCACACTGTCAAAACAAAGATCAGTAAACACAAAATAAACTTTTCAAAAGAAATTTATAAATATAAGCAAGCCATATTTCATAGCAATGATAACTAATTGCCCTTTTATATTCCCTTAGTGCCTGTCTTCCATGTGCCTTTGCCTGCGGTTAAGGTACTCCTACACACTCCTACCCCAATAGCTGCAACATGTCGGGTAGGAAGATACCTGGCTTTCAGTGTGGGAGACTGCAGATAACATCAGAGGATGACAACAAAGAACTCAACCAAGAAGGCACCTTTTCAACTGCAACTCTTGGCATGGTGGGAGGAAGGAGTGTAGGCTGGCTTAGATGCAACAGCAAGAGCAATGGCAACAAGTTAGTGATGGGAGGATCAGTGCTGATGGTTTGAGAGAAATCAGCAGGCTTCTGTTCCATGGAATCACTGGGACTCCACCTAGGGCATTCATCAGCAATGCTAGCATTATATCAGAAGGGAGATTGCTTAACTGCTGTGATTCTTTGCAGTCACTGTACACACAGTTATCTGCAGTTACAGTGCAAGAGTGTGAGTTTGCACATCAGTAAGATGAGCTTGTTTGACAGGCCACGAATCCTGTAGCACGTGACCTACCTCCAGGTTCCCCAAAACCTGTCCACCATCTACAAGGAACAAGTTAGGAGTATGATGGAATACTTGCCTGGATGAGTGCTCTCCAACAACACTCAAGAATTTTGACACCAGCAGGATAAAGCAGCCTGCTTAACTGACAAAAAAAAACCCAAAAAAACTGCAGATACTGTAAATCAGGAACAAAAACAAAGTCGCTGGAAAAGCTCAGCAGGTCTGGCAGCATCTGTGGAGGAGAAAACAGAGTTAACGTTTTGGGTCCGGTGACCCTTCCTCAGAACTGAGGAAGTTCTGAGGAAGGGTCACCGGACCCGAAACGTTAACTCTGTTTTCTGCTCCACAGATGCTGCTTAACTGACACATTATCCACAAACATTCACTTTGTCCACCACCAACGTTCAGGAACAGCAGGGTGTACCATCTACAAGATGCACTGCAGAAATTCACCAAAGATCTTTAGCAGTATCATCCAGATTCTTAACCATTACAACCAAGAAGAACAAGGGCAACAGATACAATGGAACACCATCACTTGCAAGTTCCTCTCCACGTCACTCACCATCCTGACCTGGAAATATATTGCCGTTCCCTCCATGTCACTGGGTCTAAATCCTGAACAGCCATCCTAACAGTACTGTGGGTCTACCTATACCAAAGGTACTGCAGCATTTCAAAAAGACTGCCCAGCTTAAGGGGCAGTTAGGGATAGGCAATAAATGCTGGCTTAGCCAGTGAAGCCAATATCCCACAAGCACATTTTTAAAAAATGAACATTTGCGATAGTAAGATAAACTTGTGGGACATGAGTAGAAGTACAATGCGCATGATTATGTAAGCTCCAGCTTCTACATCAGATGAAGGATAAGTGGAATGTAAGAAGGAGCATTGGGTATGAGGACATGGATATTACACAGATTGTGGCCAAATCAATATGTTTCCCATTGCACCCATTTCCTACATCAGACTAGGGACATTCATCTATACCCAAAAACTGCCAGTTAAGTGCTGTTGCTTCTTGGTTTCCACCATCTTCTCATCCAGTAAAGAAGGAAGTGTATCAGGGAGAGTGGTACAATAATTTACATGATGTGGCTGCCATGATTAAATAGTTGACAGTGAGTGAAAGCTGTGAGACTTGAATGAGTCTTGCAACAATACAAGTGAAAGAGTGAGTTCCATCCTATGAATATGAAGAATGAGTCTTGATTGATAGATGGGTAACAGAGTTCTCATACGTTAAACTGCGCTTGAGTCTTCTTATTTTATCTTGTGTTATAAGACAATAAATACCTGCATATTGAGATATGAGCCTGGATGATATCCTCATTCTGAGCACATAGACTGTCCCCAAAACTGTGGGACTGTCCTCTTTAATATCAACTCCTCATGCACTGAAACACTCTTTTATCCATCTCTGTACATAGTAGGCTATCAATACAGCTCTTTAGTGAAGTGTCCAAGACCTATTGTTTCACATGCTCATTCAGGAATAATGTCTTCTCTCCTACTGATGTCAGAATCATGTATCAATACCATCTTTATGATCTACATGAATCTCATTGCACCAACTGGACCTTTTAATGTGGCATATGAAGATGCATCATGGACCTTGACTACTCATACGGTCTCTTTGAACATTTTGTGGCACTCTATTCAGGCATTGCAGTTTGCCTTCTGGCAACGACCACCCCATACATGTGATCCTACTGCCTTCTGAGAGTTTGCTTCAAGGATCCCCTGACCCCCTGACCCCCTGAAGATATGGGATACCTCTCTTCCTTGCAGCCCTTCAGCCAATGTATCTGGTACAGTACTGGAAAATCTTGCAGGCTGCATTTTTCATGCATTCTTTGATTATTAAACCATTCTGTGGTCAGATCAATTGCAGATTGATCTTCAGCACCTGCTCCAGCTACAATGTACCTTCTTTACCAGTTGATGACTGTTTCTAGATAATGCAGCCTAATTTTAACACAAATTTGGGTCCCTAACAAGATATGCAGCCACTCAACAACATAATCAGTATTAGTTGTACTCTGCAATTAAGATACCTAGCAGGCCATGCCAAGCTGGCATGTACCTGAAAAGTGGGCATGGGTTAATCCTGCAATACCTTCCTCGTACTCCTTTTTCTCGGAGGTTGTGGGGGGGGTTGCAGCTATCAAATTTTTCCTCCAGTCATGAACAAAATACCAACTTCATAGAATTTAAATGAAATTACTTTGGGATAAAATGTATTCTTATCTCAAAGTTTCAGTCTGTTATCAACTCTATTAGGGAAGATTAACAGCAAGTTTCGAATTGCAATCAGTAGTTAAAAAGTCAAGACTTAAAAAGAAATAAAGTGGAGGATTGGCTCTTATGGAAGTGCATATTTTGCATTGGAGTGTCCAATGACAATCCCATATTTAGGGAGTGCATGGGTTGTAGGATATTGATTAAGCCCTGTTATGCTAATATGTAGCATTGGTCATGATTGATGCCTGTCAGTGTGTTGACACAAATGGAACTAGCCTGCATGGTTCTCGGAATGATCTCTCCTACCTATCTCCGTGTATATGTATATATAGTTAATAAAAGTTCACTGGCATGAAGACCAACTTGTTTCTCTTTGTATACCTCAATACCACCTCACACCAAGAATTATAGAAATTAAAACACAGAAGGGGGCCATTTGACCCACTGCCCTCATGCTGAAAATGAAATAACAATCTTTGGCAGTGTTAAAGTGGAAATACATCTGTTTTCCCCTGTGATTTTTCTGGGGGGAGAACAAAGTTAAATATATTTTTGTGCTCATTTAGAATGAGGGATATTAGTTGTAGGAATTAATATCATAGGTAGTCACGCTAGAATTATTTTCCCATTTCAGTATAACCTATGCTAAAGTGTGAACCTTTTCTCATTCTGCTACTTTACCCCTGTAAACAAATGTTGTTCCCAATGTTGACCAGTTCAGATGACAGGGAGTTCTATTGTTACAACATACCTCAGACTCAATTCTGGAAGAGCCTATTAATCCTTATCACTTATTACGCCATTCTCTCATTTCCTGAACCAGCCATCCCTCAGGCATCTCTGAGTCAGATCATCAATTCACTGCCAAACTGTGGGCAGCTTTGTACTCTGCATTTGCACCACGAGGAATGGAGTTGAGAGCTCTCAGAGTACAGCCACTGCAGAGAAATGAGAAATTACAGCCCCAAGGGTGTAAAGACCCTTTGCTAACTTAGAAAAACTCCCACCTTCCTGATTAATGGCACAGTATCAGAAATATCTATGGCTGCAATGCAAACAAATGCTCATGATTGTATAGTTCTCCACTGTTTTTCATTTAGGAGAAAAAAACAAATTCACACCCCACTCACTGGCCTTTATGTGCGGGTGAAATTGTAAAAGTTAACAATGAATGAGGAAGTGATAAAAAGATGTGTTGGCTTCCAATTCTCTTCCAATTGTAATCTTTAAAGCTTCAAAACTTAGATTAGTAGGTCAGAATGGATACGTTGTTGGAGACGAGAGAGAACTTTTGTTCGTGAATCAAAATTTGATGAATTCCCTCCCTGCCACCCGATCTGCATTTATTAATCTATCCCAAGGATTGTGGGGTATAAGTTTGCTTGGGAGGATATGCAAAGTATTCAACATTGAAATGACAGCCTCTGTAAACACTGTCTTATTTTCCATTAAAGTCAACTAAAAAAAAACCAGACAGCACTAGATTCGGAGCTGCTTAGGCATCCTTTGTTTTGTGGTGAAGCCCAAGAAAAATAATCTCATTTGTTTTCCCACAGATTTGTTCCCCACTAGGCTGTCTGAAATTGGATTCAAATTCATTTCTTGCCTCATTAACTCTCTTGGGTGTGGTGGTGCAGATCACTGCTGTAAATGCTCTGAACATCTTGCATCCAGGGGCATGCTCTCATTACTTAGGAGTATAATGAACAATAGGACTGCTTGTGATTTAAGCAGGAAATCATAGGGTGCAATTCGTCTGTACTAGTAGCCATGTGACAACCTTACTGCAAATAGCCAGCCCATTTTACACCACACCTGATTTTCAAAGAAATGGAAGGTTGACCTGTAGTTTAATGGGGCTGGTAATTCACTGGAAATCTCTTTTTCGTGTTACTGGGAGAGACCAATTTCACAGCCACAGTATTTTCCCACAGAGAGTCTTTCCTGTGTTTTTGAAGGCAAACTAAAAGCATCAGTAAGATGCCAGTTTGATTTGAATGACTAAACTAATATACTTTACAGTCAGCAAGTGAATTTACAGAGAACTGGTTTTGATTGAACTCACTTGGTTTGCATAGTAATACAAATAATAAGTGTTATGAATGTTCACTTTAGCAGGTTGCCCTACATGACTTAACCAAATAATTTCTCACTGCTGTCCCACATTCTCACCTAGAGGGTTGGCAATGGTCTGGAACTCACTGCGTGAAAGGGTGGTGAAGGTAAAATTATCATAGAGGTCCATAGGCCTGCTCTCCCATTAAAGACCGATGACTAGTGTTGAGTTTGAGCTGACAGACACCCCACCTCAGGTGAGGGGGGAGGTTGAGAGGCAGGACCTTCATGGTGGCCTCAGCTGGTGTGGGAATTGAACACATCCTGTTGGTATTAGCCTGCATTGTAAACCAGCCATCCAACCAACTGAATTAAGTGACTCCCACAGTGAAAGGGTGGTAGAGACAAAAAGACACATTGTATGTTTTTTAAATATTCTAATCTGCGCTTACTTTAGCATGAAGGACTGGAAATCAAAAGTTGTGAAGAGAATAGACTGGCACATAAACGATGGGCCACATTTTCTAGGTTTCATCTCTTTGCTGTTTCTGTTCTAATTTTCTGATGTTGGAAGAAGCCTACCCCATAAGCTTTCTGGTTCTTTTAAAAACAAATGTCAGTCTGGGTCTTTGCCCCAATTCTTTCTCACTGTGTTCACAAAGAAAAAGAGAAGGACTATGCAACTACTGACCTAGTGCCTAGGAACTGGGACTTCCCAACAAAGCGTGAGATTTATTGATCACAGAGAATAGCTAATGAATTGCTTATTGTTTTCATCCTTTTTAGCAACAACTTTAATGCTTAGCTGCTTCACATTTTTCTACTTTTCATCTATGCGTCTTTTTTTACAATTTGCTTAAAGACACACATAATTTTAAATGTAACTTGTTTTCAAATCTTCTCAGTGAAGAAATAGTCCAAAGAAATCTCTAAATATGACACAGGCCATACATTCTGTGAACTTGTGTGTATCTCCCTACCATTCCATCTACCCTCAACCATCTCAGTTCCACAGATCTGCTCCATGTTGACCACTGGAAAAGAAAATAATTTGTCAACTCCTACCTCTTCCATCACATTTTAAGTAACATTGGCTGGATTTATACCCACTGTCTAGTCACAGGTTAAATGAATAATAGCCACTAGGTTATTAGTAAAAGTCCCAGGACCTTGAGGGGCCCATCTTCTGATTGTTGCAGCAAGATGTACAAAAAATATAACCCACTGTGAATGTGTCTTAGCTAAATATCTGAAAAGTGCGAAGCAGAAGTATAATTTTAAAGTTGGATACGATTGGATTATTTTAATTGATATCTGTTCAGGAATACCGCTGGCTTTTTTTTAATCTTTGGCAAGTATGGAATACATACATAATTGGTGAGTTAAATGTTTGGCAATGTTTAAGCAGTTTCTAACCACTTGCTCCGGTACACGGAAAGATTGACAGTCCTGCAACTACAGACAATGTGCACCGACAAGGCAAGTCCCTGTGCTTTGGGTTCATATGGACAAGGTGTCTCTGTGTCTTTAGTCAATGTGTCTGGCAAAATGCCATATCGAAATTTGGATTTTGATTGTACCATTCTGCAATTAATTAAGGCCGTAGCTTGAAGTGATTTGGAACTGCGCTATCATTCTTTCCACTGTGGCTGAGGTAAATTCCCTCCCCGCCCCCACTGATAATGCTGTGAGAATCTTTAAACCTCAAGTTGCCACCTCCACGTTTCGGTGCACACTGTGACTGCCACCTCAAGCAGCCTGGGAGCCCAGTGCGCTGCTCACTGCGCTGTTTGCCTGTTCAATGAGCTCACGCAGGTCACTTTTTAAAGCACGGGGGAGGAGGAAATATGTCAGAGCTGATGCAGAGGTTGCATAGCAGTGGCCTTTCTCTTCCCTCTCAACAGCAGCAGAGTCAGGAAACTGCAGAAATCCCTGGCAACAGTCCATCCCCCATCAAGCTTCTATTTTTCTTGTCTGTATAGTCAATTAAAAGCAGCTTTATTCCCTGCCCATAGCTAGAATTGAAACCTTCAAAGGTGCAGCAATACTAGACAATATCCTGCAAGATTTTTAACATTAGTTATCACGGTTTTTCTTTTATGTGTTATTATCACAAAATACGTTTGGAAGTAAATGGGCTTCTTTCAGTGGTTGCTGCCTGTTTTGCTACTTGATATAAAACTATCTTGGGTAGAAGAAGTGTTTCAGATGATGTACAGTCTAACGCACCCCAGCGAAGGTATGCTGCAAGTATATTTTAAACACAACCAGGATAACAGGGGGCTGGGATGCAGTCTATTTAGATCCACAGCCACCTTATTTTAACCTCATTTCAAATACTTTCACACGGCTCTTCAAAACAGAGACTTCACAAGCTGCGAGAGGTATTTTCGACTTGTAAGCTGTAGCCACCCAGGTTTGTGGGTAGCTCTTCGTAAGACAGCAGGCTAGACAGGGTTGCAGAAAGACAAATTAATTTGCTGAATTGAAGCAATAATGTTACTTTGCTGCTTAACATTCCAGATGCAAATGAATAATCAACAGTTCCAATATTTTGGGGACAGTATTTATGTATATATTAACTACCTACGTCCATTCCTATGTTTATGTATGTATTTACATAGATGTTATATATATATCTATAACGTTACATATGCACGTAACAGAGAGCATATACTGCAGGCCCACGGTGATATTAATGCTGTAAACTGACTGGGCTGCTCGGAAACCTCCTACAAAGGGGCCCCTGTGTAATTCGATGCATGCTGGTAAGGCTTAGGGTATATTGTCCTCTGTTGTTTAGGAAGCCTCCACCCACTGGCCCACCCTACATTAAGCAGATCATGTGACTCCGGTAAGTCATTTGCAAGTACAACAGTCCTCTGTGCGCCCCCATTCATTTCCTGCAAACAGCAGCTGAGAGAAGAGACACTGTATAAGGAAAGGAAATATTTCTCCTCTGCAGCTTTCCACCAGGTCAGCGCTTTATATTCTTTATTCCCCATTCTTTGTGTTGAACTGGCTCACTGCTAAAGGCAAAGTCGACTGTCGGATTCCGTGGAGGAGGCATGTTAGATAGGAATACAAGCGAGACGCGAGTTTAATTCTAACAGTTCTTGTAGTGGGCAAAACGCTCAGTGGCTTGAATGCAGTTGTTGGTCTGTGAGCATTAAGAGTCAGACGGGCTACAGATGTGGGAGTGTCAGTAAAAGGAAGGCAAGCTAATGTCATCTTCAGCAACCTCAGTGCTACATCCCGCAATCGGTAGCAATGATGCGTGCGCGACTGTCACTCGATAATGCTTCGTAGCCAGAGCTAGAGCCTCAAAAGCTGCTTGTGTTGGATTTCAGTGGACTTGTCCAGAGTTGACAAGTAGACACTTTCAGAGATTGGCAGACAGAGTCGCTGTTTAAATGCAACTAGAGGAGCTGGCACTTTGCAGTCTAGGAACGCTAAAATTAAAGTAGGAGTGCTATTCCCTGGTGGTATTAGGTCGTGCTAATGCAATATTACCATGTGTCTGGTGTCAAAAACTGTCTAGCTTTACTATTTACAGTCACAAACTTGTTCTGGTCAACAACATGCTTCGAACATGCATGTCTCTGCACATTTTCAGCGTTGTATTTAGCGTAAACCTTGACCTTCTCACCTTTTGACCACTGCTTGTTAATGTTTACTTTGGCCGCAGCAAAGCGATACATAAGGGGGAGTGACTAAAAATGCACACGTATTCCTCTATTCTGGTTTTTAAAAAAAAACGAAGTAGAGACTTAAAGAAGAAAAATGAAAATACATATTTCTGCAATCCATTAGCTTTTATTTTAGAGTTTTATGTGGATAATGCAACCATGATCATTTTGGTCAATGAGTTGAATAATGTATTTTTGTGCAGCATCTGTTGTACAATAAGGCAACATTAATTTCATGCTCCGAAGGGTTAGGTGCTGTAAATGGTTGTAGGTCTGTTTTGCAGGAGAAAGGGAGGGAAATGTCTTGGGTGGGGTGTAGAGGCGATGGTGAGGTGTGGGATTTGACTGGCTGAAAGCTAAAGCGTAACCAGTCATTGTTTGTCGAATGCTTCTGTGAGAGTTCATCCTAAAACTGTGACAGTTCCAGGCATATTCAACTTGCTGAAATATATTCACTGACTATTGTTATGTGTATATTTAAAAAAAAACAGGTTCCTCACTTAACCCATCTCATTATGAAAAAGAAATGCCTTTAATTAGATACCCCAGTTTTTCAGGAAGTTCAATCGGGAGACAGCACTTAGGTTCTGTAGACTAGAATAAAAACATATGGGGAAAGAAAAGCAGAATAGTAACTGATAGTGCACAATAGTTTTAGTTTTGTTATCATAGTATTGCTCTGTTTGATTGAGTTTGTTTTGAAATAATCAGAAGACTTGCAGTCTCAAGCTTCAATATGAGGGAAGGGGTAAGGACATAATTGATCAAATGTCACACACGCCCAAAGTTCATCAATTATGTTGAGCCAAGACTGGGTTGACTCCCGTGTGGAATAACAGACTCTTCTGTTCTACGAGAAGTACAAAGCGAACCTATGATGTTGCAGTGCTTCAGTGTTAGATTTCCAGAATGGAGATGTGAAGTTGACTCAAATCTCCACTACTTACTAGAATTACTCTTTCCTTCAACAAGCTTGTCATACGTGCAGGAGGGGGAAGGGATGACGTCTAACACTTTTCTCATGGAGAACAAGCCGGTGAGGAAGTTCAAGAAGAAATCTATGGGTTAAACCACTTTGCCCCACTTTTAGTGAGCAGGTGAAAGTTTATCTATGTTGACCTGGAGAAAATTCTTTCTTCAAACGGACACACAGAATCACTGGGATGGGCATGTTTCGTCTTGATTTCACTTGACAGAAGTGGCAATTTCAATAGTTTGGTTTTGTTTCAATTTTTAAGTGAAACTGAGTCAGTTTGGGAGAAACCAAATCAAGTTCACTTCTGCTATTGATGTTATTTATGTCCATGAAATAAGTGTACTTTGATAGGAGCTTTATAATCACCTGTTTTATCAAGCATTATATATTCCTACTAAATGAGGTTTGTTACCTGAACACATCTTGCAAACAAGGTTTGCTGATTAACTTGTAACTCCAGTAATGTGTTTTACTCCTAGAAACTACAACTGCAACCAGTTTGCGTCTTTGTCCTGATTTTGGTGAGTTGGTGAAAGGTTATCTCTAATCACCAAGAGACACATTAGGAAAAAAGTCAGTTTTTTTACGATTCAATTGCAGACGTGGTGTTGGGCATAACACAGTAGTGTGGATAGAAGATTGGCTGACTGGCAGAAATTACAGTGTATGCAAAAATGATCTTCACCTGATTAGCAACCCGTAGCAAGTGAAGATGCACACGGATCTGTGTTGGGGGCTTCAATTTTTTACGGTTTTAATCAATCACTTAGATGACAATTGAAAGCATGGTAGTGAAATTTACAGATAGAGCAAATATAGCTAGGAAAGTATGTTGTGAGGGAGATGTAATGAATGTACAGAAGTATATAGATAGGTTGAGTGAGTGGGTGAAAATCTGGCTGTGAGCCAATGGCTGGAAAATAGGTTTAGAGTCATGAAATTAGTTGTTTGTCTGGTGTAGACTGGATGGGCTGAATGGTCTTTTCCTGTGCTATAGACTTCTGTGACTCCATGTGAGAAGATGTGAAGTTGTTTACTTTGGCAGGAAGAATGAAAAAGCAGAGTATTAATTGGAGAGAATGAAGTGCAGAGCAATTTAGGTGTTCTAGTGTATAAATCACAAAACGGTTGGTAATGTAGGTACAACATGTAATAAAAGTTAATGGGAAACTATCCTTTACTGCAAGAGGAGTTGAACCTAAAAGTAAGGATGTTATGCATCAGTTTTACAAAGATTAGTGAGACCTCAATACAAGTAGTGTATCCAGTTTGCCGCCTTATTTAAGGAAGGATTTAAATGTGTTGGAGGCTGCCGATAGGAGGTTTACCAGATTAATATCTGGAATGAGTGGGTTATCTTATGAGGATAGGTTGGACAGATTGGGCTTGTTTTTTTTACTGGAATTTAGATGAGTGTTGGGTGACTTGATTGAAATATAAAAGATCGTGACTAGTGTTGACAAGGTGGATGTGGTCAGGGTGTTTCCATTTGTGGGTCAATCTAGAATTGGGGGTCACTCCTTTAGGTCAGCAATATGGAGAACTTTTTTTTTGAGGGTTGAGTCGCTTTGGAATGCTTTGCCTGAGAAGGTGGTGGAGGTGAGCTCATTGAATAATTTTAAGGTGGAGGTAGATAGATTTGCATTGAGTAAGGGAATCAGATGCTGTTATCGGGGATAGACAGGAATGTGGAATTCAAAACAGATTCAGATCAGCCGCGACCTTATTGAATTGGAGAGCGAGCTTGACGACCAAATAGTCTACCTCCGTTCCTATCTCATGTTTAAAAATCATCAGAATGGCCACGTTTCTCTCTCGGTACACTTGACAGCAGTCAACCATTTCCATGGTTTACATTTGAGTTTGACCTTTTCAATGAATCAGCGTCCGTTTGGGAGAAACCAAATCAAATTTACTTCTGCTTCAAAGTTCTTTATATCTTTGAAATAATTGCACTTTGGTGAGAACATTATAATCTCCCTTTTCTTTCCTTTTATGTGAAACTGCTAAACTCCCTGTGTGTATCTTGGAGGCAGGAAGTTTGATGATTAATTCATGATACAGTAGTATGTTGTGTTTTACCGCTAGAAACTGCTACCAGGTGAGATGCTTTGTTTTGTTCCCACAAGATAAGCCATTTTACCAGAGTACTTCATTGTGGGCAGGCACACATATCAAGTTTATAATCAACTTGCCTGTGACAAACATCATATTTTGTGCCTTAATTTACTGTTTATGACTGGTTATTAAGGTTAAAGTTGTCATAATTGTTGCCCCTCTATTGGCCAGTTTGTACAACTCAATAATTCAACTGAATCAAGCCGGTCTGTGTTAATTCCTCCCTGCTCTAACTCTATCACACAGAGAAAATACCTGCCTGTGGCATTCCATTTAACAGGTCCACACTGTCACAAAGATAATGAGTTTGTCTGAGAAGCCTTCTTAATTTATACCAACAGAAATTTTGTGGGGTATAATAGTTTAAAAGAAAATGGTGACTCTTCCCTAAAGATTGTACCAAGTTTCATACCATGACCTTAAAGCATTTTGTGTTTAGCTAGGTTCCATAGTGATGCACCAGGTAAATAGACCACCAATGTGGTGTTGAGGTACAACATAAAGTTCAAGATTGATCTCTGGACTGTTATTGGCCGGCACATCTTTAGCCATGGAACGGACAAAGAGTATTTGAGTAGGCTTGGGTTTGTTAGCAGCATCTTTGGAATTGTACAAATACTTCCAAACTAGCCCTCCCTCTTCTCCATGCACACAAATGATTGAAATGGTTTTTTTTGTTGTTTTAACAAAATAATTTTAGCAAATTTGGTAGGAGGAGTGAATCAAAGAAGGGGACATAGAATAAGTTTCAGTGGGATAGTACATCAGAACAGTGCCATTAAAAATTGAATTCATAGAATCCCTACAGTGTGGAAGCAGGCCATTTGGCCCATCGAGTCCACACTGACCCTCCAAAGGACATCCTGCCCAGATCTACCCTATCTCTGTAATCCTGCCTTTTCTATGACTAATCCACCTACCCTACATATCCCTGGACACTATAAGCAATTTTAACATGCCCTATTCACCTAAACTTCACATCTTTGGACTGTGGGAGGAAACCGGAGCACCCAGAGGAAACCCATGTAGACACAGGGAGAATGTGTAAACTCCACACAGACCGTTGTCTGAAGTTGGAATCGAACCCAGGTTCCTGGTGTTGTGAGGCAGCAATGATAGCCACTGTTCCTCCCTGGTAAATTATGGAAAGTAACACAAAATATTCAGTGATACCTCAGCGAATTGAATCTGGTTCAGATTAATTGGAACCAAATTGCATTGTTAGGTTACAAATAAACAATGGGAGACTTTTGAGAAGGGGATAGACCCTATCCCTAGTGTAAAATTCAGCTTCATGAATTGAGGTTGTCCCTGGCAAGAAAGAGGACCATTAGTGAATTAAGTGGCAGAATCACCTGGCAAGACCTTTTGGGACAGCTATTTCAGTGCAAGTGATGCTCTTGCAACTGGATTTGCTGTCCTGGGTTGGGGTGGGGGAATGGGGGGAGGTGAAATATATCTTAAACTGGCCTGTTGAGTAAGACGTAGTTGGTGGAGGATGGATCTGGTAGTCCTCTGACCTGTGTTTTAATAAAGTTCATGTTTGGAAACCTCCAGTAAGGTTAGAATGAGGTTCATTTGATATCCCATTCCCTAATCTTACTGGTGAGGAATATCTGCTTTGTTGAAGTGCTATAAAACTACCATAGAAGAATCCCTACAGTGTGGAAACAGGCCTTCGGCCCAACAAGTCCACACTGAACCTCCGAGCATCCCACCCAGACCCACACCTACCTGAACACTATGGGCAATTTAGCATAGCCAATCCACTAATGTGCACATCTTTGGACTGTGGGAGGAAACCAGAGCACCTGGAGGAAACGCACGCAGGCATGGGGAGAATGTGCAAACTCCACGCACACAGACACTCGAGGCTGGAATCAAACCCGGGTCCCTGATGCTGTGAGGCAGCAGTGCTAACCACTGAGCCACCGTGCGCCCCAAATGTACCATTACAATATACCAAAGTACCATTACAATATAGTAACAACATGTCTCTTCAAGACGAGAGAGAAGGGGCAGGAGATTGGAAGGAGCAAAATAACTTACGGTATGATCAGCTACATTTGAGTATCCAAGTACCTAAGAGTCATTCAGTCTGGAAACAGACCCTTTGGTCCAACTCGTCCATGGTGACCAGGTTTCTTAAACTGAACTAATCCCGTTTGCCTGCTTTTGGCTCATAGTTCCCTAATCGCTTCCCATTCATATACCTGTCAAATGTCTTTTAAATGTTGTAACTTATCTGCATCTACCACTTCCTCCGATAGTTCATTCCTTATATGAACTACCCTCTGTGAAAAATTGCCCCTCAAGTCCTTTTAAATCTTTCCCCTCTCTCCTTAAACATATGCCCTCCAGTTTTGAACACCACTACACTAGAGAAAACTCCTTGGCTATTCACATTATCTGTGCTCCTCATATTTTTATAAACTTCTATAAGGTCACCCCTCAACCTCCTACGTTCCAATGGAAAAAAGTCCCAGCCTATCTAGCCTCCTTATAACTCAAACTCTCCAGTCCTGGTAATATCCTTGTCAATCATTTTTTTGTAGCCCTTTCAATTTAATAATATCCTCCCTATAGCAGACTGACCAGAACTGAATACAGTACTCCAAAAATGGCCTCGCCAATATCCTGTTTTGCTGTAAAATGATGTCTCCACTCCTGTACTTAACACACTAACAAATGAATGGCAAGCATGCAAAATGCCTTCTTAACCATCCTGTCTACCTGTGACACCACTTGCAAAGAGCTAGTACCCGAATCCCTAGGTATCTCTGTTCGACAACATTCCCTGAACAAGTACTTCCGAACAAAAGATTGAATGGTAACTGTATTTAATTGCATGTATGGGTGGTAGCCTTTAGTTGGGGATGTATTTCTGCCCCTAAACGGAAACAACTGAAACTGTGGTCATATGTTTAGGAGGTACGTGCCTGTGAAGTGTAAGGCCGTAAATAAGGATTTATAAAAAGTGTGTAAAGATTGGCTCCAGTTTTATCTTTTGCCACCGCAAGCTTTCTGAAAAATAACATTGGTTTGTGAACTGAGGTCCTTCCATCAATATTATGCTGCCCCATCAGATTCAAACAGATGAATCTCACTGCCAGATTGGTTCATCTTGGGGAAGAGAAGAGAATGAAGGAAGGAACAAATATAAACCTCGTACTGTTCGGCCAGCAAAATTGAACATTTTTGATCTAATTGTGAGAGAACATCAATGGCGATGGTAAAGAAATAAATATATATAAAGCTGCTGATAGGACATTAAGTATTGAGGTGGGATTTGTTTGACTTTAGCATTTAGCAAGGACTCATGAAAAAAATTGACATTTTTAATTTCTGAATCGAAAACAAGATAGGGGTAGGTTTTAAAATTGGGTGCCGATCACCTAAGAATCCCAAGGGGATCAGTGCAATGCTGTTTGTCTTTGGGCTGTATGATTGTTGACTTACAAGCGCACTGTTTCTGGGTCTGTGAAATAATAAAAAGTTTTCTGCAATGGTGGCTCTGCTTTCCTTTGGGTGTCTTTGTTTTTTGCAATTAAGTTTGTCAGTATTCAAGGGTGGTATTCTTATACTAGGAAGCACAGTTGCAGCTTTTTATGAATTAAATTATTCTTGATGCTTTTAGTAAACGTGAATTTGGTTTATTTCCCGCTGTTATAATGATGCAGCTCACGTCACTCCTACTGATTGGAGTAATTGTCTGTCCTGCATGTGAGTTAGATCATAACTCGTGTATCTCAAATCTACTTCTGCACTCTAGCTCCGTGACCAATAATACACTTCTGGGGTTCTTCATTCGGAATCTTTTAACTTGGGTGAAACAACTATATTTTTTCACCCCAGTTCTCTCGCCCGAAGGCACTGACTCCTAGCTGGTTTACTTTTCTATGTGCACTTGTCCCTGTCAGCTATCTGCCAAAGTGCTTGTTTCTCTTTTATGTATCAAGCTAAGTATAAAGTAGCCAGTTTTAATCTAACCTGCCAGTTGGAAAGTCAAGGTAGGGTACAGCACTGGTGTTCGACTCTGACTGATTCACCTCTCTGGTGAAGTCAATGGACGGTGATACTGAGTAAGTTGGAAGTCCACCTTTCCTGCCTGGTGACAAACCCAATGATGCCACTACTCTGGTATCAGAGACAGCTTGATTTGTTATTATAGGATTGTGGGGCTACCTAATAATTTTAGGACTGTGGCTGAGTTTCACCTAAATAATACCCTATTTTTAAAAAAATGTATGCAACACTGCAAGTAAAGGCGAATAAATACTGACTTTACAGTCTTGGTAGTCACTGGGAAAAATATAAATGAAGCATTTTGTCAATTGTGCCGAGAGAGATCAGAAACTAAACTCGAGACTGTGTCCCTTGCCAAGCTGATCAATAAACATTTGAGAACAAGCTCATTTGGAGGAAGAAATGTAGACATCAAGATTTGCAGATGTTGTAAAACCGGTCTATGAGGGAGCTGGTTGATGTGTGTACTAAATGTAAGGTGGAATAGTTTGATAAGAAGCTGAGGGAACATTCAGGAAAAAAAAATGTATTGGAAATAACATTGCTTTTAATATGAAATTTCATTTGGCAGATGGCAAACCTAATACAGTTCAGTGTTTTAGCAGAGAGGTTATGTTCATTGGCAAAAGTGGTTCAGTGAAGAAAAAAACACTACGGTTGATTCTAGATGCAACTCCATTTTCTAACCTAAAGTAGGCTTGTTTTCTCACATGCAACTCATGGGAAGGTGTGGCGCAATATCTGTATTTTGAGCAGGATGAAGGCTACTGTGGTTACACAAATCTAAGGGAAATGAGAAACTACATACATCTTTATATTATGTTTGCATTCTGAACAGTTTTTTTTGAAGCTGTTGACAGAATTCTTATGCACCATTGTTTTGCTTCAACAGTAAATTGTTAGCCAAAGAGCACTGGTTCAAGAGACAGGTTGCTCGCTTGACACTCCCTTTCTGCTTATGAAAGTAAGGAAACATGAAAGCAGAGGTTGGGGGTACTTGGGAAAGCTCTTTAGGAGTAAACAAATATACCATTAAAACTAGTAAAAACAGATCACTCAGGAAAGGCACTAGTGTGTTATACAGAACAATGGAGAAATAGAATGTTACTACAATTTATGATAACTGTAGGGCACTTTGAGATTTCTGAGCCTTGGGCACTCGGGATGTACAAAATAAATACGTTTAACGTGTGGAGGGCGAGAGGGATTCAATATTTTGCATTATCAACAGGAAAAGACTTATATCTGAGAATAGCGAGATTTAAAAAAAATACGAGAATAATTTAATTAAGTTGAAAAGTCTGAAAGACAAACTGCTTCAATGCATTAAGGGTCACATTTACACGTTTTTTTAATCCTATTTTCTGAAACAGTAGTTTAACACCAAGCATATCTTAACTCAGCCTCCTTTCATTCTTTGCACCATTTAGGATGCAAGTATAAATGTCACTCTTAATGAGTTTGATTTGTGCCTGTTGTGTTTTTCCAATTTTATTCTGCTGATTTCTTCACTTTTTTTTTCCACCAGTGCTTCTCTAATCCATGAAGACAACAGCTGTACCCGTCCTTCTGAGCAATGTAACAACATTTTTTTCCCCTCTGGTTTACAGGAAAGGCATTAGAGCAATGCAAAAGCCCACTGTAAATATGTAAATTTACTGATTAATATTTACCCAATGACAAAGAGCAGCAGTTCACACTGACTGAAGTAGCCCTTTAGTTTTCAGTCATGTGTATAAAAAGTTTGTTTGTCTGTCCACACAGGGAGTTTCATTGACTTGTTACTGTGTCAGCCTGATGCTTCAAGACTCTTAACAGTTTAGATTTTGGAAATTAAAAGCCAGGCCATGAATTTTAGAAAGTGCCATTTGACACTGAAACATGTCAACTCCTCATTATAGAGTCATAGTCATATAGCATGGAACCAGACAATTTGGTTCCAACTTGCGCATATCGACCAAGCTTCCCACTTGCCTGTATCCCTCTAAATCTTTCCTGTTCATGTATCTATGCAAATGTCTTTTAAATATTGAAACTGTACCTGCTCTCACCATTTCCTCTGCCAGTTCATTCTATATATACACGACCCTCTGTGTGAAAACATTGGCCCTCAGTTTCCTTTTAAATCTTTCTCCTCTCACCTTAAAAATATGACCCCTAGTTTTGAACTACCCTACCCTATGGATAAGGCCTTTGCTATCCACCTTTATCTATGTTCCTCGTGAATTTATAAACCTCTATAAAGTCACCCTCAACCTCCCACTCTCCAGTGAAATAAAGTCCCAGTTTATTCAGCCCCTTCTTAAAACTCAAACCATCCAGGTCTGGCAACACCCTGATAAATTTTTTTCTGAATCTCTCCAATTTAATAATATCCTTTCTATAGCAGGGTGATCAGAACTGTACACTTTACTACAAAAGTGACCTCACCAATCTTAACGTGAGCTCCCAACTCCTATATTCAGTGAGAAATAGTAGGAACTGCTGATGCTGGAGTCGAAGATAACAAGGTGTGGAGCTGGATGAACACAGCAGGCCAGGCAGCATCAGAGGAGCTGGGAAGCTGACGTTTTGGGTCAGGACCCTTCTTCAGAAAAAGGATCCAGGCCCGAAACGTCAGCCTTTCAGCTTCCCTGATGCTGCCTAGCCTGCTGTGTTCATCCAGCTCCATACCTAGTTATCCTATGTTCAGTGGTCTGAGCTCTGAAGGCAAGTGTGCTGAATGCCTTATTCAACACCCTCTCTACCCTGTGACACATCTCAAAGAACTATGTACCTGAACCCCTAGGTCTCTCTGTTTGACAACACTATCCGAGGCCCTGTCATTAACTGCGTATAAGTCCTGCCTTTGCTTGTTTTACCAAAATGCAATACCTTGGATTTATCCAAATTAAACTCCACCTGCCAATCCTCAGTCCTTGGCCCAAGTGATCTTGATCTTTTTGTAGTCTTAGATTACCTTCTTCACTGTTGAATATACATTGTTTGACTTTTGCCAAGGTTTGTTCATGTTCCTGGATGCAATGACAGCTAAGTTTTATATAGAAATTTTAATGTCAGGGAGCATTCCAAGGCACTCGAGACATTAGCTGATAGTAAGCCAAAGAAAGAGCTGTTAGGATGCCTGTTAGTGCAAACCTAAATTTTGAAGTGTATTTTAAAGGAGGACGTTTAGACAGGAAATTCCACAGCTGGGAACTGTGAGCAGAGACTGAGAGCTGCTGCTTGCTGTTGGGGGTGGTGTGAGTGGAGACAAAAACTGTTCAAATAAGCTCACCCTTAATGAGCACATCTCTTGTTGGCTGATTGCAAAGTGGTTTTGACTTGTGTCATCATGGTAGAAAATTCAGTGAGACAGAATGTTGCTTTGTCTTGCTTTATCTTGGCCAGCAGGGGAAGACTGCAAGCAGCAAAGAATTAAAGTATAAAAATGTAGAAAGGATGGACAGGAGACTAGACGAAATAAATACACATTTTTTTTTTAAGCAGACTTACTATTCTACAATGTTAAATATTCTTCATAATGGCAACCAGTAGCTGTGCACTGCAGAGCTCTCTTACTAGATTGTGTTATGATGCTGCTTATTCTGGAAGGTCCAGCCAGTTGTTATATTCAGTTGGAAAATCTTTTCTGGAGAGCAAATGATACTCAATACCAGAGGCAGTGCCAGAAAGCAGCTTAGTTCTTTAGCAAGACTGTGTATTTTTTTTTGGCTCTTAAGAGCACAAGATAAGAACAGAGCAGAAATTTCCTGACTGCCATTCTGACAATTCTGGAGCTGTTTGCATTTCTGTTTGACAAATTGTATGACTGGTTACTAACGGCATTGTGCCTGCGGCCAGAGACATAGGGTGGAAAAGGATTTCACTCTTGTATTTACATATAATAGTGAAGGATGCTGAGATTGATTTAGGGAGGTCCAGGGTATTGATCCTCACACTGTGTACAAGCTGAGAATATGAAAAAAGGGTTTATGCTATTTGGAAAGTGTAAAGGAAGGTGTCAATCTATAAGAAGGCTGACTTAATATTGTTTTGCTGCTGCCAAATTCACAACATTCAGTTGTAAATTCCAGAAATGGTAGCGTGTGCTTGCTGTTGCTTAGTGTTCTTGTTTACATGTTTACAAAGCCAATACTTCACTATTGGTATTAAGAATAGGACATGCACAGACTTAGGATATGCAAAGTGTTTAACCCTTAGTTTATGCAGGTCGATGAAAGTATTGCTGTCCACCATCAAGATCTGAGGATTATTTCATGTTGTGACTTTGAATTTTCCGTTTTCATGCCGCTGCTTTTCACTCCGTTAATTTGCAGCACTCCCAGACTGAGCAAGAGCTAATTGTAGTTCAAAGATCTTTTTTGCATTGCCCAAAAAATCTGTCTCCAGCCTAACTGGAGAAGTATCACTCCGACTGTAAAATCATGGCATTTTTCATTCCCTACAGCAGTCATCTCTGTTTCCTGTCTTCATGGGTTTGCCCAATTAGTGCTAATTAATGTTAAATAACAGACAGTCTTATGCTGCCTGCTGTAATCTCGCTGGGAAGAAAAGTTCAGAATAGCCGAAACTGTATCTCTTTGGCTCTCAGAATGAGGAATTGTCTATTACATCTGTCTGATCAAGGTCCAATCCTGAGATCCAGGAGTGATAGGACTGGTCTAATCTACTATACTAAAATCTCTCGTTGTTTTAAGTGGATTAATTTCTGTTTCCAATTATCTGTTTAATATCTAACCTTCACGAGAAAGAACAATGGCAAAGTATCAGAATTCAATTTCAGAGAAATGGGGCAATTTTTTTCTGTACTGTTATTCAACTTTGGCCATTCCAAATAGTTTATATCAACCTGAACAAGATCCTTTTATATTAATAGCTTAGTAAGTGGATTACATTTATAAAATGGACTCTTAAACCGATTTTTTAAAGGTTGTCCAAAACCAGAAGTGTTAAATATTTTGTCAAGGTAACACTCTTTATTGCTGAGTTGTAGAAATATGCTCCTGTAATGATATCCTATACAAGTAATGTAGTAAATAGTGCAACTTATGACATCACTTACTGTGTTCAAAACAAAACACAAACACTTTGCTTAGAGATGGGTTTTTTGTTTAGTTGCTTATCTATGTAGAATTGTAGCATTACCTTGTACAGATGGAAGGCATTTGGCCCATCATGTCTGTGCTAGCCAATTACTCCCACTTTTCTGCACTTACCCCATGTCCATGCAAATATTTCCTGGAGTTACCTTTTTGGCCCTGAATTACTTTTCCAGAATGGTGATGCAGCATGGGGATAAATCTTGGCTCTTTGTACCTGACCTTTCGAGATGATTACCCACACTTTAGATTTTCGGTCATGTTGGAGAGGGAGGGCCTGAAGAGAGGGAGTGTGGGCCGAACTGGGAATTGGGCCAGGCGTTGGTTTAAGAGCTTAAGATGTTGCCCAGTCAGAAAGCCTGTCTGGGCTCTTTGGCACTACATTCCCAGTTTAAAATTAAAGATTAAATCTTTGCCCTTCCCAGTCGATATTAACTCACCTATTATTGAGAATACACTTTAATCAGGAGGACTTCTGACAAGAATGTAAAGTTACAGTCAATACTAATATCTCTCTTTGAAAACAGCACATTCTCATTGATACAAAACAAGCATCCAATACAGTGAAATTGCTTCAACAATTCCCTTATGAAAACAAACATTTCACTTAATGCATTCAATGATTTGTATAAGCAATCTCACTGAAATGGTTAATACATTAGTCAATAAACATCTCAGCCAATGACTTAAAGCATCGTGTCAACAAACATTTCCATCCTGCCGATCAATAAGACACTCCATTGTGAAAATGGTAGTTTGGGAAATCAGTCACACAACACAAATCCTGTAATTATTTCATATAAGTATGCACTTTTCAATACCTTGCACTTCTTGAACTCCACAATTTGTTTTGGACAGTTTTTTTGACACCTTTACACATCCCAGCGAGGTTTTTTTTTCATACGCAAGGCATGCGTTTCTATAATCTACAAGGGTATCTTGCCTCCACCAAGGGTGTCTTGGGAGCAGATTCAGGTGCTCATCTTTCTCACTTTCAATCCTGCTCGTTACCATAGATTTCTCATAGACAAATATAGAAATTGCTGGAGAAGCTCTGCAGGTGTGACAGCATCTGTGGAGAGAAATCAGTTAACGTTTCAGGTTGAGTGACCCTACCTAAGAACTGGTGGTAGCTAGTTGGCATAGATTCCTCATGCCCACCTATGCCAACTTATGGCACATAAGGCCCTCTGCCATCTCCTATAGCCCCTATTATGCCTATGCCAACTTTGTGCTTACTTCCACCACACTTTGTTCCTTCACTCACCATACCAACATATTGAGATCCCGGATATGTGCAGCTCCAGCAACACTCAAAGCTCAACAAAATCCAGGACCAAGCAGCCTGCTGAATTGGCGTCTTTTCTGACAACTTTTAATGTTTGTTTGCTCTGCCACCACTCGTAGTGGTAGGAGTATGTAACATCCTGAAGATACACTGCAATAACTTAAGACAATGTACTCTACCATCTAGAAGGCTATGGATAGCAAATGCCTGGGTAGACCACCACCAGCAAGCTAGCTCTGAACCACACACCATGTCAGTCATAAACACCCTCCAGGGAATCCAAAATCTGATTTTACTGGAGGCAGCTGATCCATGCATGCCCAGAATACAAATCTGCCTCGGTCCCATGAAAATGAGATACTGTGTTCAGAGGTGGGAAGTTTGATTTCCTGACCTCCTCTAGCACTTTCACCATAGTGGAGGTTTGCCCTAAACTGGCGCAAATCGAGCTTCCGGTGTTCTCCTTCAGTTGTGACAGTGATTTTTCTCTCCACAGTTTCAAAGGTACTTTTCCCTTAAACCACTGTCGTTAGTTTTAGAAACTTATAACATTGGAGTTTAAATGCTAACAGAAATAACCAACATCCACTCCACCCTCAGTATTAGGTTCTTTATTTATAATAATACGGACTCTAAAGTTACAGTCTCCTGGATCCTGGGACTATATTTAAGAAGTGACTATGCGCACTACACAGTGACAAAATATTTGACTCTGAAGAATCAAGCCATCATAATGTTACAGTCACTAAAGCTAATGAAGATAGCAAAATTGATAATCCAAAGCTTTTAAACTAATAAGTGGTGTGTATGTGTGAATGAATAGATTCAAGGTTAAGTGTGTAGAAAAGACACACAATCCTGACTGACAGCCAGGATTTATTCTGAGTGTTCTTTTCATAAATGTTTCAAAGGGGCCATTTCATCGAAAATCTTCTTCCCTTTCTCTGACACACTGCAGAATCTGAGTGTGTTCCTTCAGGCCAGGATTGTTCTGAGCACCAGAGCTGCCTGCACTCATTTTGCCAGCTGTTTTAGGGCATCTGGAGATGTGGTTGAGTGAGTAAACTTCAAAGGTCAATGAAGATTGTATTGCCAGTGTGGAAGGTGAGATCATTGGGTTGCACTTGTGTTGCCTGGGCATCAAACGTACACCCTGCCAACTACATTTAAATTGCTGATGGTGATCTTTCAACTGTTGTAATAATTTCAAATAACTCAGTCCACCAAAAGTAACATGCCAGAGGTCATCATTGGTGGGTTAAATCAATTAGTAACATAACTATTGAAGAAACATGTTGCACCTCACCCATTTGGCTGTTAGAGCATTGTCATAGACTGGCCCTCCGCTGTCCAAGACAGTATTTCGTTATCTTGCATTCTATGCCTCGTGATTCATATTACATCCTACTTGTTTGTTCTTAGTACCATTCTCCATCGTTTTCCAACTCTGTTTCCATTTGTTTTAAGCCTCTTATTTTCCACTGAATCTTCTCAAAATGGTTGGCCATCTCCTACTTGACATTTCGATGTTGCGCTACAGTTTTCTGAAAATTAAAGTCAGACACTGTTCTTGCACAAGCACCACGACAGGCAAGAGAAACTGGCTCTCAACACCGTAACTGAGGTTACAGGAGCCACAAAATCTTAACAAATGCTCATCAGCTCTTCCAGTCTGGTCCCCACACCCTACGGTTACCAAATAAAGAAATACCGAAGTAGAGCATTACTGTCCAGCAAAACAAGAGGAGTTAACCCATCAAGGTTTCGAACTGTAATACAAATAAAAATGTTTCAAATTAACATCCAATTTCTCCTCATACAGCACCATCTTTGAAAGCCCATTGTGCACCTGAACAAGCACTGTCCGTCCACTATGCACACCTCCTGATGTGCCCGGGACATTGCAGATGGGGGTTAAATCAGCACCCCACTTTGCAGACATGGATCTGGAGATCCAACTGCATGGATTGGTGCAGAGGTAGGAAGGCCTCTTCAACCAGGACCATCCATGAAAGACACGACACCACGCAATTCCAGCTTGGTCCAAGATTGCCACCCATATCAAACTAGTCTGAGGGAGTGCTCACAATGTGGGAAGAAGGTCCATGTCCATTTTCTCAGTAATTCGTTGCATTTATTCAGTCTATGCTACTGTACCCACCTCCCACTAAGGCTCATATTCTACCATTCTCACTATGATATTCAACTGTGTTTCAAAACATAGAAAATATGTGCAGGAGTAGGCCATTTGGCCCTTCGAGCCTGTGCCATCATCTAATACGATCATGGCTGATCATGCAGTCTCAATGTTCTGTTCCTACCCTCTCCCCATACCCTTTTAGCTGCAAGGGCCATATCTAACAAAATGGCCCCAGCAATTCCCTGTGGGAGAGAATTCCACAGGTTCACAACCCGTTGAGTGAAGAAATTCTTCGTCATTTCAGTCCTGAATGGCTTTTCTCTTATTCTTGGACTGTGACCCCATGTTCTGGACTTGCCCAACATTGGGAACATTCTTCCCACAACTAGCCTGCCGAGTCTAATCAGGATTTTATAAGTTTCGCTGAGATTCCTCCCTCAGTCTTCTAAATTCTAACAAATACAAGCCCAGTCGATCCAGTCTTTCCTCATGTCAGTCCTGCCATCCTGGGAATGAGTCTGGTGAACCTTTGCTGGACTCCCTCAATAGCAAGAATTCCCTTCCTCCGACTAGGAGACCAAAATTGGGAACAATACTCAAGGAGTGGCCTCACCAAGGCCCTGAGTAACTGTAGCAAGACATCCTTTCTCTGATACCCAAATCCTGTCCTTGTGAAGGACAGCATGCCATTACCTTTCCTCACCGCCTGCTGCACCTACATGCCAACCTTCAGTGATTGTTCCACCATGACACCCAGGTTTCGTTGCGCCTCATCTTTTCCTAAACTGCCACCATTCAAATATTAAACTGCCTTCCAGTTTTTGTGACCAAAGTGGACAACCTCACATTTATCCACATTATATTGCATTTGCCAAGTACTTCCCCACTCAACCAGCTTGTCTAAGTCACCCTGCAACCTCTTAGCATCCTCCTCGAGGCTGACATTGCCTCCCAGCTTGGTGACATCTGCAAATTTGGAGATATTGCATTCAGTTCCTTCTTCCAAATTGTCCACGTTTAGTGTGAACAGCTGGGGGTCCCAGCACTGAATCCTGCGGCAACCCACTTGCCACTGCCTACCACTCTGAAAAGAACCCATTTATTTCAACTCTCTGCTTCCTGTCTGCCAACCATCTGTATCCATGTTAATACATTACCTCCGATACCATGAGCTTTAATTTTCCTTACTAATGTCTTGGATGGAACCTTGTCAAAAGCCTTTTGGAAGTCCAGATACACAACATCTACAGATTCACTATTGTCTACTCTACTGCTCACATCCTCAAAAAATTCCAGAAGATTTGTCAAGCATGATTCATCTTTAGTGAATCGATGCTGACCAGGACCAGTTCTGTCACCACTTTCCAAATGCTCAGTTATTACATCCTTAATGATTGACTCCAGCATTTTCCCACCGCTGATATCAGGCTAACTGGCCTATAATATCCCATTTCGTCTCCCTGTCTCTCTTTTTCAAGAGTGGAGTTACGTTAGATACCCTCCAGTCCACTGGAACTCCTCTAGAGTCTACAAAATGCTGAAAAATGATCACCAATGCCTCTGCTATTTCTAGGGCCGCTTCCTTAAGTACTCTGGGATGCAGACCATCAAGCCCTGTTGAAGGGACTGGGGGCATTCTGGCGAAGTTTGCCGATGATACGAAGTTAGGTGGACAGGCAGGTAGTACGGAGGAGGTGGGGAGGCTACAGAATGATTTAGACAGTTTAGGAGAGTGGTCCAGGAAATGGCTGATGAAATTCAACATGAGCAAATGCGAGGTCTTGCACTTTGGAAAAAAGAATACAGGCATGGACTATTTTCTGAACGATGAGAAAATTCATAAAGCCGAAGTACAAAGGGATCTGGGAGTGCTAGTACAGGATTCTCTAAAGGTTCACTTGCAGGTTGAGTCCGTGATTAAGAAAGCGAATGTAATGTTGTCATTTATCTCAAGAGGGTTGGAATATAAAAGCAGCGATGTGCTTCTGAGACTTTATAAAGCTCTAGCTAGGCCCCATTTAGAATACTGTGTCCAATTTTGGGCCCCACACCTCAGGAGGGACATATTGGCACTAGAGCGTGTCCAGCAGAGATTCAAATGGATGATCCCTGGAATGGTAGGCCTAACATACGATGAACGGCTGAAGATCCTGGGATTGTATTCATTAGAGTTGAGAAGTTTGAGGGGAGATCTAATAGAAACTTACAAGATAATGCATGGCTTAGAAAGGGTGGACGCTGGGAAGTTGTTTCCGTTAGGTGGGGAGACTAGGACCCGTGGGCACAGCCTTAGAATTAGAGGGGGTCAATTTAGAACGGAAATGAGGAGACATTTCTTCAGCCAGAGAGTGGTGGGCCTGTGGAATTCATTGCCACGGAGCGCAGTGGAGGCCGGGACGTTAAATGTCTTCAAGGCAGAGATTGATAAATTCTTGATCTCGCAAGGAATCAAGGGCTACGGGGAGAGTGCGGGTAAGTGGAGTTGAAATGCCCATCAGCCATGATTAAATGGCAGAGTGGACTCGATGGGCCGAATCGCCTTGCTTCCACTCCTATGTCTTATGGTCTTATGGTCTTAAGCCCTGGGCACTTGTCAGGTTTTAATCCCATCAATTTCCCCAATACCATTTCCTGACTAATAATGATTTCCTTCAGTTCCTCCTTCGTACTTGACCCTCTGTCCCCTAGCATTTCCTGAAGCTTATTTGTGTCCTCCTTCGTGAAGACACATCCAAAATATTTGTTCAACTGGTCTGCCATCTTTGTCCATTGAGTTCACCTGATTCTAACTGCAAGGGACCTACACTTTTTTGTCTTTTTTCTCTGCAAATATCTATAGAAGCTTTTCAGTCAGTTTTTGTTTTCTGCAAGCTCGCTTGCTTTCATATTCTGTTTTCCCTTTCCAGATTAAACTCTCTGTCCTGCTGTGCTGAATTTTAAATTTCTCCCAGTCCTTTCTGCTTTTGTGGCCAATTTATATGCCTCCTCTTTGGCTTTAATTGGGTAAAATTATAAAATTTGCTTCAACACAGGAACTGACTGAACTAAATGAGGTTTTGTGACATCCAGAACTCTGTTTAGCAAAAGTTGCCATCAGTGTTAATTTTTGCTAAATGCAGCTTGTGTTTTTGCCGACTGCTGTCGGGTTTCCGGATTGTTGGATCAGTCCTCCATTGTTTTCCTCTGCAAAAATTTTGTTCTTGTGGCTAAACATTTTCAGTGAGGCCCTCAGAGAATCCGCGTTGGTCACCTTGACTCTGAACCATAAATCATTTTGGCTTCTCAGAGTGCTGGAATAAAGATGAACCAATTTGGATTGTAAGCAGTGCATTTGAAGTTTTGGGAATGTGGGATTCATTGTCCAGATGAAAACTGGAGAAGCACTGACATTAAGAATGCATTGCTGGATTTAATGTGAATAAATAATTGTCCTACAATTGTACTTTTCCATCCAAGTGAAAGCTTTCTTATTATTGGCACAACTTATGAGTGAGAGTGGAGAACTGGAGAGTTTGAAAGACGGGCGGTGGCAGTACATGGAGGTAGTGATCCACAGAGTTTCACTGAACTTGTTCCACATCCATTAAGTTCAAGACGAGAGCTGTGACTGACCAGCTAGAAAATTAATCAGTCAGGAGAGCGCGTGTCAACTGTGCACCACGTGTGGTAGCCATTGATCTTCCATGTTGGAGTGTACAGGTTTCAGTTCCCACTCCATGGGACTGAATTGTACATACTCAGCCCACCACCTTCCCACACACCCCCCCAAGCTAACCGCTGTAGCGCAGAGCGTGGGCAGGTATTGAAACCAGCAGCCTGCCCACCACATGCAAGTAGATAATTGAGTTGATTTAAGCTTGCTAAAAGACAGTCTGGTTGGCAGATGCAGACAGTGGGACTTCATCCCACTGAGGAGCAAATGTCCCACTACCCACTCGTGTAGTTTATCCCCCCCTCTCCATTCAGCACATTATGGCTGTGTGTTAGGCTTGTTCAGAGTCTGTTGACTGGCCTCAGATTTTCCGTTGGGATATGCAAAAGCTTTGCCACCTCTTTTTTTTTTTTTGTTTTCTGCTCCATGCCTCAATTTAGTCTGACATTACAGCACATTACTGAGGGAGCCCTGTTGAAGTTACTGGGCTGGCTTTTCACAGAATAGGGAAAATCCTGATCGCATTTCTGATGGATCCCATTTCTCCATTGGTGATAGAATGGAGGCTTGCAGTGATTGGCACAGAAAGGAAAGCTGAACCCAGCAGAGAACAACTTAGTGTTCAGTTCAGATGACCTTATTTTGCTTGCTCCAAGAACCAGAACCTGTAGTTTGGGAATTGCAAATTGATGGAGGGGACATAAAATGTTCATGAAGGGTAGATAAAGCCTGCTGAACCATCATGATCTGAAGTTTTTCATCAATCCCTTGCTCTTTAAACTGTTTAAAGAGCATCTGGCCGCAGGTGAGTGTGTTTAAAATAAATCCTCTGCTGTACTTCCTTGATTGTTAAGTGAGCTATGGTTCATATTTTCAAGCAGATTCAGTAATTTATTTGTTGATAATTCCCTAAGGATTGTTATTATGTCATTGTGAGGCTTTAGCCTGTGGCCGCCTCTGCCCCCTCAGGTGGATGTAAGCATTTCCATGGCATTATTTCAAAGAGCAGTGGATGATGGCAGGAACAACTTTTCTGTCTCCAGAAAAACAGATTATGTTGTCAGTTTCACATTTCTGTTTGTGGAGGCTTGCTGTGCGCACCTTGGTTCTGGGTCCTCTTCATTGCAAATATTGCCTATGCTTCTGAAAGCTTTTGCTTTTAGCGTTTGGGACATCCTGAAGTCAAGAAAGGCTCTGTGTCAGTCAGTTCAAGGTGTATATAAATCTACATTGCAATGGCCTAGCAGTATAATGATCGGACTATTAATCCGGAAAATCTGATTTTCGTTCAGGGGACCTGGGTTTGAATCTCACTTTGTTTTTAATTGAATTCAAACTCCACCATCTGCCAAAGTTCTGGAGTTAAGAGTATATTAAAGACCGTGAATCCATAGTCGATTGTTGGGAAAAACCCATCTGGTTCACTAAAGCTCTTTAGGGAAGGAAAGTGCCATCCGTACTAGGTCTGGCCTACATGTGACTCCAGACCCATAGTAATGTGGTTGACTTTGAACTGCTGTCTGGGAAAGTAGGGATGTCGGCCTGGCCAACGACACCCACATCCCATGAATGGATTTTTAAAAAGTCAAGATATCAGCAAACTTTTCAAGTTCTCCTCTCAATCTGTATTAGTTTGAGTTGTTAGTTTTATCCACTAGCCTCAGACTGCTGGGTATTCCTGGTAATCCACTTATTTCACGAACCTAGAATCTTGTCATACAGCTACTGATTCACAATCTGAAAACTTTATACTTTCTTAGTCAGAACACTTGGGGTGGTGCTGTGTGGAATTGAGCTCACCAAAGTATGTCACACTCTTGTTGACCCCAGTCACGAAGAACTGCAAGTCAGCTGCAGACCTAAGGGTTGCAACAAGAGGAAGTTTAGAAAAAGTAACTTTTTTTTTCAGTTGCGCTTTGGTGTGCCTCAGGCTTTCTTAGACTGTTGTCTAGTCTCCCCACAGGTGGAATAGATATCACTGAAGCCTTACATATGTACAAGCACTTCAGAGTGTACGTTTTTGCATGATATTAAAGCGTGAGAAATCAAAGCCGCTTTATTTGTAACACCAACTCAATGTGCCAGAGGTTAAACAAATTAAAATTGAAAGAAACCATAAATATTGTGGCCCCTCATGTTTTTAAATGTGTGGAGTGTGCATACTTTATTCATCACATATCTTTATGCCTTATGTTATCCGCCACATGTTATGCAGCTGATTTCTGTGTGAAACGTTGTTGCAGGGCGAAGAGTTGGGTGGTTTAGTTAGGGGCAGGACCAATAAAGAGAATTGGAGGGTTTTTAAAAACACTCTAAACGCTCTGACAGCAAACAGGCAAAATATTCATCAGGGAGAACTAAAACTACAACAGGAAATGATACTTGCTCAAAGCACTTTTGTCTAATCCATTTACTTCACTAGCCCAAAGACTTGTCATATACGCACAGATTTGAACTGCTTCTGCCTGGTGAAAACTAGACATGTTCATTAGGCTCCTTTTTATTGGTTCTCAACTGGCCCCATTCGCTGAGAGCGTGTAGGAATGGAAAAAAATGTTCAATTTTGTGAAATTCCTTTGCAATTTCCTCATCCTATTCATGATGTATTAAATTTTTATTTGAGGGGGGAGGGGATGTGTTTTGTGTGATTGGTGATGGGAGAGCATGTACCATACAGTAATGATAAAAGTTCGTTGCTAGCCTCTGCAGATCAGTTCAGAGCTCAAACTTTGACCAAAGTCAAGATGGAAATCCAGCATCGATACCATTCAATCATTGGTAAAAGTTTTTCACGTGAAATTGTGATTGAAATTTCTGTCCCAATAAGTCTTTTTGGTATTATTGTATTCACCTTAGCTCACTGGTAGCGTTCTTGTTTCTGAGTTTAAAAAATCAAGACGACAAGCCAATACCAATGCTGCTGACTACAGTTCAGTGCATTACTGACCGTGTCATCTTGCATTTAAGGTTTTAAACCAAAGTTTATTTCTGTTTTGCTGTTTGAACATAATACCTCCTGTGGCATTGTTTGGGTATTCTGATGAAGGGATTTAATTTAACTATATGTTATTATCTATCTTAAAAGTTTTGGTTTCTAACTAGTGATATAACTTTTGGTCTGCTTTTAAGAAGGGGTTTAAAAATGAATTTGGGTGGTCTTCCTAGGACCATGGTTTGAAAAGCAATTGGTGTCAGAGAGAGAACGTGACTGCAAGGACCCTTGGAGTGTTAATGCAAGTTTGTTTATAATGGGAGAAAGAAAAGGCTATTGCGGAGTCTAGGATGAGAGAGGAAATAAGTTACCTCAGTGAAAGGATGTATTTTCTGAAAATTTTCAGACCATGAGTGTTTAGTTCAAATTAAGACTGGAGAAGTCTAAACTCTTGGTTGTGTGCGTGGTCAAGGAAAAAGTGCTTTTATCTCATGGGATCAGAATTCAGAAGAAGCAGGTAAGTCAAACTCACAGATTTGATAGGAACTGAAACATTCTCCAGGTTATAATTGTCTGTATAGTGACGGCAATCGTGTTAAATGGGATGTTATTTTACTATCTGTGTTGAAATTTTTCATGCTGTTATATTTAGATAACTTGATTTGATTTATTTTTACTTCTTTTACATGTAATAAACTTTAATTTTATTATTCAAACCAGATTTGCAACAAATCGTGTTTACGTAGCAGTGAAAGATCGCCAAGTTAATTTAAAAGAAACAAATTCTGACTTATCAAGCCAGATTTTACTCGGGTATCTGACTAGTCCAGTAATTACATCAGCTGGGATCAGAACAGGAGCAGATAAAGGAGTTCTCCATTCAATATTGAATACTGAACCAACATCTTAGAACAGACAATTTGGTTGTTTATATCTTGGTGTTTTGTGGGATCCTGCTGCTCATTAATGAGGTGCTACATTTGTTTTTTGTTACAATAGTAACTAATCTTAATACTTAACAGCTAATGAAATACTTTATGGGGTTGTTCGGCAGATTGGGTGGCGTGGCGTCTCAGTGATTAGCACTGCTGTCTCACAGCACCCGGAACCTGAGGTTGATTCCACCCTCGGGCAACTGTCTTTCTGTGTAGAATTTGCAGGTGCTCCAATTTCTTCCCACAGTCCAAAGCAGGTTAGATGGGTAAGCCACAGGAAATGTAAGGTTACAGGGGTGGGGTGGGTCGGGTCTGGGTGGAGTGCTCTTTGGAGTATTGGTGTGGACTTGATGGGCTGAATGGCCTACTTCCACACTGTAGGGATTCTATTTGAAAGATGAAATAGAAGTGCAGATTTTATTTTACCTCATTGGAAGCCTGTGTGGCACTTTATTCATGCTAGTGGATTACTTTCAACGTTGTAAGGAAAATATTGGAAATTAACTTTGTTTGGTAATACGTAAGTTTATATTTAGGTTCCTTTATACCCAATAATGTCTCAGTGTCTGTATTTTGCTGTTGAATGCTTTTATCTAAATGAATAAGGATTAAAGTTTCTACCGCGTCCATTGCACTCGTGTTTTATAAAACATATATGTGGTTTTGTTTGTATAAACCACAGATTTTTTTTTGGCAGTAAGTACTACTGTAAAGCAGCTGAAGAAGACCTGTATTTTTTCCATTCTGTCTAACCTGAATCTGTTAATCAGTACACGTTCAGGTACAGATTTCTATTGTTGCTCTCACTTTGCAGTATTCTCAGAATACGCCAGAGGTCTCATCGGCTTGAGCTGGCCCTGCTTGGGTCCTAGCATCCGATTGAATATTTATATTTTAAGTGGTGCAGACGTTTGGTGCTGTGTCTTTCATTGCAATGAACTTGCTACAGTGAACCACAGAATAGGTGAACTGTTATTACTTTAGATTGCCATTCCACATTTGCTTTGAAAGCAGTGATCGCTCCTGCAGTGTGCTGCAGAATTGTTTACTTGAGTTTTATTAATGTGGTTCTGGTTCAGCTTTTGCCTTCTCACTTGGGGAAATTGTAAATAAATTGGAATCATTGAATTATTGTTAAATTGGAGGGAAATGTGACTATAAATAATAAAAAAAAAGCAGTTACTTTGTTTTGTAACATGAGTGGAAACAATTGAATCTCATTGCATCTTCCTGCTGGATAGGCCTGGCGATATTCCTGATTCAGAATCACAATTTCATGTATTTTGCTCACTGAGACAAGAGACAAAGGGAAAAACATTGTGAAGATGGTAATCACTGCTGTTGTGCATGAGGAATAGGTAAAACAATGAGCTGTATACTCTGGGCACTTTGAGTGATGTGAGCAGGAGATAGGTTTCCTATCCATGGTAGCCCAGGTCAAGGGTACAGCTGCTTTTTTGAACCACAGTATGGACCAATGACACAGACATACAACTGATTGTAGCTGAAAATCTTACCTCGTACATCAACTGGGGCTAGTCCCCTTCAGAAACCTGGTAATGCGAGAACATAATACTGTAATAACTGCGATGAGCACAGGTAACACACCCTGCTATTTATGAAGGAGCTTCCCTACGAAACTAAAGTAATGTTATCTCACAGCAAGTCCCAATCAACCTTTATCAATCCACTTGTTGACTTGCCATGACAGCAGGCCCAACAATGGACTCCAATTTAAATTTATCGTCCGTGGTTTCAAATTCCTCCCTGGCCTCCAACAATTCCTCCCTGTTCATCCAACAAACAAAAGACATCTCTGTTTTTTCAGTTCTGCCCTTATGTGTGACTGGCTGCCTAAGTTCTGGAAAACCTTCCAAAACCATCCTCTTTCCTGTGAAGCCCCTTAGGATGTCCTTACTTTCTTAAGGATACTATAGAAGTGCAATGTGTTGTTACTAATGCGTTGTGAAATATACCTGTTTGGAACATTGATTAAAATTGTGGAGATTCTTGAAAGACGATTTATTGAATTTATACAGAATCACAAATATTACATTTTTTTTTCTCTTATTAGAATTTGATGTGCTTTTGGGTAAGCTTCCTCTGATGTATTCAGATTAGAAAATAGGAATAAGTCCTGAGATAAAAGGTACTGCAGATGCTGGAGAATCCGAGATAACAAGCATGGGGCTGGATGAACACAGCAGGTCAAGCAGCATCATAGGAGCAGGAAAACTTGACGTTTCGGGCCTCGACCCTTCATCAGAAATGGGGGAGGGGAAGAGGGTTCTGAAATAAATAGGGAGAGAGGGGGAGGCGGATAGAGGATGGGATAGGTGGAGAGGAGGCAGACAAGTCGAAGAGGTGGGGATGGAGCCAGTAAAGGTGAGTGTGGGTAGGGGGGGTGGGGAGGAGATAGGTCAGTCCAGGGAGGACGGACAGGTCAAGGGGGCGGGATGATGTTAGTAGATAGGAGATGGGGGTGTGGCTTGAGGTGAGAGGAAAAACAGGTTAGGGAGGTGGAGATGAGCTGGGCTGGTTTTGGGGAGGGGAGATTTTGAAGCTTGTGAAATCCACATTGATGCCATACGCCCTCAACCGTGTCTCCCGCATTTCCCGGAACACATCCCTCACGCCCCGTCCCCGCAATAATAACCAAAAAAGAATCCCCCTCGTCCTCACATACCACCCCATCAACCTCCGGATCCAACGCATCATCCTCTGACACTTCCGCCATCTGCAATCAGACCCCACCACCAAAGACATTTTTCCCTCCCCACCCTTATCTGCCTTCCGGAGGGACCACTCCCGCCGCGACTCCCTTGTCCGCTCCACACTCCCCTCCAGCCCCACCACACCCGGCACTTTTCCTTGTAACCGCAGCAAGTGCTACACCTGCCTCCACACCTCCTCCCTCACCCCAGTCCCAGGCCCCAAGAAGACTTTCCACATCAGGCAGAGGTTCACCTGCACATCTGCCAATGTGGTATACTGCATCCGCTGTACCCGTTGTGGCTTCCTCGATATTGGGCAAACCAAGCGGAGGCTTGGGGACCGCTTTGCAGAACACCTGTGCTCAGTTCGCAACAAACAACTGCACCTCCCAATCGCGAACCATTTCAACTCCCCCTCCCATTCCTCAGATGACATGTCCATCCTGGGCCTCCTACAATGCCACAGTGATGCCACCCGAAGGCTGCAGGAACAGCAAATCATATTCAGCCTGGGAACCCTGCAGCCCAATGGCTTCAATGTGGATTTCACAAGCTTCAAAATCTCCCCTCCCCCAACCGCATCCCAAAACCAGCCCAGCTCATTTCCACCTCCCTAACCTGTTTTTCCTCTCACCTCAAGCCACACCCCCATCTCCTATCTACTAACATCATGCCGCCCCCTTGACCTGTCCGTCCTCCCTGGACTGACCTATCTCCTCCCCACCCCCCTACCTACACTCACCTTTACTGGCTCCATCCCCGCCTCTTCGACTTGTCTGTCTCCTCTCCACCTATCCTCTCCTCTATCCATCCTCTATCCGCCTCCCCCTCTCTCCCTATTTATTTCAGAACCCTCTTCCCCTCCCCCATTTCTGAAGGAGGGTCTAGGCCCGAAACGTCAAGTTTTCCTGCTCCTATGATTCTGCTTGACCTGCTGTGTTCATCCAGCCCCATGCTTGTTATCTAGGAATAAGTCCTGCTTTGTTTTAAGCTGGAAGTGAGCATGGAACTAGAGGGGAAAGCACAGCCAAGCCATTCTAACCGTGAGGTTTCATTTAAGGAATAAAGGCCTGACTTGTGTGCACATCTAGTGTCGATGGCACAGGTACAATGAGCTGAGTGGCCAACTGTGTTGTATTATTTTACGTTCGTAATCACTTTTAGAATTTTCATCATTCTTTATGTCCTGTCTAATGTGCACGAGGTATTGTAAAGCATTTTACCGTAGCCAAAATTTGAACACAAAGAAAACATCAGTTTGATGACTGATCCAGTGCTTTAGAAGCAAGCCCAGCATTCAGTATTAATAAATCAGACCTCTTCTTATTTTGACATTATTGGAAAAGGAGTTGTGGGATCTCTGACACCAGTGAATGTCAAGGGGGGAATGTTAGATTTCTTCTTTCTTGAAAGCACTTCTGAAGACACTTCAGTACCTGAGGAGTTGTGAATGATGCTGAACATTGTGCGTTCATCATTGAAAATTCCCACTTCTCACCATGTGGTGGAGGGAAGGCCATTGATGAAGCAGCAGCAGATAGTTGGGCTTAGGATACTACACTGAGGAACCTTGGCACAAGGGCTGTTGTGGTACATTGCTAGTGTCCCCTACCTCTGAACTAGGAAGCTTGGGTTCATGTCCCAGTTGCTCCAGAAGTGTGTCAAATGCGTTCCAACTGATTTTCATTGACTTCAAATTTACCAGGGCTCCTTGATGCCATCTTTAGTCAAATGTCGTAGCCTTTATGTCGTAGACAGTCTTTTTTTTTTAATCACACCTTTGGAATTCAGAACTTTTCTTTGTTTTGACTAGGGCTGTAATGAGGTCAGGAGCTGAGTGGCCATGTGGAACTGAAACTGAAAGTTAGGAACAGGTTACTCTGTGTAAACGTTTTGACCGCACTACTGACTGCCCCATTGATTGTCATCAAAATGAAAAAAGGTGGTGTTGTCAATCAGTGGGCTCATGGGGCAGTAATTGCCTGGTTTGGATTTGCCTGCATTTCACCAAGTTATATCGAATTTTCCGTATCATCAAATAGATGCCCGTGTTAAGATTTGCTATAATACCTTGGCTAAGGCCGCAACTAGTTGTGAAGTGATAGTTTTCAGGAACATTGCCAGAACTCTGACACAGCCTGTAGTCTTTGCAATATCTGAACTTCTGCCTTTTTCTTGACCTTGCATGGAGTGCACCAAAAGTAGCTGAAGATTTGACCTCGGTGGCGTTAGGGACCTTAGGAGGAGACTGAGCTGGATCTAATACTTGCCACTTCTGGCTGGAGGTGATTGCAGATGTTTCAGCCTTGATTTTGCACAAATTTTTTAGGCCTCCCTATTGTTGAGGATGGAATACTTGCTGAGTCTCCAACTTTTATTGGGTATTTAGCTGGATGCAGCAAACTGTAGATCTTTGATCTGATCTTTTGGTTGTGGTATCACTTCAACTCTGTTAATAGCAGCAACAACTGACAGTATGTCTGTGTTCTAAAGCACTCCAGTTCAGGTAGTGTAGGCAGTTCCTAATAACTCCAGAGGACAGTATCCCCTCACCAAGCCACCCTTTATTTACACGTGAAAAGTCCTTGACACTGATGCAGCTTTCTCCGAGCCACCTCTGAATGAGCAGGATGTCTGACCCTCCCGTTCTGTTCTTTTCTGTTTGCCAGGGCTCCCTGATTTGGACCAGATTAACAGCCCCAATTGGGGAACTCATATTGTATAAAGTCCACCCAGCTGACCTTGTTACAATCACTGCAGCCTGTCCAGCAATTCACGTACAAAATGGATTGACAAAATTTTGAAATTATTTTCTGAAAATTTCTGCTAGGCAAATTCAATGTCCAGTCCTGACGTTAACAATCCTGTGAACGATAATTATAAACGTTTAGGGCTCCTTATTTAAAATGAAATATTGATTTGCATTTTGCTATAGTTACATCCCAGTTAGTCCCATTCCTCCTGAATCAGTCTGGTTGAGCTAAGGAAAATGTCTTTCTGTTCATGTTGTTGTAAAAGGATCCAAAACAAGGGAACATTCACTTGATATTCCAAACAAGTGTATTAAATGTGAATCTGGGGAGAGAAATTGCACACAGAGGTTATTGCCCTGTGGAATGCATTGCTCCAGAAAGCTATAATCTCTGGAGATGGTTTAAAAATGAGTTGAGAATGTATCTGGGAGGAGAAAGTATTAAGGGATGTGAGGAAATGTCAGGGTTATGGTATTGACAAGTGAGAGTTACATCTTCTTTTCTTTAACAGAAAGTCAAGTCCAAAATACCAGTCTCAAAATCCTTATATACTGGCCAGTAGTTCCAAACAACAGGCTGTTACATCTTAAGTGGAAATACTATTCCTCAGATATGTAGCATTCCCTCAGTACTGCACTGAAGTCTCAGCAATGGATTTTATGCAAACTTTCTCCTCTGAGTGCCTCTCCCAAGTGTAATAGTCTGGAATTTACATTGGAAACAGGAATTTCTGTTCACCCAAGTGGACAGTGCAGGAAGACTACAATCATGGCCATCAACTCCTGGAAGTGCTATGAGGCAAGAGCTGCACGTAGCTATTGAAGTGGATATGGGAATGGAGTTGGGTGTAGTAGGTCCAATCTCCACTGATTTGTGTAAGTAGATCTTTGAATCTGCGTTATCTTACATCCACAAGCCATTAACTGCAAATGGAAATAAAGCAGGAAAACAGCATTGATCAGACTAGTGCAGAATAGACAGCTTTTCTGCCTCGACTTTGCTCTTAGTCCAACACACGTTCTGAAATGGGTAATAATCATTTATTGCCCATCACACAATACCAGCAGCTGCATGGAGAGACTGGAGGAGTTGGGGTTCTTTTCCTTGGAGCAGAAACATTTATGGAACAATTTAAAAGTTGGCTTTTCAAGCTGTGAATGGTTTTGATAGAATAAAAAGGCAAAGCTGTTTGTGCATTCTGCATAACAAGCATGGGGCTGGATGAACACAGCAGGTCAAGCAGCATCATAGGAGCAGGAAAACTTGACGTTTCGGGCCTAAACCCTTCATCCCGAAACGTCAAGTTTTCCTGCTCCTGTGATGCTGCTTGACCTGCTGTGTTCATCCAGCCCCATGCTTGTTATCTCGGATTCTCCAGCATCTGCAGTACCTTTTATCTCTGGTGCATTCTGCAGGATTGGTAACCAGGGGACATTAATCTTAGGAAATTGGGGGAACAAATGGAAAAAATATATTTACACAGTAAGAGAAGAGGAGCACAATAGGCTGAATAGATTACTTCTTTGCTGTGACCATTGATTCTGTATTAAGATTTGAAATGCACTGCTTGAAAGGATGGTGAAGGGAGATTTTATCAAATGAAATCTGATAAATACATGAAGGGGTACACCTTGTTGGTTTATAGGGGAAAATGCAAAGAAACAGGACTAGTTAGGCAATTGTTTCAAAAAACCAACACAAGAACAATAGACTGAATGCAGTCTGCTTTCATGATTTTTAGGTCGACTATTGTTCATGGTAATGTAACTTTGTCACTAGTGAATTTTAATAAAACAAGTTTTTTTTTTGATCATGTGTAGATGTTAGTTCAATGTACCTTGCGGTTAACATCACAGGTTTAGGAAAGACGTTTGCAGCAGCCTGCTCAAGGAAATTCATTCACAAAGCTATTCGTATGCCCTGATAATAACAGGGTTTCCTATGTACAAGCAGAACATTCTGAGGTAAAGTTTGCTTTGCAGAAGGATATCCTCAAACACTCACCATGACCAGCCCCTAGGTCAGTCTTCTCTCAGCAAGCGCACACCATCACAAGCAACAGTCTGTGTTTTAGAAATACTTTACACACTCTAATCCAGTATGAATTTAAATTGTACTGCTTGCTCTATCTCAAACTTATTATTGAGAAGGGGGACACCATAGTCCAAATGCTCCCTTGCCTATTTTTAGTTTGTATTAAATACTTGACAGAATAGAGGATGCATCCATTTTAAAAAAAAGTTCAAAGTTGCACAAGAATGTTTCGGTGAAAGAACATTCCAGAGTTGGAAACCTGCCCAGGGGAGATTTCAAACTACCGTGTGTTTGGGAACATAGGGAACCCATTGTAGAATTTGTTGGACTTTAAATAAATAGAATGGATCTCTACTCAAAGGAACAATTTCAAGTATAATATGTGCTAATAGCAGCTTTCTTGCCTGCAGTCAAAATAATAAGCCCTGCAGTGCAATTGGGGTTTTGTTTTGCCTTGACTGCTATTGACTTTGCCTTTCAGGTTTTTCAAAAAAAAAATCATAGGGCATTGTACATCACTTCTCGGCTGATTGAAGAAAAATTCTTGGGTCTCTTATATTGATTGACTCAAAAAACATGCATTTAGAGAACACCTTTTCACAATCTCCAGGATGTCCCAATCATTTTTATGGCCAATTAAACATTTTTACAGTTATACTTGTGTCCTGTTTGGAAATGTGCCAGCAAGATTCCACAAACATTTCTGAGTTAAAAGTCTAGGTCATCTGTTTGGGGGATAACAGATGGGAAATAAATGTCGGCTAGCATGCCAGAAATGCCAACATCCAAGAAACCCTGGTTTGAATGTTGCATCTGCAAAAGCAGAGAATGGTGCACAGAGTGAAACCAACATTGTTGACAAAGTACAGAGGAAATAAAATTTTGAAGAATGTATAGCACTGGAAAAAAGGTTACATCTTCATACCGAGATACAGTCCTCATTATCCTGCATGGTTTGCAGATTTTGCATTCTCTGTCCTTTTTTATCTAAAAGGATTGATTTGGGCAATTTTCAGAGTTTCTCCCCACAGTTGAAGTCTGAATACTCCAATGCAGTAAAATTTAGAATATATTTGAAGGATGCTAAATGGATGTTAATGTTTTATGGGATATGGAAAACAACATTGGTCCCAAAAAGTGAAATGAGAATTAAAATAACACTTCTAAACTTTTGTTATGTAGGCATGTCAAAACACTGCTTGGCTGATCATCAAATAGACTTCAAAAACTCTGATTATGGAACTGTCAGAAGTGGTAATAACATTTTAATTTCACATGTTTAATCAATTCTTACTTTTCAAAAATATATGTGGGAACAGTTGGAATCTCACCTGGATGCATCCCCTTTTAGTTATAATGAGAAATTTTCTTCACTGAAATAAATCAGATGAAATAAATGGAGTGTATTGCTCAGTGAAGCCTATGCATGTGCAGATGGCGGTGGTAACGTCAAAGTGTGGCTGCAGAACCTTCTGACTGTGTGAGTGCCTAGATTCCCCTTCCAGTTGTAGCACCGACTGCTGCCTTGAATTTAAAAAATTGCACTCGGCAAGGAATCACTGAACGTTATGGGTGGGACTATTCCCTGCCAAGAAGTCGGGGAGTGGGGTGGGGGTGAAGGTGATGGGAAGGGTAAATAATTGGACGCTTGGCACTGGTGAGATATCTGCTCCCTTCCAGCCACCTCAGCAATTAGATAGGGCCCGTGGTCAACCTGTCAACAGTCAAGGTCCTTAATTGTTCAATTAACAACCACTTAATGGCTTCAATCTACCTGCCTCCGATTTAACTATTTTCCTTCCAAGTGAGAAAAGGTGGTTGAACTGGGCAAACAGTGTGGCCCGCCCACTGGATCTTTGGCAGTGGAGAGGGTACCCATTTTATTTTATCAGTCTGGGGTAAGTTAGAGGTGTGGATGGGGGTGGGGCCAGCCACTGAAATCTACCCCTTTGCCTGTACCTCCTGTGGCACTCTCTTCCTGTCTCCCCATGGTCTCTAAACTAGAATCAGCTCCCAAAAATCATGTACCTTTTTGCTCAGACTGGTGCTTGTGACATCCAGCCTGCAGACTGAGCCTCAAAGGTATTGTTGCTGGCCCTCTGTTTGGCTGACAGCTTCAAGTGGGTTGGGACATCTCTGTCATGGACCTCATTGGCTGCGAATCTCCCTGGAACACCAATTGAGTGCCTGATTGGTGCTTGATTGGCAGGCATTCTCACTTGGGGAGAGGGTATTTGTTGCTTTGAAAGAAACCCACCCCAAGACATATTAAAGACAAGAAAACTCTTGCCTTTGTGTCCTCATGCCAAAATTATGGAGTAACTCATATGTCCCCAGTTATTAAGTTATTGGCTCGGTAGCATCAATAGTTTAGCATCACTTTGCCTGCAGGGAATGCAAGATAAGGAGACAATTAGCACATGTGAAGAGAGATAACAAGCATGGGGCTGGATGAACACAGCAGGTCAAGCAGCATCATAGGAGCAGGAAAACTTGACGTTTCGGGCCTAAACCCTTC
>JAHRHZ010000009.1:24952765-24965890 GCA_024137785.1 Ginglymostoma cirratum | reverse complement strand
ATCTCGGATTCTCCAGCATCTGCAGTACCTTTTATCTCTAGCACATGTGAAGAGTTTGGGTGGAGTCATGTTTCATTTAAATTAATGAATTTACCATTCAATGATCTCATGACTGTCCTGATCCACTGCACATTGGATTGAAAGACACAACTATGAATTGGAATTAATGAAGGTCATTAAGGAGAAAGTCAGAGGAAAAGAGAAATGTGATGGGAAACTTAAAACACAATATGTGCGAAGAGTGGAGAATGTGAGAAGAGATAATGGTTTTGACTTAAAAGAACCATTTGGCTCAACGATATAGTTTTCCCACCCAAAGTTTTTGATTGAATTCAACCCATTCATAATAAAATAAAATCAATAAATGTAAACGTCTCTCTTCTTTTGCACAAAACAGATTACAATTCAGTAACCTGCTGCTTCCTGCAGGATGTGTATCTTTTTTCAGTGCAATTCATCCAAATTTGGCCCAAAACAACGCAGTAGGTCAAGAAATTTTGAGCACAATTCTTGAGTGCCGATCGAGTTTCAATGAACTTTCATTATGGTTTAGGAAAGATACTGGTCTCACCCTTAAAACTGGTCGCACCCCTGGGGTGAACTAATTGTTGTTGGAAATGGGTGTTAACTATGCTTATAAACAAGGCCATTGAAGAGACTCTTAAAATTAAGAGATTATATTAGAAATTAATTAAGATATTTCTTTTGGGCATAGGGACTCTATAAGGAGTTTTGTAAAAGCATAGACATGTAATTGCTTTCAATGTATGAAGAAATTGAATACTTTGCACCCAATGTAGGGAGCAAATGGTTTTGTATCGTTTAGTGAAGTCATTACCAGTTGCATGAATTGGGTTATTCACAGTGAACCAGACATTCTGGTTTGAGGGGGAAAAAATGTCTATTTTTGTGATTAAACCATGCTCATTCTCTATATTAATAAAACCGAATAAGTTAAAACTGTTAAATATTTAAATAATTTGAAAGCAAATTTGGAAAGCATTATAGTTACATTCTGAAACGTTGTCTGATTGTGAAAACCTGCACATTGAATTGCATGCAAATATGTTTGAGTAGAAATTTGTGGAGCGGTCTCACCTCAAAACCAGTGTGATTTTTGCCTACTGTTTGCACCCAATTTGATTGGTCTCAAAGCAGGAAACTCTTGGCCAAATCTACAAATATTGTCATCATCTTTAAAGTGCTGAATTTCAAACCTTCTGTGCAAAGTAAAAGAACTCACTGCCTGAGCAATTCTCGTACAAAAGAGAAATTTGAAAGAACGTCCATAGTTATCACAGTAGATCACTACATTTCAAAGTTTAAAAACGTAATTGTGAAAATAATGTTGCAAGTACTTACTGTGCATGAGAGAGGTTTGATTTTGAAGTGTATCTTTGAAGAAAAATGTTTAATTCTACATTACAGCCAAAATTGTGATGCTTCCCTCTATTAGGAACCCTAATGGATGTGTGTGAGCTGGAGACATGGCAAAATGCATCAGCATTGATTCTATGACCAACACCTCTAAATTTACCCTTCTTTTGTAATATCTGCTATTTTTGTTTCGGTCAACCTTTAGAAGCTTTTAAAACTTTCCCAATCCACTGGCATGCTATAGAGTCATAGAATCATGAAGCATGGAAACAGACCCTCCAGATCAACTGGTTTATGTCAACCATATTCCCAAGCCAAACTAGTGCCACTTGCCTGCATTTGGCCATATCCTAAGCTGATGAAATGTCCACCCCTTCAACAAAACCCAATTATGAATAGCAATTCATCTTAAAGGACCACAAGCCAGCTGCAGGATTTCCTCATTTAAATATACACCAATTCACTTCGTCTGTTGTGGTAGTTAGATTAACTCAAAACCCTACTTGGAAATAGTCTCTGCCAAACATAAACTTCCCGTTCACTGCAAGGAAATTTAAACTGATAGGCATCCTGCAAATCCTTTCCAAATATATACACTTATATACAATATATCAATGGCCGTTTGAGTGACTGAAGTATTTAGTAAAAATGCATTGAAGCTGATTTCCATTGTTGCAAACTCTACAAAGTAGCATTGTACAGTGTTCTCTACGTGTAGGCCTGTTCCCAGGGGAAGGCTAACTACAAAGGAATGGAGGGAGAACTTGCTGGAGTGACAGGGAAAGGAGTTTAGCTGTAAAGATGATTGAGGAACTATGGCAGACATTTATGAAAATGGTTCATGACTCTCAAAGATATACTGAAGCAAGCAAGAAGGGGACAAGGCAATCAAGGTTATCCAGGGAAAATTAAAAGAGAAAATAACACAAAGTGGCAAAGGTTATTGGTAAGGACTCTTCTGGAGTAATGCATGCAGTTCTGGTCACTGTTATAGGAAGAATATTATATTGAAGAGGCATCAGAAAGGATGTTACCGGGAATGCAAGGTTTGAGTTATTAAGGTAATCTGGATAAGCTGGGACTTTTTTCACTATAGCATAGAAGGTTGAGGTGGTGACCTTTATAGAGGTTTATAAAATCATGAGGTGCGTAGATAAAGTGAATAGCAAATGTCTTTACCGTACAGTTGAGGAGTTCAAAACTAGGGGGCATATTTTTATGGTGAGAGGAGGAACATTTAAAGACATGAGCGGCAGTTTTTTTTTTTTACACAGTGGTTCCTGTGTGGAATGAACTGCCAGAGGAAGTGGTGGATGCAGGTACAGTTACAGCATTTAAAATACATTTGGTAAGCACATGAATAAGAAAGGACTTGAGGGTTACAGGCCAAATGCAGGCAAGTGGTAGATGAACACAGCAGGCCAAGCATCATCAGAGGAGTAGGAAAGCTGACGTTTCGGGTCTAGACCCTTCCTCAGAAATGGTAGAGGGGAAGGGGATTCTGAAATAAATAGGGAGAAGTGGATAGAAGATTCTCCAGCATCGGCAGTTCCTACTATCTCTGTAACAATTTTAACCCCACTGCGAAGCCTCTTCTAAGGATACCTACTTTTTGAAGAAGTTACCCTCCTTCTTCCAGAAAGACAGCAGTGGATCTCTCTCCCACTGCAAATCCCTCTTCTATCCACCTCCCCCTTTCTCCCTATTTATTTCAGAATCCCCTTCCCCCTCCCCCCATTTGAGGAAGGGTCTAGACCTGAAACGTCAGCTTCCCTGCTTCGCTGATGCTGCTTGGCCTGCTGTGTTCATCCAGCTCGACACCTTGTTATCTCAGATTCTCCAGCATTGGCAGTTCCTACTGTCTGCAGGCAAGTGGCGCTAGCTTAGTTTGGGAACATGGCTGACATTGACTAGTTGGACTGAAGGGTCTGCTTCCATGCTTTTGTGATTCTGTGACTCTGTGGTAAGTGAGTGGATTGCGGAAAGCTTTAAAAGCTAATACAAGATGACCAAAAAGTAATGGAAGGAGATATTTTTTTAAAAAAAAGGGTAAACTTGCAAGTAAAATCAAGTTAGATGACAAAAGCTTCTTCAGACAGTTCACTTCTGCCTTCATCTTTCTTCTGATGTTTGGCTAGGGTAATAACATGGAGTACCAGCAAATGACAGAGGATTTGATTTGGTCTTCACTGTACCAAACAGTAAAGGCATGAAAAACATTCTAAATTATTAAATAATCAAGGTGCAAGATGGAGAGATAACTTAAATACAATAACTATCAATGGAGAAAATGTACTGGGGACACTAGTGACAAAGATAAATAGTTTGGGCCTTTGGAAGATATCTTAGGATATTAAAAGAAATAACTACAGAGATAGTGGATGCATTGGTGGTAATATTCTAAAAATCTTTAGATTCTGTTAAAGTGTCAGAATACAGGAAAGACTGTCGCTGTTAGACCCTTATTCCAAAAGGGAAGGAGACGAAAATAACTTCACTAAAGGACAGTCAGCTTAACATTTTTCCATTGGGAAAATGTTAGAGTTTATTATAAAAGAAGTAATAGCAAAGCATTTAGAAGTACATAATTATATTATGCAGAGTCAGTATGGCTTCATGAAGGGGAAATCGTGTCTAGCAGGTTAACTAGTTTTTTTTTAGGAGGTTCAAGCGGTGTAGTTAAAGGAAAGTACTACATGTAATGTATTTGCATTTCCAGAATGTGTTTCATAAAGAACCATGTTAGGCTGCTTAATAAGGTAAGACTGTGTGGTATTGATAATAGTAAATTGGCATGGATAGCGGATTGAGTGACTAATAGAAGACAGAGTTGGCATAAGAGTGGCATTTACAGGATGGCAACCTGTGAACAGTGGAGAGCCGCAGAGATCAGTGTTGGGGCCACAGGTATCTAATATATATTAATAACTTCATAGCAGAGGGCTGTGATGATGCTGATTGGTAGTTAGGGTGATAATTTGCATTGGTGCAGTCACCACTATCAAACAGTGGTTTGTGGAGGGAGTGTTGTCAAGGGACAGACAAAGGGGTTGGCATGGTGGCTCAGTGAATAGTACTGCTGCCCCTCAATGCTAGGGACCTGGGTTTGATTCCAACCTCTGGCAACTGTGTGGAGTTTGCATGTTCTCCCTGTGTCTGTGTGGGTTTCCACTGGGTGCTCTGGTTTCCTCCCACAGTCCAAAGATGTGCAGGCTAGGTGGATTGGCCATGGTGGATTGCCCATAGTGTACAGGGCTGTGTGGATTAGGTGTGTTGTAGGGGGATGGGTCTGGGTGAGATGCTGTGAGGGTCAGTGTGGAGATAAAAGGTACTGCAGATGCTGGAGAATCCGAGATAACAAGCATGGGGCTGGATGAACACAGCAGGTCAAGCAGCATCATAGGAGCAGGAAAACTTGACGTTTCGGGCCTCGACCCTTCATCAGAAATGGGGGAGGGGAAGAGGGTTCTGAAATAAATAGGGAGAGAGGGGGAGGCGGATAGAGGATGGATAGAGGAGAGGATAGGTGGACTTGTTGGGCCAAAGGGCTGGTTTCCACACTGTAGGGATTCTATGAATTTGGATGATAGAGGTGCTATCGCTAAGTTTGCAGATGACATGAAATTTTAGATGGGTAGGTGAATGATGAGGATGACCAAAGAGTCTGCAGAGGTTAAGTGTGTGGGCAGAAACTTGCTAGATGGAATATAATGTGTAAAAATGTAAGATTAAACACACTGGCAGAAAGAAAATACTGTGGAAAGCTGTACCACAGAAGGATCTGGGACTCCTCATGCGTAAATCACAAGAAGGTTGCATCTCAGTGTAGCAGGTAATTGGGAAGGAGATAGAATGTTAACCTTTTATTTCGGAGGGACTGGAGTATAAAAATAGGGCAGTCTCAAGAAAACTTTACAAGGTACCAGTTAGACCACACCTGGAATATGTTGAATAGCTTTCATTTCCTTATCTAAGGAAACACTTACTGGCATTGGAGAAATTCCAGAGAAATTTCACTTGGTTGATCGCATATGGAGGGCCTGTCCGACAAGAAGATTTTAGTATACTGGTTGAGTTTAGAACAGTGAGAGATGACCTCATTGAAACGTACAAGATTCTTTGGGGGACTTGAGTGGGTAGATGTGGAGAATTTGTGTTCCCCCTTTGGGTGAATCTAGGGCCAGAGGGCATAATCTCGGAATAAGTGGTCACACCCTTGGAGCCGAGTTGAGTAGAGCAGTGTCTCTGAGGGTGTTGAATCTGTGGAATTCTTTACCCAGGACAACTGTAGAGGCTGGATCATTCAGCACATACAGGGATGGTGGAGCCAAATTTTTAATTGGAATGGGAATTAGATTTTATGGGGAAAGGGAAGGAGAGTGGATGTGAAGATAATAGGATCAGCTATGACCTCATCGAATGGCAAACAGGCTTGATGGGCCAAATGGCCTGTTTCTACTCCTATGACTTTATGATGGACAATTAAACAACTGATGAGAAATGAGAAAACACTGGGTGCAGGGTGACGCTTCGGATGACTGACCTCTTCTGGAACTTTTGTCAAGATAGTGGAACTCTAGGCCATATTCTTGCGTTATATCTATCAAGTTATACCTGTGTGTATACATTATCATCAGTAAGTTTAGAGGGTGCAATTTTTATCTTGAGCCTATCAATCACGAACACATGGCTATTACTAGGGGTCATAATTTTAAGGTGTTTGGAGGAAGGTATAGGGGAGATGTCAGAGGTGGGTTCTTCACACAGAGTGGTGGGTGAGTGGAATGCGCTGCCGGCAGTGGTAGTGGAGTCAGATACTTTAGAGACTTTTAGGCGACTCTTGGATAGGTACATGGAGGATAATAAAATGTAGGATATTCAGGGTAGATTGATCTTAGTAGGATAATAGATTGGCACAACATCATGGGCTGAAGGTGTTCTGTGTTCGCCAGATTTCTGAGGTTACTCTGCAGTATGGCTTCCTAAATCTTGAGTCGATTTTTTTTTTTTTTTCTTTTGTTTTATTTTCAGAAAGAATCTAGTCGTAGTGTCTTTAGTGTAGGAAATGTCCCAAGGAACTATATGTAAGAGGAGATGCTAAGCAGCGGCATGGAAACTTGGGTTGGTGATCAAATTGGGTTGACCTGGGTTTTAGGAGGAATTTTTGAAGATTGCACGTGTGATAACAAAGCAGAGAAGTCCTGAAATGGAGTTCCAGAAAGTGGAATGCGCTGATTGAAAACTCTGCTATTCTGATGAAATGTGAGGCAATTGCAGAGAAGACTGCCTTTGTAGGACTTCAGAGGCATGACATTGAACAGGAGTTTAGAGACGATGTAAGGGCAGACCGAAAAAATATTCAGCTTATTTGAACTGCATGCAGTGAAGGATAAGAAGCCATTGGAAGTTGGTGATCTGAACATGAGTGGATTAAGTGGTCGGTTCAGGAAGACCACTGCAAACACCACAGTGTTGTGCCTTGTGGTGATAAATCCAATGAAAGTTCAGCCTGCTGCCGGTTTGGTTATGGGATCCAGCAACTCTGTTGACTTTGAAAGTGTGTAGGAGAGTGTGGATGGAGTCTTCTAGAACACCCTGTCTTCATGCAGAGTCGTAGGAATGCTGGCATGATTCCATAAAAGTGACATTTAGTCATAAGGAAAAGACAACCAACCCTTATAAAACTCATTCTCCAAGGTACATGAAGAGACCAATGGGAAAACCATACACCAATAGCCTGTGAAAACAAAAAGAGAATGAACTTGATCGTGAATTTCCATTGCTGACACCTTCTATCTGATTCTAAATGATACCAAGAACTGCAGATGCTAATGTCAGAGTCAACACATTGTGGAGCTGGAGGAACACATCAGGTCAGGCAGCAGGAGTTCTGAAGAAGGATCCTGACCCGAAACGTCAGCATTCCTGCTCCTCTGCTGCCTGGCCTGCTGTGTTCCTCCAGCTCCACACTGTTGACTCTGATTCTAAATGACCGGTTTTACTGGTCAAGGCTAGGAACTGCTTGAATCTGACTGCTTCAGACATAGGACCTGTCTTGCCAAGTTGTAATTAAACAACTGCCGTTCATTTTGAAACAGCAAGAGTGACAACAGGAAATAAGATTTATTAAGCAGGAAGGGCACATACACACAAGATTCTTAAATAAGATATAGGTTGTTCAGAAACCTGACCAGTTTAAACCAGACATTTGAATTGCTCCTCTGGAATAATGCCGCATCATGATAAAGAAAAACATTGTCCTCAAAAGTGATCTATAGATTCATTACACACTGAATAGAGAGGCTGACTTCAGTAGTACAGATTGCTTGTGGGATAGAAGTAGGCCATTCAGCCCCTCTAGTCTGTTCTGTTATTCAACTAGACTTTGGTTAATCTCAACTCTATTTAGCCACCTTTTTGCTCTATATCCTTTGATGCATCCATTAGCCTTCATCATCTTGAATTTTCACCTGACCAGTGACCCGCACTGTTTCTGGGGAGAAGGTTTTGGATTTTCGCTGTCCAATCTGTGAATAAGTGTTTTCTGTTCTCACTTGTAAATTAGTTCTGATTTTAAAAGTATATTCTGTTGTTCTGTATTCCACCAGCCAGAGAAGATAGTTTCTTTGTAATGACCCCATTCAATCTCTTTCAGCCCTCAGTCTCCTGAGCTCAAGAAAGGTATCCGTATCATGGTCAACTTCATTTAAGATGAGATGACGACCCCGATTGATAGTTTCACCAAATCACTGTTGGTCTGCTCTATCGTGTTGCAGGGCTATATCTCCTGGGATAAGTTGATGCATGGACAATCAGTTCCTCAGGTTGTGTGGAAAAAAAAAATTAAATAATTTTGGTTGAAGCTGTTTCATGCTACAGCTTATTTTTTCCAACTCTGATAGTCAAAACATTGAATGTATTCAAGAGACTGCTAGATGTAGCACTTGGGGTGAATGGGATCCAAGGTTATGGGGAGAATGCGGGATTGGGCTATTGAGATGGACAATCAGCCATGATCGTGAAGAATGGCAGTGTAGGCTCGAAGGGCCGAATGGCTGCCTCCTGCTCCTATCTTCTGTGTTTCACAGCTTGGGCCAGAGATTTGAGAACAGTGCTATGGACCTGGCAATATTGTCCATTTCCCAGTCTCCAACACCTTCCCTATTGTTGGCTGGTCATGGTGCAGCAACTGTGACGAATTCAAGGATGCTTCACTTCTACCATACTCCAGACTGACTGTCGGATGGTAAAATACGACCAAAGAACACAAGTGCTAGAAATCTGAAACAAAAGAAAAGATTCCTGGGAAAGCTCCGCAGGCCTGGCAACAACTGTGGGGAGAAATCAGTGTTCATGTGTTGAGTCCAGTGACCTCGCATCAGAACTAGCATGAGTTCTGAAGAAGGGTCACTGGACTCAGTGTTAACTTTGCTTTCTCTGCACAGATGCTGTCAGACCTGAGCTTCTCCAGTTTTTTTTTTGTTATTTAAGATTGTCAGACAGCGTTATGGATATACAAAACATGAAGGCAGTGGTATGGGATGTGGGAACCAGTGAAAGGAAATCTAGTAGTCTTCAACAGAAATTTTTCCATTTGGCAGAGGTGGAGAGATAAATGATTCATTGATTAGACAACACATTAGACAATCCGAGTTCTTAGGCTGACCAGGCTGACAGCCTGAGTCTGGAAATTTCCTGACTTGGGAGACCCATCTCAGTTTAAAGGATCTCAACAGACACCATTTGCATTCCAGTGAGAGGAGGGTAGAATGAAATTCTCTCCTGCCTACTTTGGGGGTGGTGAGTGCCAAGGTGGGCTGGTTAGAGGGTCTTCCTTGGTTTTCTGGGACTTCCAAGTTATTTCAGATTGTGCTAGGAGTTCTAGCCCTCACCCTTGTCAGACATGGCTCCTCATAACCCTCATATTCTGCATGATCTATCCATTGCCACTCATGCCCCTTCAACCCCAGTGGCCCCTGACATTCAGTCATCATGCCAATTCATGCCTTCACCTACTTCTATGGTTCCCTTTTACACTCAAGCTATTTCCACAACCACTTAGCCACCATTGGCATACTTGAGTTACATGGGGATGAAAGTAATACATTTAATACTGCTTTCAATCATGCAGATTTCCCATTTATAGACCCCTTTAAAAGTTTTTGAGAAACGCATTAAAAGTTTAAGTCTCCTCAGATGTTTAATTTCTTATGAATAAACAAACTTCAAGTCAGAGTCCACATCGGGGACAGCTAATCCTTTAATAGATTATTTAAACTGTCAATCAAACTAATTCCAGAACCTCCTGAATACCAAATCTTCTGAAACTCTGTCAAGCATTCATAATTCCCTTTGGAGGAATGTCAACAAAATCTTTATGGTCAGATGTTAATGTTTTTCATAATCTACTCCATACGGACCATCAAAATGAGCAGTCCAATAGACGATATTTTAATTCTTGTTGACAGATACAATTGCTTTCCTTAAGTTTGAAGAGTAGTGTATTTAAAAATCTTATGATCATGACAATTATACTGCTCTAATTTGCACATTAAGAGTATTTACCTTTACTTCATCTAAATATGACATCACATTGCAGGTCCATTTTCTTGCATCTCACCAGAAAGTTCAAGGACTTCAACCCTGCTGAGTTTGGGCTTCCCTCCTGTATAAGTTATCCCTCGCCCTATTTTCTTACTGGCAAAAAAAGGATCAGTCTGAAATGCAGCAGGTGGGATCTCTGTATCAGAGTCCTGCCTACCATTTCTAAAGCTTTTTGGAGGTTTCCTGATTCTGTGAAAATCCAGAAACATTGTGATAGGCAGGTCTTTTCAACCATATGCATTGGAAATATTCAAACAGTGCATTCTTTATTTTGAAGCCTTTAAATATTCAAAATTTACCCTGTTTTTAAAAAAAAATGAGGCACTCACTGCCCATCTCCATGTGACACACTAGTCTGCCCCTGTTTATGTTCTAGACCAAGAGACTTAATTAGAAACCTAGCTTTAGCTTGTGCACACACTGCAACAATGGGCATGAAGATTGCCACAGATCTACAAATTCTGAAGTCTGTAGTTCACCACAGTGTCTGACACCATTTTCTGTGGTTATTAGGTGTTAGATTTCATATCCTCAGAAAAGCAGAAGTTCTGCTCAGACATGTAGTAGGAAAATTAAGGTAGCACATGACACTTTTCAAGCAAGTTTTTAAAAAAATTTTAACATCTGTATGAATGGAAGGACTAAATAACATGACTGTATGATAAAACTGCAACCTATCTATCTTGACATCCCAAATCAACTAAGATCTTAAGTTGCAGGTGGCCCACGTGATGCCATTTAAGGATTGGAAGATTGTTAACCTGCTGTGTAGTATACTGATCAATCATTTCATTCACCTTTATACGAAACTAGGGAAACAAAAAAATCTACAGATGATGCCTTTTGCCATTCCATAGGATAAAATTATTGCCATTTGGATTCTAAGATATTTATTTCATGCTTATTAATCAATTTACATTGGTTACCATGTACAGTAGATATAATGGTTGAGGTTAATTTCTGTTGAACGTGTTTACTTACCTGCTTTCTACTCTGGCAACCCTTTCACTTTAATACCGTCTGTGCCACATATCCATGACTGAAACTTAGTGTTTGTATTTCTAAGTTCGTTAATAATGAGCTTCTGGTCTTGTGTGTTTTTATATGGATGTTTAAAGCTGGCACAACTCCAGCTATGGCTGCTCCTCCCACAACAGCATAATTCTTTTGGTTCCCTATTAACATTCATTGCATGTTGTCCTCAGCAATATTAGCTCTCTTGTGACATTCTGTTCTACTATTTTGCCTCAACATCCCCCTCCACACCAGCTTTGTTAGCCTGCTTGTCAGGTTATATATGATGCCCAGTGTGACTTATCTGTCACGATGTTGAATATGGCCATCACTAAGTTTAAGGGCTGGATTATGGCAGAATCAGGAAGACTCCCCAGACCTTTCAAGTAGTGGGCAGGACTCGGAAGGAGGAAGCCCTTATCTCCTGTTTTAGACACTTCCTTTCTTGGCCAGTGGGGAATGATTCTTCTGAGAGGCCAGGCCGAAATACCTCCCAATTGAAGATTGGGGTGACCAACATCAATTTTGTTTCTTGTCTGCCAAAAGTGTCCATACATTTGCGTCTGTCACCATCTTACTATGGTTTCTTACTCAAATTGATGTTACAAAACTTCATTGTACTGTTTGATCCTAAAAAACACACCTCCATTAAGATTGCTTACTTCTGTCTGTGTCCCTCCCTCAGAGACATAGCTGTGGTTATATTTATGCCCACCTTGCTTCATTCTTCTCCCAAATTTTTTTTCTCCCTGCTCACCATTCTATAACACACAAAATAACCTATCAGTCTTACGTTGTTGACCTTCTGTGCACTCCTGTCTGCCAAAGTAGTTAAACTACATTTAGGACCCTCCTCCTAAACCCTTCCATTTTGCTGTATTTTCTATTTTTAAGTGGCCCATCAAAAATTATATATTCTGACATTTCTCCTATATATTTTTTTAAAGTTGAAGTTTCCATTTCTTAAATCCATCCCTTTATACCAAATCCTCAATAGGTCAAGCACAACCGTGAAAAGTAGATCTACAATTGGCATTGGGAAAATTCCAGATTTGAGGCACTTACCTAAAGAGCCGAAATTATATTAGTTGCCAAACTCCATTTTACTCTGTTTTTTTTCCTTCTTTTCACAGTTCCCTTTCCTTTCCTGCAACCTGCCTGGCTGTAGGACTTTCTCTTTCTGTCTCCATCTGACAGAGACATCAGAAAAATGTTACGGAGGTGGGGGTTAACCCACGGTCAGTAGCAATAGTGAAACCCTTCGGTTAAATATTTATAGCCTCCACAGTGATGCGCTCGTGATTCTCAGCAAGAAAGTTTATGGCTTGAACATGCCATTGCTTCAAACATCATGATCCCCAAAATGCAGGATTATCAGCAGGAAGTTCCAGAAATATATTCAGCCATGATTTTACCAGAAGTTTTCAGATGAGTCTTGCCTTTCAAACAGAACCCCCACTGAAGAGGCCTGACTGAATATCAGGCTCTCGACCCCTCATCTCCAGGGGGGCAGGAAAAAATTTGAAGTTTGAAATGCTTGAATTACGGTATCTGACACATTTTCTTACTTCCAAGTGCAGCCACTCTTGTAGAATAATTGACTGCCTGATGCACTTTTAATTTGTTTAAGACTAAAATCTGAAAACAAAAAGAAAGAACTTGTATTAGTAGGGCACCTTTCATGGCCTCAGTTCATTGTGGATGATATTTTAAATGTTTTTGAAGTGTATAAGGAAATGCAGCAACTTGAAGTGGGATAAAGCAATAGACAAGTACCTTGATAACCAGGTGTGGAGCTGGATGAACACAGCAGGTCGAGCAGCATCACAGGAGCAGGAAAGCTGACGTTTCAGGCCTAGACCCTCCTTCAGAAATGGGGGAGGGGAAGGGGATTCTGAAATAAATAGGGAGGGTGGGGGGGAAGTGGATGGAAGATGGATAAAGGAGCAGATAGGTGGAGAGGAGATGGACAGGTCAAGGAGGTGGGGATGGAGCCAGTAAAGGTGAGTGTAGGTGGGGAGGGGATAGGTCAGTCCAGGGAGGACTGACAGGTCAAGGGGGCGGGATGAGGCTGGTAGGGAAGAGATGGAGGTGGGGCTTGAGGTGGGAGGAGGGGATGGGTGGGAGGAA
>JAHRHZ010000009.1:24907779-24947765 GCA_024137785.1 Ginglymostoma cirratum | reverse complement strand
ATTTATTTCAGAACCCTCTTCCCCTCCCCCATTTCTGATGAAGGGTCGAGGCCCGAAACGTCAAGTTTTCCTGCTCCTATGATGCTGCTTGACCTGCTGTGCTCATCCAGCCCCATGCCTGTTATCCATGATAATACATCTTTTTGCTAGTAGCAAAATGGCACATGTTTAAGAAAGTAACATTGATACCATTTTACTTTTTAATGTTACTTGTTTAAAGGGTGAAAAGCATTATACTCCTGTATGAAAAGGAACACCCTGTATTCATATATGCAGCTGGCTAGATCATAACAGCTGATGTGGGATAAATACTAACCCAGCCAGTGGAGGATTTTGTAGCCAAGTACCAGTATCACGTGAGTAGCATCTAAGTCACGACTTAGTACCGGACCCGGAAGAGTGTCCGGAATTTAACTGGGAGTTCCAGGTATCAGGAAGCTGAATCTGTATTAGAGTGCAAATATAGCTAGCAACTTCATCAGGATAGATTAGTGATGGAATATATCTCCTTATGGATTAGCTGTGGTTGACTGATGTGCTATTAATATGAGTAGCTTTCCTTTTAACACACTTTTAGAAATGCTGTAATATGCACCATGATTATGATAACGGGGATAGAGAAAGGCTATCACGTCCAGCTTGAAGTAAAGGGCCCTTGTTTTAAACAGGAAAAATTTTTTTTGAGACACTTAAATTCAAAGGCAAATTCCTGTGTCCTCAGTGCAAAGGGTAAGCACAATACGTGAGGAAGATTAACCTCATTTTGTTTAAAATAAAACTTCATTTTGTGATTTCAGACTACATGTTGCTATTAAAGTATGCCTGTGAATTCTTCTTTCATGAAAGCAGTGTTTAATGTTGTATTAGCAGCATTGCCAGCCCTCTGTTCAAGGAGCTGATTCACACAAAAGCCAGAAACTGTGGGCAAATTTGACAGTGAGCTGGCATGTTAGTTTTATTGGATGTCCTTCACATCCAGTTTTTTTTTTTTAAAACTCTTTCCAATAGAGGTCACTGGATAACAAAGAGGTGGTCCATTTGGAAGTCAAATGTAGGACCTGCACTCCTGCAATGATTAAGATTAATTAACTCAAGACCTGGAACATCCTAGTCAGCATCTTGCAGGGCCTTGCCGCTCCATGCAGTTAGTCATCAGTGTGTCTTTGGTGCCGTTTTTATAATATAAAATAACTTCTGACACATTTCACATTTTCATATGGAAAATTCAACAGCTGAGTTTTTAAAAAAAAACTCTTAGTGAAAAGAACAGCAAATGTCATTGCCTGTGAAGCACGAATGTTACTTGAAGCACATCTGGCATAAAAAGAACAGTTCAAAGCCTCACTAAATCACATTCAAATAAAGACCAAGAGAAATTATGGTAAATTTTCTTGATGTGGAAGAAACGATTAAATAAACCATGCGCTACTACACAGATCTTTGATCTGAGACTGATCTGGGTCACCACAAAATGAAACAATCATATGTTAAAAGAAACAGTTTGCTTTGTGCCATATTTGCAGAAAATGTAGTGATTTGTAAACCACGCAGACAGTAAGTATTTAATTGCTTAGAATTCTAATTCATTTGTTTTGGATTTTGCTGGAGCTCTGGTTACATATGTGAATGTAGAATGAATGGGGTCAGAATAGAAGCAGGAAGAGAATTGCACTCTGTTAAAGAAAATCTTAACTTGCCTGCGATTTATGCTACCCAATCCTTTTTTTAAAAAAATAAAAAATGAACATGATCTGAGCTTTGGCTCTGTTAAACTGCAGTTTGGGTGTAGGTGTGATTTGTCAAGCATGAAAAATAGCACAAGCATAGCATCCTCCTTTATTCACCAATAAAAGACAGAAAGCCACAAGCCAAACCTTTTAGTTAACTTTGAATGACTATGAATGCTGCAATTCACCAGGCTGACTGCTGCACCCAAACTTATTTCTCCATATTCCCCTCCGCATTGGGAGGAAAGTCCTGGATCATTGCAGTTGTGCTTAAATTGGTTGGCTATTTGAGCCATATTTACTAGTTATTAGTGGCACTGTAACCCTCAACCCTGATGATTGTAAAGGAACTCATAACGTGATTGTGACAGCTAAGACATTGTATGTCGAAATGGTTGATTTATGCTGAGTAAAAAGTGTGACATTTCAATTGCATTCATTTTATAATAATTTGTATGTAATGTTTTGTTTTATTCATTCATAGGATGTGGGCATCACTGAGTGGATCATTATTTATTGTCCATCCCAAGTTCTCCTTAACAAGGTGGTGATGAGTTGAACCGTTGCAGTCTGTTTGCTGGAGGTAGACCCACAGTTCAGTTAGGGAAGAAGTGCCAGGATGTAGATCCAGAGAAATTGAAGGACTGATGATATATTTCCTAGTGGGGACAGTGAATAACTCGTAGGGGAGCCTGCAGCTGGTGTTCCCATGGATCTGCTGCCCCTGTCCTCCTAGATGATAGTGATCTGGGGTTTGGAAGTTGCTCTCTAAGGTGCTGCCTCAGTGAGTGTCTATAGTCCAACTTATAGATGCTGCACACTGCTGCTACTGCATGTTGGCAGTGGAGGGAGGGAATGTTTGCAAATGAAATGCCAGTCAAAGGGACTGCTTTGTCCTGGATATTAAGCTTTTGGAGTGTTGTTGGAGCTGCATTCGGCCAGGCAACTGGGCTTTATTCCAACTCGCCCTGACTTGTAACTTGTAAATAGTGGATTGGCTTTGAGTTGTCAGCATGTTCGTTATTCACTGCAGGATTCTGGCTTCTCACCTGTTGTAGCCTTAGAATTTACATGGCTAGTCCAGATCATTATCTGGTCAAGATGTGGTTAGTTGGGTATTCAGGTAAAGTAATGTCACTGCATGTCAAATGGAAGTGGTCTGTGCTTGGCACTTATTTGATATATGAATGTTACTTCCTACTTGTCAGCCGAAACCTGGATATTGTCCAGGTCTTACTGTATTTAGACATAGACTGCTTCTGAGGGGTGATGAATGGTGCTGAACATTGTGCAATCATTTGTGAACATCGCCATTTTCTGACCTTGTGGAGACAAGGTCATTGAACCATCTGAAGATGGCTGGATCTAGAACACTATCCTGAGGAACTCCTGCAGAGATGTCCTGGAGCTGAAATGACTGACCTCCAAAAGCCAAAACTATGTGCCAGGTGTAACTCCAGATGTGGAAGAGATTTTCCCCTGATTCCCATTGAGTCTAGTTTTGCTAGAGCACCTTGATGCCACACTTGGACAAATGCAATCTTGATGTCGGGGGTAGTCACTTTCACCTCACTTCTGAAATTCAGTTCTTTTGCGTCCATGTTTGAACCAAGGTGGTAATGAGGCCAGAGTTGTATGACCCTTGCAGAAACAAACTGAGTGTCAGTGAGAAGGTTATTGCTAAGCACATGCTTAGCTGTTTTAGATATCCAGTATCCATGGTAGGTCAGGTACAGCACAGACAAATGTAGATCAAGCTTTTTCCACTCGAACAAAATAAATGTCTGTCCCTCGAGTGCATTTCTTTCCTGTGTTCTCTAGCTAAGATGGGCACAGTTAAGGCCAAAATAGGGACTGATTTGTAGTTAGATTCAGTCCTACTCAAAACTACACTGCTTCAATACTTATTTCACATGGTATGCATAGCCGTGCACCTTGGGACATTAGAATCTATTGTCTTGGAAAAGATTGAGGTCATTGCACACCTTTGTTCCATGAATTGAGGTAATAGAGGACTGCCGGCATCTGCCAACACCCAAACTAAGTCATCCTCTTCAGGAGGGAGAGGTGTAAGGGGACAGCAAATGTACTGAAAATACTTTTAGACCATTGCTGAATGCTGGGTAAGCAAATATTAATCCCACTTTGATTTCAAATCATTGTATGTAATCCCTGGCATCATAGGCTAGGACTGTGTACGCATGACTGTAGCCTTATGGTCTAAGTCAACTGAGACACCAGAAACATTTCAAAGCGCACCATCTTTTCAGAAAAGTTGGGAACGTAATTTTTCCGTTAGTCTTGATGTCAAGATGCAATGATTAAAAATTGTGCAGCCATGCGTTTGTTGCACATAATGTCACTGTGACAACACCTCACCGGTTTTCTGCTTCTTGGTTATCTCCAAGCTAACAAAACTATTTTATTAGATAAAGATATGTCACTCCTAAATTAGGATTACATTTCATATTTCACTGATCAGTCTCCTTTCTTAGTTTGGCATGGTTTACATGGGCAGAGAAACAGTGTAACTACGAATACGTGCTTTTTGAACAGTGGGATATGCTTTGCTGAAGGGATATTATACTTCAAAAAGAATTCTAGTATTTAAATTGTCAACCTAAATCAACAACCAGAACATTTGCACCTGCTTGCAATAGAAGTTTTATTTAACATCACACAGAGAGGGAAATATCAGCTATTGCCCACGCTAATCTCTAAAATGCCTTTCTTGAGTCAGAAGGTACTGTAAGTAGCACTTTAGGTCATTACTGTGACAACTTTATCTTTGTAGCTTGGCCTGCTAGAGAAACTGCTGCTTTATAACAACTTCTGTGATAGTGTGGAAAGTGTGAGATGACTGTTCTTTTTTTTCAAATGGACTTTTTTTCACCTCTTGATAGTTCGAGCGTTTTCTTCAAGTAAAATCTTTTCTTGGATTTTTTTTTTTGAACTTGTCAAAAGATGTTTAAACAGAAAGTAATTATTAGACAGGTTATGACCTTACTGTTAGATCTAATTGGGTGCAGTTGGTAAATTGCTAATACGGAACTTGTTATGCACAGTCTCATTTATGCATCATAAAGATTCTTGCATGCTAAAATAGCGAACTGTGCATGTAGTTAATATATTTTCTTTACCAGAATCTTTTAAACAAATGTAAAGTAGATCTTGGGTTAGACAATTGATTCACCCACAATATGACTCGGCTGCAATGCACATTCAATAAGTGTCAGGATGATAATGCTTAATGTATATTCACAAAAAGTCCCTTTTTAGCTATGTCTCAGTTTCTTTTTGTGAGTATTTCCCTAAGCACATTTTATCTAGAATATGTTTTTAGGTTTCTAAAACTACTCATTGTCCACACTGAATATTCAATGTTATACTTTTCTTCTCTGTTAATGGGGTTTGAATTGATCTCTTTGGAATGGATGACCAGGGAAATAAAGCAACTTGAGATTTTTACAAGTATCAGTTGGTTTGTTGCCGCTCCTGGCCTAGCGACTTGGAATTAAGTGCTAACTAACCTTGTAGACATCACTACAGATGACTACAGATACCGACATCACTACAGATAAGTAGATGCCATTACTTATCCTGCAGATCAGTGTAAGAGCAAAATATGGTCAAATCGTCATTTCGCAGATCAGAACTTGAGAGTTTCCTTAAAGGAAACATGCTTTTGAAGCTTTTCTTTTTGCAACCATCAGGACAGAATCTCAAGAATACCTATAAGGGAACAACAATTTATACTGCATGACAACAGGACGCCAGTTGGTTAGCAAATAGAGTCTAACTGTTGGAGCTGTTGCCAAGGGGAATGTCTATGATGCTGCTTGACCTGCTGTGTTCATCCAGCCCCATGCTTGTTATCTCAGTTAACTGCCAAGCTGTTTTTAAAATTTCAAACCAGGTGCGTTGACTGTCATTGGTTGTGGCATTGCCATGGGGATTGGACGAAAGGGGGCTCACGTGGAACATAAACACAAGCAGAGACCAGGTGAATTGAATGGTTCTTTACTGTACATTTGTGTAATTTAATGTGATTTAGTCAAATGCCTTCCTGGTAGCAACATTATGAATATTTATCTTGGAGCATTAATATTTGGAGTTCTTTTGAATCTTCTTTTCACTCGGTAGTTTACTAGTATTTGTAAAAGGCAGATCTAGCTGCTTAAAACTGTAGCTTTTCAATAACTTAATCCTACCAGAGTTGCGCACAGACGTTCCTTAATCTTGCATTAGTCTGTTGATTGAGTTCAACATAGCCTAAACAATGCTACCAAACTGTTCTGTAAATATTGGGATGATAAGATAAAATGCAAAAACTAAAGAATTGAACAGTTGTCTCTCTACTCCCACCTTTGTCTATCTGCCGTGAAGCTAGAATGTCCCTTTGCAAAATTCAGATTTCACACGCGTACACTCTTATTCAAAATTTGCACCTGAATTTGGTTCTAATTTCCTATCAATAAAGCAGCAACAAATCAGGATTTATCAACTACAAAGAGGACTAAGAAGTACCAATCAACAGTGGGCAGCTAATAAGCAGTAAATATCAGGAAGTGAGGCAGCAGCTGTTAAAATGCTCGTATTAGTCAAAATCCTTAGACCTGATATCAAGGTCCCATTAAACAAAGGAGATCAAATTTTGGCATTTGGTAGCTGCATTAGTTGGCCCCTGGCTGGAACATTGCCCCAAATATTGGATGGCTGTGTGGATTGGTTCCTCAGTGCAGATGGCCAAAGCACAGAGGCTTCTCGCTCCAAGGAGGCATGTAGCCTATGTAGATGATTAAAAGCTAAATTAGGGGCCATTGACTGGTGTATTTGGCATTTTGTGAGCGTGGGTTCAGACTCCCTTTTTTTTAAACACCCATGCTGGATCCAATTTCCCTTGCTCAAATTCAACCCAAAATTGCTGATGTAGTAAAATAAAAAAAAACTGCAGCAATATGATGTACAGTCTTTTATCTACAGAATCACCTGTATTGATTAAAAATGCCTTGGCCAATGTTTTAAACTGGAGACCTGCCCCTCTCCAAGATGCCAGAGTCTTGAGTTCATGAGGCTTCTTAGAACAACCATTCTGTCAATTACTATAGGGGCTGATATAGGTAGTACATTATAGAACTAGATAGTACTGATAACTGTCACATCAAGCAAGCTGTGGACTGTGATTTCCAGTGAATAACTCAAGGTTATTTACCTCCAAAGTCTAATGAACATCATATTCTGAACCTAAGTCTGCACCTGAACTGTTATTTTTTCAAATGATTAACCTGCCACTTAGACTGTGCTGAGGGATGTTTTCTTTGTTCATCCTACCAGTTTTAAAAAGATTCTATTTTCTAATCACCTTGTTCAGAGATGCTGCTACACACCACTGGAACATGCGGGACTTGAACCTGGGCAGTTTAACGTTTAGTAAAATAGTGAAACAAAATAAATAAACATGCAAAATGTTCTGTGGTGCTTTTTCAAGAGTGTTACCGACTAGATGTGAGATATTATGGCAGGTGGATAACTGTTTTAAAGCGAGTTTTAAAGGAGGAGGAAGAGGCCGAGAGGATTAGGAAGAGAATTATAAAGAATAGGCCTGGCATGCCCATGAGTGGTGAAGTGATTAAAACCAGAGATGCTCAAGAGACTAGAATAGGCTGAGGGTCAGGACCTTGAAGGATTGTAGAGCTAAATGAGGTTTCAAAAATATGAATAGCAACTGAAGTGGGTTTGGGATGCTGAGGTTGGGTCATCGAGGAACTTGAAAACATGTTTTCTCTTTCTAGAAGAACAGTAAGGAAACCATTACTCTATGACTTAATGAACCATGAAGCTTTGTGTCGAGTCACATTAATGGTCAACATTTGAACGTTGTCTCTTGTCATTTTAACAATCGGGGGGGTGGGGTACAAACCGTGAGCTGAATGTTCCCATTTTTAGCTGGTTTTGTTTACAGGATGCGATTGTTACTGACCAGCCCAGCATTTATTACCTATCCCTAATTTTCCAGCGAGAAGTTAGGAATCAATCACATTGCTGAGAGCCTGGAGTCACATGTTGGCCAGACCAGGTAAGGACAGCTGTTTCCTTCTATGAAGGACATTAGTGAACCAGTTGGGTTTTCTGACAGTTGACATTATTTTAAGGTTGTCATTAGACTCTTAATTCCAGATTTTTATTTGAATCCACATTCCACCATCTGCCATGAGATTTGAACCCAAATCTCCAGAAGATTACTGGGGTCTCTGGATTAATAGTTTTGTGAGAATACCAGGTCATTGTCTCCCAACTTTTTGAGTGAGATCCGTGCATCCCAGTCTGCCCATGGCCCATGATAACTTTTCTCATGTAATCTCCTGCTCTTCATCTCATTAATAATGTAATGGGCCTCGACTGCACCCTTCCTGTGGAATCACACAGCAGGAGACACTGATGTGTGTGTGCTGCTGCTGGGACTTTGTGACCTTCATGCTGTTGGTGCCATATTTGAACCCCAGCTCCACAGCCACTTCAGATGCTGCAAATCTGGAATAGACCTACAACACGAGGGCGTGTGTTCCTACACCCAATCTGAAACAACCAAAGAATACGAGGAAGAGGAGGAGGAGGAGGGAGCAGAGGAGAAGGGAAAGGCAGAAGCATTGCAAGTCGTAGATGTCCTTGAGCTCCAGAGTGATGGCCTGAAGTGGTGAGTTGGTTTGAGAGCAGCACAATGATTTGGTGAGACTGGTGGATTACTCCTTTTGGCTTGTTTGGATGAAGGGTTGAGGAGGATGATGTCCATTTACCACACAGGGACATTGTGTTGAAGGCACAGTTACATGATGGCTAGGACAAGCATTCACCTGCAGCCACCAAATACCTGCCCTGATTTAACCATTAGGAATTTGAACATTCTGCCTGCTTTTTCAGGGAAGGAAGTGGAAGTGGTGTAAAATTAAGAAAGCCTGGTCATTAATGAAATACAAACATGTGGAAATAAATTGCTAGATTCTGAAGTTGCCATTTAAAACTCAAGGGAGAAATTGGAAAAGATTTTCTTGATGTCAAGGTTTTGAATTTTTCCATTCTCATATTTTCCCAATTTCCTTGTCATTGCTTGTAATGCATCAGAGGAGGGGGAAAATTCTCAGATGGAGGTGGGTTGGAGGGGGGAAGGATAATTGGACCTGGACAAGCTGAAGTAATTCTAGAAAATCAGACAATATGTTATTTGTATTGTGTTTTATAAATTCGTATGCCCGTATTTTGTAATTGTGGCATAGGCGCGTAATGAAGAAACTCAGCAATCTAGCAGCATCTGTAGAGACAGAGAAACAGTTAATGTTTCGAATCAGATATGATAGTATCTCTTTTTCTCCCTTCTTTCTAGACCCCTTCTCCCCCCGCCCTTGTTTGGTTTCAGATTTCCAACATGCGCAGCATTTTACTTTTAACTTGTAATTGTGGCCACGTGGTGTGGTAATTCTATCTTCCCACCAGTGGTGGTGTTCCATCAGAAAGTCAATGTTGTTGCATTGTGACAGAATTACATAGGGAGTTGCCATCATAATAGTGATAATAGTGTTGGAGGGAGGAAGAGCAACAGGGAAGGATTGATCAGCGAAATTCGCTGAGCAGAGATGCCAATGAATGAAAACTGGTGTTTCAGCCATTCTGCGGTTTCATTTGTGGTGTCACCCGTGGGAAACAGAAATTCTGTGTGGAGTTTCCAAGCCAAGATTGTTAACATGTCAATGGAATATGAAGGGAAAAATAAACACTTTCATTTGCTTGGAGCAAGTAAGGAAAGTTTAATTTGTTTATTTTCTAGGCAGAATTTTTTACAAAGGTCATTATTATCTCCATCCACTCCAGCTATTAACTTCCTTTTGAAGCATTTCTGTGGTTACATATCAAGTATTGTAAATGAGGATGATTTTTACAAATTCACACAATGGGCGCGTGTAGCTTGGTGCCTGAAATGCTGATTTGAAAAGCTAAGATTCTAGTGTGGAAGGTGCATTAAGCTTAGTTACGTGGTAGTTACAACTCTCACTGACTACATTGAACATGCATGTTAAGTGGAAAATGCATTGTATTCTAAGCTTTTTATTTCTCCAATATGAGAAGATCAGAGGCTCAATACAAAATGTTTGGTAAAAAGGCTGGGGATATATTACAAGGTGACAGCAGATCCATGGATTTTTGTATGACCTCACGAACAGCTAGTTCTAATCTAGTCACTGAGGTTTGCTGAGTGCCAGTGCATCACATGACAAAATAGAGGCCATCATGATACCAGCCTAGGGTTATATTGTTGTCAGCTGATCCTCCCTTAGAAATGATAGTCGTGTTATACAGATGTTAAATAGCCCTGTTTTGTATTAAAAGTGAGAAATTCACTAAATAATGTTTGCAAACAAAGAAGGACATATTAGCATTGATAATGCGTGCAATCTCATCTTGGAATATTTTATTCCTGGATTAATGACAGTGGCCGTAAACAAGCAGGCATTTTCACTGCAGTAGGTAACAGCATACTGTGAATTTGCGCAGATACTGGGAGGATTGATGCTGTTTTAAACAGCCTGCGGAAAGAAACCTATTTAACCACAATATCTCTTTTAGTTATCCATACATTGCCTTGTTTCCAGAAACAAAAACAGAAATTCCTGGTGAAACTTAACAGGTCTGGCAGCATATGTGGGAAGAAAGCAGATTTAACATTTTGAGCCTGGTGACTCTTCATCAGAACTGATAGCAGCAGGGAAAAGCTGATATTTATGCTGAGGGGGGTGGGTGAGTGAGAAAGTTCGGTGGGGGAGTATATGAAAATGGAGCCGAGAGAGAGATGAAAGGGATAGGTAAATGAGGATATTATAGTTTGCAGAGCAGAACAGAAGAGAAACTGAATAGCTGATAATAAGAATGGAGGGTAGCAGAATGAGTAGTCTGTGCTGAAAACAAACCATGTCATGTGGAAAGTGGGGGATAATGGGTTGGCTGTGCTAGAAGTAATCCATTACATAACGAGACTGTGTTTGGGGTTTAAAAAATGCCACGGAAGAATGGAATCAGGCTTGAAGGTTATTGAATTCAATGTTGAGTCCTAGAGGCTGCAAGGTCCCCAAGTTGAAAATGCGATGCTTCCACTGAGGCTCGCTGGAACACTGCAGTAGGCCCGAGACAGAACTGTTGACGTAGGAACATGGTGATGTGTTGAATTGGCAGTCAGCTGGAAGCTCGGTCACTTTTGCGGACAGAATATAGGTGTTTGGAAAGCGGTCACCCAGTCTGCATTTTGTGAACCCAGTGTAGAGGAGACCACACTATGAACAGTGAATACAGTAGACTAGATTGAGTGAAGTGCAGGTAAATCGCTGTTTCACCTGGAAGGTATGTCTGGGAGCCTTGGATAGTGAGACCAGAGAATGTAAATGGGCAAGTGTTACACCACCTGCACTTGTATGGGAAGATGCCATGGGGGTGTGAGGAATGGAGGGAATAGCCCCTGAAGTAGACTGATAGGAATGGAGGAGAATGTGTGTCTGGTTATGGCATCCCACTGGGGGTGATGGAATTCGTGTCACTTTTTTTATTGTTTTCTTTGAATAAAATCAATGGGCATTTCACAGATTTACTTTGTGGTTCCGTAATAAGTTCCTTCTGTCGGGCGCCCCCCCCCCCCCCCCATCTTGAGAATTGTTCTACAATTCATATACGTTCAGATCGATGTTTTTTTGCTAATGTTCACTTTATCTGTATGTGGAACAATTCAGAATCCTACTGCTCTGTGAAAATCTTCCATCCAGAATCTACAGGGTACTTGGCTTACAGTGGATGAGTTCCCTAATGCCTAATAATAAAGGAGCCCTATTTAAGAGTCACAGCCATGAAAGCAGCAAACCTAAAATTTCTCAGATACCAAATAACTAAAAATAAATGTTAACATAACGTTCAACACTATTTGTAAGTCCTCTGATACTGAAATGTTCTGTGGTGAGACATTAATAACAATCAAGCTTGGACTGGTAAGCAACAGTAACATTTTGTGCCACACAATTGCCAGACCATGACCATCTTCACCTCTTGATACTCAGTGCCATCATCATCAGTGAAGTCCCGATTGTCTACTCTCTGGGCATTGCCATTAACTAACTGTTGCAGCCGTATGAGTGCAGTGGCTAGAAATTCTCATGAGTAACTCATCTTCAGATTCCTAAAGCTTTTTAACTCTTTACAAGCAGTGAGATGTAATGCTGTCTTTCCCTGCATGGAGATAGCCTCCACACAATTCAACTAAAGTAATCTGCTTAACTGACAGCCCATCCACCACCTTTAACGTTCTTATCTCTTATTACCAGCACAGAGTATAATTATCCCCTGGTAGACTAACAGGAGGCTGGAAGAACACAGCAAGCCAGGCAGCATCTGGAGGAAAGAAGCAGTCAAATGTTTTGGGTATTACCCTTCTTCAGGACTGGATGTGGGCTTAGGGGGAGCTGCAGATAAAGGTGGCCGGGAGTGAGGGGCTGTAGCAGAATGGTGGTGATCGGTGGACACTAGTAGTAGGTACGACCTGGTTGGTCAATGGGAGGGATGAATCTGGTTGATAGCTGGAAAGGAGGGTCAGAACGTGGAATGGAAGGGATAAGGTGGGGCTAGAAAGGGAGCCGGGGGATAGGTGGGAAGGTTACTTGAAATTGGAGAACTCAATGTTGAGACCTCCGGACTGTAGGGTGCCCAGGAGGAAGATAAGGTGTTGTTCCTCATTTCATTCTGAATTGCTGCAACACTGGAGGAGGCAGAGAATAGACATGTGGGAGGTAGTAAGTTGAAATGGCCGGTGACCAGGAGGTAAGGCTGGCTATTATGGGCCAGACAAAGGTGCTCAGCGAAACAGTCACCTAGTCTACGTTTGGTCTCACCATAGTGAAAACCACACTGGGAGCACTGGATGCAATAGACTAGGTTGGAGGAGATGCAGGTGAAGCTCTGCCTCACCTGGAAGGACTGTTTAGGGTCCTGGATGGATGTGAGGGAGGTGGTGTGTGGGCAGGTGTTGTATCTTTTTATGGTTACAAGGGAAGTTACTGGGAGGTGGGGTGAGGGGGGGAGGTGGATCTTTGGGGAGCTGTTGGAGTGGTTGATAGGGGTGGAGTGGGGGCTGAGTGTTGGAGTGGTTGGTGGGGAGTGTGGTCAGGACTAAGGAGTAGCGAAGGGGATGGTCCTTGCGGAAGACAGAGAAATGGGGAGTGGAAGATGTTCTGGGTACTGGGGTCTAATTGGAATTGGCGGAAGTGTTTGAGGATGATATATTGGATGCAAGGGCTGGTGTGGAAAATATGGACAAGCAGGACCTTGTCTTTATGTTTGGGAGAGGTGTAGTTAAGGGCTGTGGAGTGGAATGGAGCAGGCATGGTGGAGGGCTATCTGGATGCCAGAGGGAGGGGAAAGAGCATTGTTTATAAAAAGTCTACATCTGGGATGCTTGGGACTAGAGCGTCTCCTCGTCAGAGCAGATGTGATGGAGATGGAGGAATTGGGGAAACGAGATGGAGTTTTTGCAGGATACAGGGCGGGAGGAGGTGTAGGCTAGGTAGCTATGGGAGTCTGTGGGTTTATAGTAAATATCCTTGTGTAAACTGTGTTGCCAGAAATGGGGAACAGTTTCCATTCCCAACTCTTCCGCTGTTGCATCTATGACTGCATCAGTGCTGCATTCAACACCCAGGCTGAACTGGAGCAGTTTATCGACTTGGCTAACGACTTCCACCCCACCCTCAAATTCACTTGGCCGATCTCAGACACCTCCCTCCCCTTTCTTAATCTCCACCAGCCCACACACCACCTCCATCTAGGGCCCTAAACATTCCTTCCAGGTGAGACAGAGCATCACCTGCATCTCCTTCAAACTAGTCTACTGCATCTGGTGCTCCTCACGTGGTCTTCTCTACATCGATAAGATAAAATGTAGACTAGGTGACCGTTTCGCTGAGCATCTTCGCCTGGCCTGAAATGGCCAGCCTGAGCTTCCCATCACTGCCCATTTCAACTCCCTGCCCCTCTGACCCCACTTCTGACATGTCCGTTCTCTGCCTCCTCCAGTGTTTCATTGACTTGGAACGCAAATTTAAGGAACGACACCATATCTTCTGCCTGCACACCCAGAAGACTCAACATTGAGTTCTCCAATTTCATGTAAACTTCCCACCCATCCCCGGCTCCCTTTTTCCAGCCCCACCTTATCCCTCCCATTCCACCTTCTGACCCTCCTTTCCAGCCACCAATCTGATTCATCCCCCCCCCCAGGACCAAACAGGTTGTACCAACTACCAGTGTCCACCCATCAGTGCCCCCCCTTATCTGCAGCTCTCCCTACCCCCACATCCGACCCTGAATAAAGGTAATACCCGAAACTTTGACTTCTTTCTTCCAGATGCTGCCTGGCCTGCTGTATTCTTCCAGCTTCCTGTTTGTTTACCTTTGGATTCCAGCATCTGCAGGTTTTTTTTGTCTCTAAACATAATTATCCCCTTCCTGGAGGTTGCAAGAAGGGCAGATAATTGGCTAAGTTGACTCTGGAGAGACACTTGCTCACTTTTCACCACCTCAGCTGTTAGGTATTGGTTGAGAAACTCCATAGGTGACCTGCTTGATTCTCCCATCAACAAAGGCACTCAAGTGGTCAGTTAATGGCCAGATAAGGACCTCCACTTTGAACTGGTCTGATACCAGCCTTCCTGGCAGGTGAGAAAAGTGGCTTCCAATCTGCCTGCCAGGTTTGGAGATGGATGAGACCTTTATTTGCCCCAGTATGGGGCCAGTCAGGGCGGGAATGGGTCCGAGAGAATGGTTGCTTGCCAAGGCTCCATCTACAACTCTTTCCAAATCTATGACCTCGACGAAAGAGGACAAGGACAGCATACGTATAGGAACACAGTCATTTGCAGTTTACCCTCCAAGCCACACACCATTCTGATTTGGAACAATGTTCCTTCAGTGTTGCTATTTTAAAATCCTGTATTTCCCTCCCTACCAATACTATGGGTATACCTGCACCAAATGGACTGCTTTGGTTCAAAATGGCAACTAACCACATTTTCCACCCCCCACCCCGGACAATTAAAGATGGACAATAAATATTGGCCTTGACAGCAACACTCACATGCCATGAGTGAAGAAAGAAAGACATACGCATCTCTAAACAGCACATGCTAAACACTCTTCTAAGTGTGAGCATAACATGAATGAAATAACATTCACCCACATATCTCCTGCTTGCTCCTGTCTTGATTAAATAGACAAAAGATCTTGTTTTCTGGCTCATGTGCCAAAAACAAAAGCTCAGTGTGTTCTGAGATGAGTCCATGCTTTAGAAACATTAAAAGTGAGAGAGTACAAAGAAAAATTACTTTGAACAAATGTGTCTGCAAGATGCAAGGAGCGGTGTACTATGTTCAGCACTATATCCAGGAACGTCTATATCTACAGCAAACTGCTCATGTTCAGAGGTAATTCTTGCATCTCTCTCTAAACACCATTATCTAGAGTAGTTTGGATTATGGAACCACAAAATCCCAGATGGAAATTATACACCAATTGACAGTAAATATATGTGTTTGGTGTTGCAACCAGATTTTGTCAAAGATGTTGAAAATGCATTCAAACATTTGTTAATAAATTTAATCTGTTGTTCACATGGTATTATAAGGTACCTTTAGTGCAGTAGCTGATCTGCCACTGTGATGTGCATTTTGCCCCCAGCAACTATTTGCATTTTATGCAGCAGTGCTTCTTTTAGCTTCCAATACACAAAACTAGACGTAGATAATATGGTACTGAAAGATTCAGCAGCTGTTTATTATAGCTCCTAATATATCTGTATGTTAGAGTCACATGCCATTCAGTGTCTGGGCTAATATTCAGTTATTCAGTTCTAAAGAATAGCACGCTTTCGTTAGCATGTTATGCTTCAATTAGCGCAGTTAAGATGGAGTTTGAGACATATGATATGGTGGTGATACAATGAGGAGACTGCAGAAAAAAAGACTGAGAGGTGTAAGACAATACTCCCCTTTTTCCAAACAGGAAAGAAAAATCTCAGATTTGCATGGTTGTTCGTAGGTATGTGTTAATTCAATAATTATACACCTGGGTAAAAGCAGATCTTATAAAATTAACAATGCATTGATAAGCTTGTGAGGTTTGACACCTCCTCCTGATTTCAATCATGTCCCCATTTGGAGAGGTGCATGTTGTCCTTGATTGTCTTACCACTGGTTGCTCTTAATCAATCCCACTGCACAATCATCAACACAGTCCTTGGAATTTTCTTCCTCACTCTCTTCACTGATGACATATGAGTCATACATCGATCTGAGCTAGCTGCTGTTCTTTTGCAATGTAGCACCCTCATCAGTAATGACTTTGTATGATCTGAGCTGTTAGGGTACCAGTAACGGTTTCTAAAATACGCTAAGTGTTTGGTGCAATGTTGTGGTAGTTCTCCAAAAGCTTGCTGATTGATTATTTTTCATTCTGCTCTTGACAGCGAAGAAGAATGTCTTGGGTCTCAGAATGGTGAGACAATTAGTTGCTGGGTTATGCCTTATAAGCTAAAGTTGGGTTGGGAATAGAAATCCCTTCTCCATTTGGAGTTGCGCAAAAATGCAGCAACACAACGCAGAAATCTTTTTAGTTGGTTGATACCTGATGAGCATTGAATTGATAATGCATACCACACATTTGGCTATACCATCTGAGTTGGGGTTGTTGAATGTATTACATAGGTCACTCCCCACTGATCTCACAAGGTCTTGAATTTTTTTGGGGGGTGAACTGGTCCATTGTCAGATACTGTCCTTTCTGGGACATAGAATGGAATCAAAATAGTGCTCATCACGTAAGGGATGGCAGCACTCAGTCATCAAAGAATTGGAAATTTAGAGAAGTAACCAGTTACAAGGGTGTCATTTTTTTTGTTTTTTGTCCACTGTGAATAGGTCTATTGCTAATTTTGTACAAAGAGTAGATAGAACACCATGTAGATATAGAGGCTTCTTTCACTGCTGGAGTTGATATATATAGCATGTCAAAACAGAATCCCAAGTGGGTGAATATCCTGATTCACATGCTGGCCATCTTGTGTGTTGAATGCCACTGTGGTCCTGATGACAGCTTTCTCCTTGCCCAGAAGATTTTTCCTCGAAGCTTTAATTGATGTAGAAGTGAATAATAAATCATGGAGCATCTCTGAGAGTTCTTCTTTGAAGCAATCACACTTTTTGTGCACTTTATAGCATCTTCCGGCAAGTCCATTCGTAGATTCTTGGCGTTTCTGCCATTTCTAATATGAGTTGGCAACTGTTAAGCCTGAAGTTAATTCTTATCTCTTATATTGTTTATTGAGTACTTTCTGAATCTTATCTAAATGTCCTTGGATCATCGGCTGTATTATCCTACAAAGCCCTTCCTTGTCAATAACAAGCAGAATTTTCGGAGATCTCTTCTTGGGATCATTTATTACTTGGGATTGGTAAAATGAAGCTGTATACATTTATTGAATTACAGGTGCTCAAGCAAAGTATGCTCCATCCATAATTAAGTGTTTGCCTTCTATTTCTTGTTGAAGGCTTTTTTTGTTACAAGTAGAATGTTGGGTTTCTTTGTTTCTTTCTTTCTTTGTTTCTTTCTTTGTTTCTTTCTTTCTGTGTTTCTTTCTTTCTGTCTTTCTGTCTTGTTTTGTCTCCCACTTTATTTTTCACTTTTTATTCTTACGTTTCACTTTATTTTTTCACAGTTGCTACTCCTTTTATGGGGCTTTAATCACTTCTAGATATTTTCTTCAAGAAATATAGGCCTGTAGTAGCAGGTGTATGCCACTTGATGGCATTTGTACAAAATAATGCTGTCACTTGAGCTACCCTCTACCTTGTACCAAATTGGAGGGACGAAATGGTAGGATCAACTGATTTCTGCAAGAGCTAGGATTGGTTAGTTCATGTACCTTTCTAAGCTTTATTTTGTTCAGGAGAGCTTTGTATCTATGTTGCATGAAACCATTTTTACTGGCATATTTTTACTTGATTTTTAAATAGGAAAGAGGGCTATTAGTTCCTTTTTTATAAAGAAAAGAGCAACAAGGCTTCTTGAAAACTTGAAAGGACATAGGTTTTAAGTAGAAAAAAGTGACTCTACCTTCTGGCTGTTCAATGATCGCTACTGTCAGGTTGCTGTTAATTTTCTACATTCTTTGATGTTCGAGCCTGTTGTCCAGTACATCTTCAATGGGGTTTCCAAATCTCTCTAACTGAGGACTTCGACTCTTTATAAATGGCCACCACTGCCGACCATGAACTAAGACCATGACGTAGGTTTTGCCTCCAGCTGGGTATTTGCAGAAGTGCTTATGTTAGCTGCCGTAACACATGTACTAGACATGGGTAATATGGCAAAAATCACCAAATGTGTATTATGACTCCCATATATATACAGTCCCAAGCCTTTTCAGATTTTGGATTAATGTTGAACCATTCAGTTTCAAAGCGTAGAATGCTTTCATCAGCATGCCAAGCTTCAAATAGAAACGATTATGTTGAAGCTGGAGACCTTCATGCCCTTGCATTGCGTGCTGTGGTACAGTGATATTATCAAAAGCATTGAAATAATGAGCCAAAACGCAACAGTATTCAAGGCCTTGATTTTAACTTTGGGAAGGTTTATGTGGATGAATTGTGAAACCACTTACTTACTGTAGAGAACAATAGCCTGGACTATTTTAACTCGCAGTCCTCACTGAAATCCAAACAGACAACATCTTGCCCATCCTGATATTCTAGATCTTTGCAGGCATGTCAATGTGCCGCCTTATGGTTTAAATTGATAATTGCAGGATATTTTCACAAGCTAGGTTATCACTAAGCACGTTGGGGTTTCCAGCAAAAATAGCCTTGCATTTGTCCTGTATATTGCAATGGTTTGTCAATTGGACTGCTTTAACATATTACACAATGCAGAGACTAGATGACACCGCCTTTGCTGTGGTACAACTAGAAATTTTCTAGGCTTGCCTCGCACCATTTTCTGACTATATAGGTTGAGGATTCAAAAGAGCATTGTGGTAACCAGATGCTCAGATTTTAAAACTCGGTTTTTTAAAAATAAACTCCACCATGCTTCTCCCTGTCACTAACTTCCTCCAGCCCTTCAACACTTCTCTACATCTGTGCTTGTCTCATTCTCCCCTTTTGTACATCTCTATTTTTACTGCTGTACTATATTGGTAGCTATATCTTCAGTTATTCTTCTAGAATTCCTTCATTCAATGTGTCTGTCTCTAACTCTTTCCCATGTTATGCCACTTACCTCAATTGATCAAGCTCTGTTCATCTGACCTAATATCTTGTGGCGTGGCTTCATGTTAAACTATTTTTGATAATGTAGAATATCTTGATGCTTTACTAAATTAAAGTGCTGTACAAAGGAATTTTTTTTTTTTGTATAGATAGTGATATTGGGCTTATCTGATTTGTTAATGTTATTTATTCCCCAGTAGATTCACATCTGAAAAGCTTAGGACCTAGCAAAATCAGTAACTCATTGGATGATATTTAGTGGGGGTGATGGGGTCTCACCCACCAGCTGGAGAGACCAGGAGGGGCCTGGCATTATCTTAATTCAGGCACTTAACTAGGCAGCTGAGGACCTTCCCCATGGTTGGAAATCTTGCTTGCCCTAAAGCTTGCTGGCCAATCAGCGGTTGGCATTTAGCAGTGCCACTGCTTGCTGCCAGAACCACACTCAACTGAGGGCCAAGATTGCCCAGGAAACATGAAACAAATGAGTAATAGTGAGTGGGGATTCATGGGTTGGGGTTTTTCTTGGGCTAAGGGGGTATAACATAAGGACAGGGGGTAATTCTCGGTAAGCCCCCACCTTCCTTGATGCTGTCCCTCAACCATGCGCTGAGTGCCTTTGAACAGAGAACCAGCCTTGCCCCCAGAAGGCCTCAAGCCTGACCAGAGTTTACTCTTTGGGCTTTCTGCATGGTGAATACCCTGCTTACCACTCAGTTAATACCAGTGACGGTGGGATGAGACGTTTTAAGTGGGTGCTAATTACCCACTGAAGAGTTTCATTTGGTGGCATGCAGGAAGACCTTCCATTGGGCTTCCCACCCTGGAAGTGAAAGGAGTGTTAACCTGGCATCCTGCTGTCTGATAAAATGTACTCTTGCCCCCCCCAATTCCTAACCACTAAACTCACATTAACTTCAATCCGTTGTGAAATTTCCCCAACATCTTTTGTTCCTTCATAACGCCAGCACATTGCTATGATTTACAATTGGAGAAACAAATTATTTGAAAATGTGTTTGTCAATGAGTTTAATACATCAACAGACTGATTAGCCACAAATGATTTTGAAGTTGACACCATTTTGCAGTGTTATGCATGATCTTAGTTAAACGAGATTTTAAAATACAGGGATTTTGTTTTTTAGCTTGCATACTATCTGCATGAATTTAGATATTTTCAAACCTCCATCTATTTGGTTATTTTGGAAAAGTAATATCAGAGCTACGTCTAAGAGGGCCCTAAGCATCAGGGTAAACTGGATGTGATATATCACTTTCTCTCATTCTGACTTGCATTGTTGGAAGGCACAGGCAATTTACAAAGGTCTAGGGTTGATTCTCAAACAACATCAGAGTAACTTTGTTATTTTGTACCTCTGAGCCCAGAAATGTAATTTTATTATGTTTAATCCCTTTGTGATTTAACACTGTCATGCACCTCATTTATATGCTAATTCAATGCAAATTATATTTAACACTTTTGCATCGTTAGGATAATTTCCTCTGCCACCTGGAAATTTCGATCACCCATGCGATGGTTGTGAGAACACAATGAGCTGAGGAACTTGTTACCAAGACAAAGAAATCCAATTTTTAGCAGCAGGCGAGTGGATGATTCTCTGTTACAGAATGTGTTCAAAATGAAATGGAAATGGGAGTATCTTTGATTGCAGAGAGGCTATCAAGAATCGCTTAACAAGAGGTTTAGCTTAATGGCCAGTAGCTTCTAAGTTCAGGTCAAATTGTCAATCAGTTGCCTCAGGTTTTGTATGGGAAAGGCTCAGGCTCCTGCTGCCAATCACCTTTTGACTAGTGTCCGTTGGCATGCTGGACAGGGGCAAGGCGGGACTTGAGTGTAAAGTAACTTGCGTTTGAATGTGTCTTCTGGAGCTCATTCCCTCAGTTTACATGAAGGGATTGATGGTTTAGTGGGTCACATAAAAGGGATAGTAAGCCAGAGGTTCATTTCAATCAGGTATTGCAAGACCAAAACTAAAATATCTACTATTCCATGTGACCCCACAATTGGGAAACACTTACTAAACAATCCTGAGTGTGCTAATAGCTATACCACATTCACGAGGAGCAGCATGTGTTTGGATACAAGGGTCTGTTCTCCGTAAACAAAACTGATATGTTCAACCTTGTGCCTTTTTTTGAAGCTTTGTGAGCCTTCTCCGTGGCCACAGTTCAGTCAGTCGGAATTGACTTGCCAAACAGTCAGCTTCTTTTTGCTGCAGTATGAATTGTTTGAAATTTGGCACTATTGAGTTTGTTGTGATGAATGTAAGATTAAGATAATTGGCAACAAGTCTCTGTTTTCAATAATGTTCAGTTCTGTACTATCAAGCAATAATTTGAAACTTTTGGTTAACTAGGCTAGAAGGTTGGAAAAAGCACATATATGGTGCGGTCATGGACATTCAATGATCTAACTTCCCACATTACTCGCAAAAGGACAATTATATTCAACGTTCTTCACAGCAATTGTACGCAAGACTTTAACTTCACTTTCAAAAGTGCAATGCCAGTTGGTGTGGAGGAGTGAAAATATAAAGGACTATCATAGACTCCAGGATGAGCAATATACTTAAGAGTTTTCATATAGACTGTACCATTACAGAAGATAAAAGAGGGCTTGTTAATGTTAGTACTAGCTTGCTAATCACTGAATGAACGGAACTCCTAGTAACTGCTGGGGACAGAACTTGGGGATTGAAAAGGAGGGTTTGGGGTGGTGGTGGGATACAGGAGAGGAGTTTGCAAGAGGAGGAATACCCCTTTGTGATCAGGTAAAATTGACTGTTTTATTTAAGAAGTCACAAATGCTTTTGCTGTTGAGTAAAGGTCAGAGAGAGTACTTGAAATGTCGCTCAGCAGGGAGCCAAGAATACTATCAAATCCATGAGCTGAAGTCATTCAAGGGTCAGCCAGCTTCAGTGTCAGTTTCTTTAGTAAGCAGAGCCAAGCATTCTGCGATTAATGTGCATTAGATGCCACATCCTGAAAGCATATATAGTCCCTTTAAAAAGGACAAATTTAGCTGTTGGGTATCCGTAAGAAACAAAGACTAAATTGCTTTAATTTTTCCCGATGTAATAAATCATGTTCATGTTTGCATGAAGCTAAGTTGCCTCTTGGCCAATCTGCCAGTGATTTGAGGTGGTGACTGCATTATTACATGCGTTTAAAGAGAAACATTCTGTTCTCTTGTTTTTGACAGTTCAGTGATTTGTTTAGCTTTCTAAGCCCTCTTTTGCAGATTTAAATCTGCAAATGAGAGTATTAATGTTTAATGATGCTCATTAGAAGACTAGATAATATACGAAATGAAAGAAGCATTTCCTAGCCCTCCAGATCTCATTATTCAGCTGCAATATTGTTGTTTTTCCATTTTCTATTTTAATGTTAAAGGGCAGCTCTCAAAAGGATTCATCTGCTTCCTTATTTTGGGGGGTTTTGAATTCCGATGCTTTCTCTTCCCTCTTCCTGTTTTGCTGTGGTTCCAATGTTTACAATGTGACTTGAGCAAATCCTGAGAGAATGAGCACATCAGTGATCTATCTACAATGGAATGAATGTTCTGCCCCACAAACAGAACAACAGTAAATGTGTTAACTTTGAGGAAAGTTGGGAATCAAATTGGAATAAAGACTCAATGAAAAACTCTGATAAATTGTGAACTTTTGACCAGTTCTGGTGAAAACAACACCATGTCAGGAATGCTCCCAGTTTACCATCCACGATAATTTGAATTGCTGGATTACCATATTAACATGAACTATGGTACATTCAGTCCCTGGGAGGTCGTAGAACAGTAATATCACTGGACTAAAATACCAGGGCTGCAAATTCAAATCCCATCATGGCGTCTGGGGGATTTGCATGTAATTCATTAATCTGAAATGGAAAAGGCTAATTAAATAATGCTGATCATGAAACTGTTGACTTGGAAGAAAAATTGTTCGCTAGAGTGGATCAGAAAACCACGTAACTCCAAGCCCACAGCAATTTGTTTGTTTTTAATGGTCCTCCAGAAATTACCAAGCAGGGCATTTAGTTGTTTTGAAAATTATGGTTACTGCCTCTTAAGTGCATTTAGGGGCGAGCAATAAATACTGACCTTGTCATTGACTGCCGCACCTTGTGAATCAATGAAACAAAATTGAAATGGAAATGTTTTCATGATTTAAATAGAGAGAGGCTGCTTCAGGTGATGAGGTTGAATCTGTTTTAATGAGACTGTTCAGACCCATTCTTAACACTGCCTTGTGATGAGGTGACATAAGGGCATATACGATAAAGTACCAGTTGTTTCCAAAGCCGGAGAATAGAGTCCAGGGGTTGGATCTGCCAAACCAGCTCAGCAAAGAACAGAAACATTTTCTCTTGATTCCCAACTGTGGCAGGTGGGTTTGAGTGACAGGCAGTCCTGGTATCATGTGTTCTGAAAGGCAAGCAATCCACTGTCAGTGAGAAATGTTGATAGATATGTGATCTTCAAGCTAGAGCAGTCCCACCTATTGACATTTGTGACTTTTACTGACTGAAAACATTGGTCCCTAGAACATCATATTCTGATGCGTTTTTGATTTGAACTGGGGCACAATGAAATTGTAAGCAGTGAGAGTCCACAAATTGTTGCCACATCAGCAAGCATGTGATTGGTAAGCGACAACATAATCGTTCGTTCTTTTGTGAATGACAGTATGCCTTACACTTGATGTTTCTACAATTCTCTACCGTAATTGCTTACTTAATAGAATCCCAAATTGGGAAAATATCCCTTTGCTGTTTTATTTCCCTTGAAGAAATGGGTTTGAAGAAAATATTCAAAGTGTAAGTGTATCATTCTGGGAATACTGTTGCTTCACAATGGCAACATTACATTAAAATTATGTAACCTGGCTGATCTAATGCATGTCAAGGGTCCTGCTATCAACTTTCAGTCAAACTCAATTATCACTGATTCCGTTCATCTTGAAATTTTATTTCCTGCCCCTTGTGTGAACTTTTTACTGGTTTGGATTTCAGACAGCATCGTCTTTCGATATGTTCTTGTTCAGCTGAAAACAGCAAGGGTATGAGATTGAGGAAGTCGCTCAGCATGGCGTACTGCAAATTCCCTGCTTGTACTATCTCGCTTGTGTTATCAGTCAGCGGAATTGCACAATAGTGAAATCTCAATTTAAAACAGTGGAGCCTTAAAGGTAAAGTGCAGAGCACGCCAGACATGATCTGAGACCATTGGGTTTATTAATTAATGTCAACACTTTGTTTCTGCAGCAAAGTTTTAGACCGAGTATTCTGTTCATTAAGGGCATAATTCATCATAGAATGTACAATGTGGTAATGTCCCGACCCCTCGGCCACGAGGCCAAGGTTCAAGTCCCAACTGAACATGGAAGTGTGTCATAAACATCTCCTAACATTGATTTTTTTAAAACAAAAATCAGTATAACAGAGTCTAAAGCAATGAGGCATAATTTCAAAATTAGACCTAAGCACGGTGGAAACTTGGAACATAGATTCCCACTGCCCGATTTTCCCAAATAAGAGGTTGAAGACCAGCGTTCAATTGAAACGTTCAAGAGTGAGGTTGATTGGAGTATTCGTAAACGAAGAACATGAAGTGATATGGAACAAAGTGGGTGAGTAGATATAAATCAGCAATGATCTGGCTGAATAGTAGAGCAGGCTTGAGGGGTGGAATAACCTACTCCTGTTCTCCTGATCTGAAGTGAAGTCATGTGTTTTTTTTTAACAGACATTGTCTATTCTACAGCTTTTTCAGTTTTGTATTCCATATTACTTTTTGGCTGTCTGGTTGAAAGAAAGTTTTGACTTAGATCAGCTCTTCTCCAAACTTTCTCCTTCTTCTCTAATCCCATTTTGAGATGTGAAAATGAAGAATGTGAGAACCATGTAGTGGAGAGCTGATGGGTAGTGGTGTGGGGTACTGTGAGTGTGAGGCCCTGTTAAGGGAGCAAAGCTATTGGAACTTAGTCAGACCTCCATGATAGCCATTGCTACGTCAGAGCCAGAGACCCTAACATGTCTGTACATGCCCCCAGTTAGGCTCCCAAACCTTTACTTTGGAAAGCCCCGACCGTGATCGTTTCACAGCTTTCCCAAGGAACAAGTGGAGACCCATCTTCGATTCGCTCCTTCGGAATGCAATAAAAGGACAAACTAGACTTAGACTAGACCGTTAACCGTCAATGTTAAAAATTAAAAAAAGAACAATATTTGTAGCTGTGATGGTAACATGTTGCATTAGCAGTAAAGCTCAGTTAACTCTCTTTTGTGGCAGAAAGATAAATAGTAGGAAGAAGAAAGTCAACCAAGTTGATTCAGTTAAGCCAAAAGGACAACGAAATGGAACTCCTAGAAACCCTATAGTATGGAAGCAGGCTATTCAGCCCATCACATCCACACCAACCTTCTGAAGTGCAACCCACACTGACCCAATTCCCTACCCAATCCCTGTAATGCTGTAATTCCCATGGCTAATCCACGTAGTCTGCACATCTTTAGACACTATGGGAAATTTGCCGTGGCCCGTCCACCTAATCTGATCATATCTGTGGGAGGAAACTGGAGCTCCCAGAGAAAACTCTCTCAGATGCAGGGAGAATGTGCAAACACAGTTGCTTGAGGGTGGAATCGAACCCGGGTCCTTGGAGGTGTGAGGCAGCAGTGCCTTGTCTAAGATGGTGCCGGGCACTCTGCAAGCTCTCTGCAGCAGGTCGTGTTTTTGGATTTCTTACAATCATTTTGCACTTTCAAACCTTAATTCCAAGTCTGTAAAAATTACCCTGTGTAAACCTATTTGTGTTCGGTCACCCTCCAATCTATATGTACTTGTATGTTATGATCTGCCTGTACTGCACGCAAAACAAAACTTTTCACTGTACTTAGGTATGCGTGATAACAATAAATCAAATCAAATCAACTTAGCCACTAGGCCACCATACCGCCCCTTTCTGTGATTTTAAATACTTAGTGTTAAGTCCTTTAGAGAGTTGTTTTCATATGCAAGTTCCGCACTTCAGCTGAAATTTGTACATCAATAATGGTAAATTTATGACAGATAAATAGTTTCTGTACAGTGTTGCCATTAACCAGTAACTAGGACACTTTGTAATTGGTGCAAAAATTGCCAAGTGCCTCTTGCAAAGAAGTGAAAAAAATCTGGAGAGAGGAGATGGAAGAACAGAAGGTTTTGGGAAGCAAAAGAAACAACTCGAATCCTGTAAACTGGTGCTTTGAACTGTATTTCTCAGGTTTTATCCTAACACCATTTGTTTTTGTTCATGAGGATGCGTAAGGATTTAAAAAGGGGGTTAGAATTTCAAATAACTTTTTTTTATGTTAATAGTTTACCTGTGATAGGAATTATTAACTTTTTCAGTAACTTTAGGAATATTTGGGCTTGAGAATCAGCACACTTACCCAAGTGGATTGTAACAGTATTCACTGGTTAAAACTAATGCAGTTTAAATGTCATTCCATGTATCATACACCCTTGTTTTCCATTTCCCGGTTGTAACTGAAACAGTGACTATTTTTGTAATCAGTAGGGAGGGGAGATGGAGGGAAACGTTTCTGAAGTCAAATTTAAACAAAACAAAATCCACCTTGACCTTTTACCTGCTTTTTGAAATTGTTTCATATAAACAGGAAACTAGCTGGCTGCTTTCAATCACTGCATTGATTTCAGATTTGTTTTAAACAACATCACAGTATTTATTTTGATTTTTTTTTTTTTGTTTGGTGCAGTTCCATGTCATTATGTACGAAAAGAAATACACCTTTAAAAATGGTTCTTACCTGAAAGGCACATGAACTAAAGTTGGCAAATCTACGTTTTGTCAATTTATACTGCCAAAGCTTAAAAGGGCACTCGCTGTCATGAATACAATCCTGATTAAGGGGGGAGGATAGATTGCGTTTCATAATACAGAAGTAAAATGCATTTTTCTTTCTTAAATGAATATAAATTTTTCCAAAATAATGTACCACTAACCTATATTTCATACATGCTGACAGGGGCCAATAATTGCAAGGTATTTATTCGGAACCTTGTACAGTCTACCAATTTTTATTAGATACAGAAACTGAAAATTGTGCAAGCAGACTGTGTGTAATTTGGAGAGCAGTTGGTTTTCCTCCACTCGCAATTGTGGTCCCAGCTGTTCCTTAATTCTGCATGCACTTCTGGGTTGTTTTTCGATGGCTGAACTGATCCTCGGCTCCCTCTGTCCTTGGGCAAGCCTGTTGACCAGGTTCCTCCCACTCACGCCAACCAATTCCACTGTGTTTACCCTGGCGCTGCATTGTAGAGCTCATACTGAATGGACAAGCTCAATGCAGCATCACAATGAGCAGCTGGAGGGAGAAAGAAATAAAGAGAGAGTTGTTTTACGAAGGGACAGGGATGAAATATTCTACAATTAGGAAAATTCAACGTAGAGCCTGATATGAATCAGTATAGCGTTAAGACTTCTTTAAAAATTGTTCATATTGCTATTTTTCACCGTTTCAAGTGGCTTCCCCTTGACTGCTCAAATTTAACCTTGTACAGGAGAATCTGCAGCCTCATTCACAGTCCTGTATATAGAACATTGCACTGCACAGATGTGCAAGTGAAATGGGACAATTTTCATGTGCAGTTAACTGTTCCCCAGTCTCATTCTATGGCAAAAATAGTGGCATAAATGTCCTCTGTTTGTTTCTTTGTGATGCTGGCGCACTTGCAGACATGTAGTGACCTCATCCTATGTATATTTTGTGAACAAAAATTTACTATTCTGTGCACTTTGGCCAACTGCTCAGGCCAAAACCCTTCACAACAGGCACCACCTATGCGTGAGAGCTTTGTTGGTACAAATCAGATGAGGTGACGGCCTAATGGTATTATTGCTAGACTGTTAATCCAGAGACCGGGATAACATTCTGGGGACCCAGATTTGAATCCCACCACGGCACATAGTGGAATTTGAATTCAATAAATATCTGGAATTAAGAATCCAATGATAACAGTGAATGCATTGTCGATTGTTGGAGAAGCCTGTTGTCGAGGGGGAAAAAACCCATCTAGTTCACTATTGTCCTTTAGGGAAGGAAACTGGCATACTTGCACAGTCTGGGCTACGTGTGACTCCAGACACTCAGCAATGTGGTTGACCCTGGGCAATTGAGGATAGGCAATAAATGCTGCCTGGCCAGCGATGCCCCTCAGCCTGTGAATGAATAAACGAAAAATCATTCTCACATGCAGTTAGTGGTGATTAGATTTCAAGATCCTTATGACTGATAATGTCACTTGGTAGATATGCACAGAAGTCTAGATACTTTTGAAGGCATTTGTCATCTTTTCTCCCTCTGAAATCACTCTGGAATGTATAAACATTACTGGGCAGCAATTTACCCTCTATGTATGAGCTGCGCAAAACACATTTAAAAAGGAGGACAAGCTCAAATCCGTTTATTTGGTGGTAGTGGTCAGGAAGACAGTTGGCATTCTCTCATCTGTGGGAGATGATGTGAATATGAGATCATTTGCACTCCATTGATGACCAAGCAAACCAATTCCAGAAAGGCAATATCTGCCACACATACCACACACAAGTTGTACCTTGCGTCATGACCACAGATCATAACTCTTTATCACCTGCAGACAGGCTGAACTTTAATTCCAAAACTGTCTTTTCTAAGACCATACTGTTACAGCCTAAAAAAGTTGTAGATGCAAATTCAGTGACTGTCTGGAGTTCGAGAGGTTGCAGTGTCGCACCTAACCAGAATGCTTCAAAAGAAATGAATTAAAAGTAGAGAAATGTACCACAAAATGAACGGTAATCTCCTGGGAGTTGTCGCTAATTACGAATACGATCATTTAAAAAGACAACAGTCTGGGTCAGAGACATACTTGTACTTTTCCTTTTAAAGAATAGACTAGCTTTGGGCTTAAAAGTGAGCTTTATCCCCAGACTAGGTGTATCAGGAGCCTGATGCCCCAGGGTGTGGTCCAACTTATGACAACAGCCAATAAACACCCCTACAAGACTGGTTTTGAAAAAAAAGGGAACAGCACTATTAGTCTGGGGGCTGCCAACCAGTGTCAAAAGGATCCAGGACAAAAAAATTACTATCAGTTGTTGAACTACCAATGTCAAAATCACTGGCAAAAATGATTACAATGACCACAACAATCTTCCATCTACTCTTCCCCAGTGATGCAGAGACTGAACCCATTCACATTTTTCTCTGGACTTGCTCTTATTCCTAATCTGTCTGTGTGTTGTGTTTTTATTTCTTCCCACTTTTAATTAACAACCTCAAACTTTGTTAACTTGAAAAGAAGCTTAGTAATGGTTTCTCTTAAAACATAAATGCATTTGGTCTGAGGAAAAGAGGTATCCAGAAGGGAGGTGGACCCTTTGTAAATTAATGTTGTTGTGATCAATCGTGGTGTTTTTAAACAAAAAAAAGGAAGTAGGTTCATCCTCCTTCATCCTGGATCTTGAAAATTTGAGGGTATTGTATCTGGAATCATAATAACCTGAAAAACCTCAGTCTGGTCGTAACACTTGCCAGTGGCATGGAATGATCTCTGCTGGTGCCTTGCTGCAAGCTTGACATCTGCCTTGGAGCTTCTAAAACCGGAAACATGCCATGATGACTTCTGCCCACAACTGTTGTCATGTGGCCAACGTTCGTCAATGGTTAACACACATGTCATGATTAATATTGAATGTTATATTTTTTAATTTAAAGACATTTTTTAAAACCAATTATTTGATCAATGAGATGCTTTGAAAGGACCAGAGGGAGGCCAAAGGGCAGAAGTTTTTGGATAAAATATAAAACTGTAGGGCATTACTGTCAATGGAGTGAGGATGGCCAACAGGCCAGAAGTAGAGGATCCAGCATGCATATACAGATAGTAAAGGCTGGAAAGGATTAGTAAGATGGGAATAGTGAGGCTATTGTGATTTTTTTTTTTTTTTTTTTTTTTTTCTTTTCTGCATTTATTCTTAGAATGTAGGTATTGAAGGCTAGGTCAGCTTTTATTGAAAAGGTGGTGGTGAGCTGCTTTCTTGAACCACTGCAGCCCATGAGATATAGATATCAGGAAGGGAGTTTGAGGATTATAACTTCAGTGATGAAGGAAGAACAGCACTTTATTTCCAATACAGAATAAAGCATGACTCAGGAAAAAAATTGCAGGTGGCCGTGTTCCTTTGCCCCTGCTTCTTCTGTCTTCCCAGGTCGTACACTTTGCAGGTTTGGAAAGTGCTTGGTGTGACTTTAACTCAGGGTATTTTGTTTGATGTGGTAATGCTTACGTTCTCTCACGTAACAACATAACAAAATAGATGAATATCATGGCATTGGAACATCCAATATTTGACTATTCTGTACAAACTTTATATTTGCAGAGGCATAGTTGTCTGGGCTAAAATTAAGCTATTATGTTACACAGCAGCATGTTTCCAGTTGCATGTCATGCTTCAAGTGATCCCAGATAAGGTGGAGCATCAGATCTTTATTACTTTCAAGTCACATTCAGTGATAGAATGTTATCATATTCATGAGTCTTAACAGTGTACTGACCGTGAGTTTAACATAGCAATGTAGTCAAAAGATGAGTTATGGTAACGCACGTTGTAGAAGGCACACCCTTCTGCCACTGTGCATCGGGGTGGATAGTTAGTGAATGGGTTCTCCATCAAGCAGGATTCTGGATTGAAATAGACAATGAGAATTTGAAATGTTAGATGTAGCAACTAATGTAACTACATATTAAACAGAGCGACTGGCTCTGTATCCCTTTCGCTGACTTACAAGCAACAACATCACTGCTGTGGTATTCACAACCATAACAATAACCAGGAGTTGAACAGCGGAAAGTGGAAAGTTTTCCTGTGTGTTTAAAATAAATGAAGCAATAAGCAGTGAGTATTTGCTCCATGCTCAAGCTAAGCTAGCAATCTCTAGTGATCCCAATTTGGATCAAGTTAGTGATTGCTAAATCCTCCAAGCTTAAGTTAACTTTAAAATGTAAAGTATATTTTTTTTCCAATCTTTGTAGTGAGTTGTCCAATATTCAGCAGACAGTAGTGTAACAGGCTGTAACAGTACTTGATATCATCATAAACTACAACACATGATATATATTTTCAATGTGGCATATTTTACTTTGATTAGCAAACTCGCATCTAAGGCAGCAGTGTCAGTCTTATAAAGTTGTTGGCAGTGTCACCTCCAGTGTTTCAACAGCAAGGAGCAGCTTTTTCAACTGAAGATGTTGTTTCTTGCGTGCAAAAGAAGCTAAAATCAAAATTGTCCTGTCCATCAGCAGAGAGGGAATTATGGACTACTGGATTGGATTGTGGGATTGTTTATTCTTTAACTGCTGAAGTGACAACCTGAGGATGATGCGGATAATATCCACCAGAAAGAGCAGTAATTGTTAATATCATCCTAGCTTGGAGGCCATTGGTGAATATGGAACTTAACTTTAATTGAGAGAGATGTACTTTTGACTTTACATTTAACTGCATTTCTTCTCAAAACAGATTAAGAATTTGGAAAATGTTTGTTAGGGATAAAACATTGTACTGATGGTTGAAATAACCCGACAGTGACCCGAGTAAGCTTCAATACCATCAGCATGTTGCTTAAAAAAAGTATTTGGCATAGAGCTTTGGCCAATCCTTGCAAACAACCAGGACCCACTTTGGGTGCGTCAGAAGGAAAATATTGAGCTGCAAAAATGGAGCACCCAGCCTAATTCTATGCTGATGTGGGCTGTAAATCCCAACACTCCTCCTCATGCAAATTGTACTGTGGGTGACAGGAGGCAAAATACTAACACAGGTTTTGTATAAGAAGCAAAACTGCTGATCTTTTAAAACTGTGGAAGATACAGAAACCTTGAAGTCATATAGATTAGCAATGACTGTGCCTCTTTCATACTTTTGCTCATCTATTCTTTCTCTGTGAAACCGTAAACAAAATGTTTTTGCCAATGCAAATCATATGTAAAAAAGGTCACAGGATGAGTTTGTTGCTGGCTAGGCTAGAATTTATTGCCCATTCCTAAGATTCTTTTGATTCTGGTCTACGACCTGAAACTTACGATGCAGTGTAGAGCTTTCTTTCCCGTTTTCCAAAACAGTTGGTTAATTAGAGGATGTTTCTTGTTAATTTGTGCAGCAGAGTAGATATAAATCATACACCCAATCCACAGTCTTCAGAAAGAGAATCATACCTTTTTAGGTTACAATTTAAAGAGCTTTTTAAGGGCATTTGTATAGAAATTCTATGCAGTTGTTGTAAGAAGCTGTTTAATTTGTAGGATTGTACAGAGAATTCAACAGTTAATAGTAACAGGAGCTCACTCCTTCCAAGATTCTATAAATGCACAATTGGCAACCAGGCCTTTTCGTCTGGAACTTGTACTATACAGACCTATCCATAAATCATAACAACTTAGACAGATGTATTCTTTCTATAGAAATTTCTGTCCAGATTGCACACTTTTAAGGTGGAAATTATGCCTCACCTGGTTTAGCTTCTAATTCCAAACCATCTCGAGGGTTTGATTTTTGATACTTTTTAGTGTTCCTAGCATTGACTGCTAATGAGAACTTTTAACAGTATATGCACGGTTGTACATTGTTGCATGAAATAAATGTGTCATTTTGGCGGCTAGGAGGGACAGCCCTTGTCATCTTTGTTGAAGTATCCACACATTAGGATCACTGTTTTAATGGTCGCCACTGCAGTTGTCCTGAAGTTGGAGGCACTCTAGGTGGATTTCAATGCTGCAGAACTATTCATCAGGGTAGAATACTTACAGATGGCAAACAGAGCCTTTCACTCAACCATGTAAGAGGTTGTTTCGTGTGGTAACTACCTTTTTTATTCTGTCTTTGTGTCGGTGTTGTCTTGCCCGCTCCCTTCTGACCGAGTCTCTGATTTCCCCTGAGGTTGATGCTTCGGAAGGATAGCCTCCTTTCTGACCTATGTGATACCCTCTCGTTACACTGAGACATGTCACATTTATGTCCAACTGCTTATTTCTGATCTCTCTTGATGACTGGACTGCATTCTCATTGAAAGTAAGGAATACATTTTGCTCTCAGTTGTCAAGGTGTCAACATGAAGCCTATTGTGCAGGGAGATGATTGACAGGTGCATTGTGGGTCTTTCAGTGGATTGATTACATATGAGATTTTAAAATGCATGGTGGGGATGGGCAAAGTATTGGTAGTCAGCAATTTGAGGCAGGAGGTTTTGTTATAATTGGCTGGCTTGCTTGGTGCAATGCCATTTTGGTGTTGACTCTTAGCTTACTTCTTCTGGTGATGACATTAAGCGGAACCCAATCCCAAATTGCCTCCCATTTGTTTGTCATCCCGACATTGAGGAGTGCGGCCTTTCCTGGGGCTTCCACCACTCTGTCCCAACACACTGCCTCCCTTTTTCTGCCTGCTGTGATAAACAAGCACTTTAGTGCTTTCCTCACTGTATCTTGGAGCTTTTGACTCTGACAGAAATCTAGCAGAGTTCGTAGAGGGTCGTTAAGTAGTGTGCTGACAAGAGTTTTGGTTAGGGTAGCCATTTTTAAGCTGTTGCCCACCTTTCTAGTCTAAAGTGTCGTTTCAGTGCCATTATTAAATAACTTCCCCAGTAGGATTGCTGACCCTCCAGGAATTTAATATTACTTCCCAGGACGCTATGACTAGCAAACTTGGAGAAAAATCACGGATATTAAAGTTTTTCTTTTTCTGCACTTCTTTCTTTCCCAGATCTCGAGATTTGTTGGTGCCTAGAGTAGGGGTGTGTGGGTACTGCGTGATTGGTAGTCAAGCAAAATCCACTTGAGTAATAAGACTTTTAGCTTTCTAATTGCCAAAGGAAGGCAGAGTGTTACAAGGATGGTTGTTTTATCCAATTAATGGCTGGAACCTGGACCTGAAGTCTCTAGGAATGCATTTAGTCATGGTTGGCAAACCTACCACCCAGCCAGTGCCAGACACACTTGCAGAGCCCCTAATGAGTTTGATTTGTGACAGCAGAGTTCACAGAGTAGTACAATAGCACATGTGCTGGTGGGAGCCATATTTACAGCCTGCTAAGTTTACATAGTTTCTGTTGTATGAGGACTTTGAGACCCAGGAGCAACTATTTGATGATGTCACGCAACTATATGTCACTAAGCATAAATTGCAGTGTGGGTGGACTTAAACTTCATTACAACAGACCACAATATGCTAGGTCCCACTACACTAGATTAAAGTACAGACAGTCTTGAGAGCACACTGACATGAATTCATGTTGAAAGTAGATTATTCCTTAGCCAATATCACTGTATGATCAAAGTTTTGCATATCTACCACTACCATATATAGCAGTATTTAATATTAAATCATAATAGATAATGTGATTTTTGAAGTCTGAGCCTGAAGACAGTTCTTGACTTTGCCTTCTCCTCAACCGCTCTGTTTTGCACCCTATCTCATAGTGTGGCATCAAATTTTATGATAAGTTTCCATTGTAAATGTAGAAACTGTAGTGTATGATGAAAATGTTGACAAAAGTGTGACAGAAATAAGATTGTGAATAATAAGGATTTGTACACAGAATACAGATAAATAAGAGTATTGTCCAATCATAGTTACATAACTTAGCTCACCGTCTGTTGCCATTTCCACTTTTTAAATCAATAAAAACAAAAGAACAAACGAAGAACAGTGCTGCACAAGAACAGGCTTGTGGTTCACCAAGACTGTGCTGACATGTGATGCATTTCTAAAGTAAAAACCTTTTTGCCTCTGTGCAGCCTATATCCCTCTATTCCTTGCCTGGTCATGTATCTGTCACAATGCGTCTTGAAAGTTGCTATTGTATTCACCTCTCACATTGCCTTTAAACTTTAACCCTCTTTTATCTTTTAATCTTTGTTCCCTGGTCATTGACACTTCACCCCTGGGAAAAAGACTCTGACTATCTATTCAATCCCTGCCTCTCATAATTTTGCAAACTTCTATCAGGTCACCCCTCATCTTGCGACATTCAAGTGAAAACAAATCAAGTTTGTCCAATCTTTCCTCATAACTAATACCCTCCAAACCAGGCAACATCCTGGTAAAACGTTTCTCTACCCCTTCCAAAGCCTCCCAACCCTGCTGGTAGTGTGGTGACTAGAACCGCACATAATATTCCAACGTAGCCTACTAAATTTCAATGCAGTCGCAACATGACTTGCGTTTTTATACTCTATGCCCTGGCAAATGAAGGCAAGCATGCCTTATGTCGTCTTGACTACCTTATCTCCTTGTGTTGCCACTTCCAAGGAACTGTGAACCTGTATGCCTGAACCCTTCTCTATGTTGATGCTACTTGGGGTTCTGCTATTTAATATATACTTCCTCCTAGATCTCCAAAAATACATCACTTCGCATTTGTCAGGATTAAACTCCACCTGCCATTTCTCCGCACAGGCTTCCAGTCGGTCTATTTCCTGTTGTATCCTCTGGCAATCCTCCACACTATGCGCAGCTCCCCCAAACTTTTTGTTGTCTGCAAAGTCACTAATCAGGCTTCCTACATTCTCCTCCAAATCATTTATATATGTATTACAAACGACAGGGTCCCAGCGCTGATTCCTGCAGAACACTACTAGGCACAGAATTTCAGTATGAAAAATATTCTTCTACCGTTACACTCCGACTTCTATGACCAAGCCAATTATGGATCTGCTTACTAGCTCCCTGCAGATCACATGTAACTTCATATTTTGTATCTGCCTGACATGAGGGACCTTGTCAAAGGCCTTACTAAAGTCCATATAGACAATAAGGACTGCCTGCTCTCTCAAATATCTTTGTCACTTCCTCAAAAATCTCAGTCAAGTTTGAGAGATACAACATTCCCTCACAAAAGGCATGCTGTCTATTGCTAATAAGTCCATATTTTTCCAAATGTGAGTGAATTCTATCCCTAAGAATCTCCTCCAATAATTTTCCTACCTCTGACATAAGGCTGACTGGCCTGAAATTTCCCAGATTATCCCTGTTGTCCTTCTTCTACAAAAGAACAATGTTGGCTATTCAGTAATCCTCTGGGCCCTCTCCTGTGATTTGAAGAGGATACAAAAATTTTATGCAAGGCCCCAGCAATTACCAAACCTGCCCCTCTCAGCATTCTGGAATACATCCCATCAGGTCCTGGGGACTTAACTACCTCAAAACTTTTCAAAATGCCCAACGTGACCTAGAATATCAAAATACCCCTCCTGAGACTCACCATCCACTATGTCCTTCTCCTTGTGAACACTGATGCAAAGTATTCTTTAAGAACCTCGCCCACTTCCTATGCCTCCATACATCAAGCCATAGAGGTCTATAGCATGAAAACAGGCCCTTTAGCCCAACTTGCCCATGCCGCCCATTTTTCACAATTAAACTAGTCCCATTTGCCTGTGTTGGGTCCATATCCCTCCATATTATCCCATCCATGTACCTGTCGAAATGTTTCTTAAGTGACAAAATTGTGCTCACTTTTACCACAAGCTCTGTGCAAAAACTGCCCCCAGACCCTTTTGTATCTCCCCCTCTCACCATAAACCTATGTCCCCTATTTTTGGACTCTCCTATCATGGGAAAAGCTGCCTGCTATCTACCTTATCTACGCCTCTTATGATTTTATATACTAAATTCCCTCCTTTTGTCTTTTGGGTAGATCTGCCCTTTCCCTAGCTACTGCCTTGGGATTTTCCTTAATCCTGTTTGCCAAAGGCATTTCATGACCCTTTTTTAGCCCTTCAAATTCCTCTTTTGAGTTCTTTCCTGCTATCTTTGTGTTGCTCGAGGGCTCTGTCTGTCAAATTCTCAAGATGAACAGTAAATTCTGCTTAAACATGCACCATGTTTCTCAGTTTATTAATGGTTAGGTCTCACAGGAAAGCCCCTTTATGAGAACTACTTGAAATACTCCAGGTCTTGGTTGACATATGGTTTGTCCCACAAAATTGTGTTATCTGAAAATCTGTCTTTCAAAAGCAGTGTATCATTTTAACTGGGCAAAGGCTCCACTTGACTGGCCTACACTTTTTTTTTAATTGCCTTGAGTCATATCAGTTTTATGTTTATAAGGCGTGGGCAGGTCATTCAGAATTGTCAACTCCAGCTTGAGTTGAGCGCAATTCTGGGGTTAATGAATTTAGAAAATGCTATTTGCTTCAAGATACCTTTATTCAAAACCAGAATTGGTGGTAATGTTTTGAGCATAAAGGGGAATTAACTAGATTGGTTTGTGTCAGGGGCTACAGCATGTTCATGCCATAATGATACGATGTACTCAATGTTACCATTTTATAATGTGTAAATATAATCCAACGCAAAATATTTTAGTCAAAATCACATTGCACTCCTTTACAAAATGATTTAAAGTTGCAATAATTAAATTTGATGCAGTTGATTTACCTTGCACCCTATGAGGGGTGTACCATTAAATGTGTGTTTTAAAATTTGCTGCCGCGCACAATGCGTATTAATCAATTTCATCTTTTACATGCAAGGCTGAATTTATTGTCCATCACTAGTTACCCTAAGAGGTCAGTGCTGTGCTGCGATGTTGATTGTTACTACATCTGACACTGGTTAGGCTACTTCACAAAATACTAAGAGTGGGTTGCATAATAGGGTTTGAAGTCAATTGAATATCTGACCAGAAACAGATGACAGATTAACTTTCCTGAAGGACATTAGCGAAGCAGTTAGGTTTTTATGACAATTTGGCAGCTTTCCCAGTCTTTTTCTCTAGCTGCGCTATCGAGAGAACCAACAGAATTAATACAGAGATCAGCCGTAGTGTCATTGAATGGCAGAACAAGTTTGAAGGATCTATGCCTGCTCCAGTGTTTCTTGTTACAGCTTGATAGGATATAAATTCTCTCACCGTGTGGGCTGCTGTTGTATTGATCCTTAAAGGTGTAAGGCAACATCACTGAAAGTTAGTAATTGGGAGATACTGAGACTACAATTGAATCCCACGTGGATGGAGAAGACATTCAAGGTGAAAGACAGAGAGAAATGATGGTGGGAGAAAAGCAGATGCATGGAGGAACACAACTTTAAAGATATCTAAACACCGTCAAATGAGATCAGCTGATTCTGTTAATGGATCATTGTGATGCTGCTAAATATTAAATCAATGTTAAGCATTATGAAGAAATGCCCCATTTTGTGAAAATTTCTTCAAATCAACAATGTATATATGTCATTCATAATTCTGTTTTAAAATTTATGGTGGATTTGTAATTTATCATCTGCAAATTCAAAGAATCATCTTTTACAATATCGCCTGCCCTGCTTTCCCCTGTTGATATCCTCTTCCATGCATTAGACTTGAAACATAAAAACATAGAACATAGGAGCAGGAATAGGCGATTTGATCTCTTCAAGCCTAATCCACCCTTCATCATCAAGTTTCAGTTCCTGCTTTCTACCCATACCCTTTGATCCCTTTATCCCTAAGTTCTTCTTGAAAACATTTGTGTTTTTGTCTCAACTGCCTTCTGTGGCAAAGGGTTCCCAAGGCTCACCACTGTCTCTGGCTGAAGAAATCTTTCCTCCTCTCTGATGACCTGCCCTGGTATGCTTAAATTGTAATGCATGGGTCTGGACACCTCCAGTCACCGGGAACATCCTTGATGAACTTGATTTATTTCAAATTTTTCATGATCCACTTCTACTCTTCACGAATGTGAGCTGTTCGATAGGTCTGCTGCTCCAACTGCAATTTGCATGGACTACCATTTGCCAATCACTCCTATGCTCACTGATCAACGTTGGCTCCTAGTTCACCAATGCTTCAAATTTTAAAGCTTTCACACCTGCATTAAAATTCATTCACCTACACCGAGTCCCTCCCTATCATTGGAGACTCCTATAATCATCTCAGATCTCTACATACCTCCACTTCTGGCCTCTTATGCATCCTGACATCTTCCCATCATTTGGGATCTTGTTCTTGGCTGTCCAGGACTTAACACCCAGAATTTCCTCAATTCACCTCCCCATTTGTCTACCTCTTCCCATCTCCTTTTAAGGCATTCCTTCAAACCTTCCCCTTTTGACTAAGTTTTTGGCCATCAAGTCTTTTGTCTAATTATAGTTTTGTGAAACAAACGTGATGTTTCGCTCACAGTAAGTGTGTTAGTAAGTGTTTCTGGTTGAAAAAGAGAAATAATACCATAATAGAGTAATAAGTAAAAGTAACATTAGACATAGAATCCCTTTGGTGTGGAAACAACCCTTTGGCCCAACAAGCCCACACTGACCCTTGGAGCATTCCACCCAGACCCACCCCTTTATAACCCACCTAATCTACACATTCCTGAACACTATAGGCAATTTAGCATGGCCAATCCACCTAGCCTGCACATCTTTGGACTGTGGGAGGAAACCGGAGCGCCCAGAGGAAACCCACGCAGACATGGGGAGAATGTGCACACTCCACACACAGTCGTGCGAGGATGGAATTGAACCCGGGCTCCTGGCTCTGTGATGTAGCAGTGCTATCCACTGTGCTACCGTGCCGCCCCAATACAGTTGCAGCATATAGTGCTGAGTCTTACAGACAAGAAATGATGCAGGCTTAACACTTTATCTCTGCTAATCTGAGCCAGGCTAATGTTGGGGAATTAGGGTTTAGCATTATGGAGCTAAAATAAAGTCAGGCTTTCCAAAATAACAAGGCATGGGGCTGGATGAACACAGCAGGCCGAGCAGGAAAACTTGACGTTTCGGGCCTAGACCCTTCATCAGAAATGCATTTCTGATGAGGGGTCTAGATCCTGAGGGGACTTGACCGGGTGCGTGTAGAGAGGATG
>JAHRHZ010000009.1:24891738-24907379 GCA_024137785.1 Ginglymostoma cirratum | reverse complement strand
CATTTCTGATGAAGGGTCTAGGCCCGAAACGTCAAGTTTTCCTGCTCCTATGATGCTGCTTAGCCTGCTGTGTTCATCCAGCCCCACGCCTTGTTATCTTGGATTCTCCAGCATCTGCAGTACCTTTTTATCTCAGGCTTTCCAAAGTTGGTTAATAATGACATCCAATAAAGAGAAGCAAGGGCTCTGCTATTGGAGGGTGAGTATCTGAAGGATGGACAATTGAATGGAGTAATGCAGCCTTCCTATCACCCTTTGGATTCTACCACAACATTAGTACCTGCCTTCAGAGTCTGAGTGAGAGAAAATAAAGGTAAAAAGAAAAGCGAACGCTTAGAAAAATAATTTTAGTTGATTGGGGGAATGTAATGTGCAAGGCATCTTGATCTAGACCCTCACAAAGGGTAACATCCTTTTAGAATCCACCTTGTCATGTTCTCTCAGGATTTTATATGTCGCAATAAGATCATCACCTGTTCTGAACTCCCCAGACCCAATCTTTTCAACCTTTCCTCATAATTTCTCCATTCCACATATCAGTCAGGTAAACATCCACAAATGCGTGAACATACTTCCTTGAGGAGACCAAGCTACACAATACTCCAGACCTAGTCTCATCAATGCACCATACAGCTATTGAAAGACCTCCCTACTTTTCTGTTTTGTTCCCATTACAATAGTGACAACATTCCTTTAGCTTCCTAATCACTTACTGTCCCTGCATGCATTGTGATTCATGTACTCGGGACATCCAGATTCCTCCATCTCAAGAGTTCAGCTTTCTCTACTTAGAGAACTTTTTTTTCTATTCATCCCACCGAAGTGGACAGGTTCACATTTTCATTCATACTACACATCTGTCAAAAGCTTGCCCAATCACTTCACCTGCCTGTATCCCTTTGTGACCTCTTTGCTGCTTAACCTGTTTTCCTATCTATCTTAACCATCAGCACATTTTAGCAATCATACATTCAGCAAATCATCAGAAAACATAGCAATCACATTACTTGTTTATTCCTCAAAGAATACTTATACATTAGTCAAACATGACGTCCCTTTCACAAAAACGTGTTGAATCATGGAATATCCGAGATAACAAGCATGGGGCTGGATGAACACAGCAGGTCAAGCAGCATCATAGGAGCAGGAAAACTTGACGTTTCGGGCTTAAACCCTTCATGGAATTGTTATGTTGCGGAAAGAGGCCATTTGACCCATGTTAACTTTGCCTTGTGGCATTGAGGTATTCCACACTCCCCACTATCTCCCCTTTCAATATAAAAGTTTTAAGCATTTACTGGATAATAGGTGTTAAACTAATTGACCTGAAGTTTCCTGCTTTCTGTCTCTATAGTGACACCGCCCCCCCCCCCCACTTCTGACTTCTGGTCCGTTGGAACTTTTCCGGAATTATTTCATAAATATGTTGTACATATGGGGGGAAGAAAAATTAGCATCTATTAAGTTTAGTGTGATGAAATAGTTGCAAAAGTACAGATCCGAGTAGTTGTCTTGCTTGGTGACTCAATAACTGCCCCTCTAATACCGGTGCACTGTGTTTGTAGTTATATGTGTACTATGTGCAAGATTCATCACAGCGCCTCACTGAATTTATTCTGGTAGCATCTTCCTCCCTTGTGATCTTTCAACACTGAAAAGGAAAATAAAATCCGAGATGTTGAGTTTGTGATCATCTCAAAGTCTCGGACCATTGTAACTTGCTGCCATTCCTTTACCATTTGCTGGGTGAGAAATCAACCTCTTACTATTGTGACTCTATCCATCCTCTATCCGCCTCCCCCTCTCTCCCTATTTATTTCAGAACCCTCTTCCCCTCCCCCATTTCTGATGAAGGGTTTAGGCCCGAAACGTCAAGTTTTCCTGCTCCTATGATGCTGCTTGACCTGCTGTGTTCATCCAGCCCCATGCTTGTTATCTCGGATTCTCCAGCATCTGCAGTACCTTTTTATCTCACGCAAGGACTGCACTGTTTTCTTAAGGCAACTACAGATGGGCAGTAAATGATGCCATATTAACATAATCTTAAAAAGAACCGTGACTTCTTATGTATTAAGTGGAATATTAGACAGCCATTTAAACAGGGCAATTTATGAATTTGTGCTCCTTTTAAGTTTCGTAGATTGGAAAATCCTATTCAATCTGCTGATAAGTGCACTTTGAATTCCCTTTGTGGGTGAAGTTCAGTCCTGGGAGAACAAGTTGACAAGGTGCCCATTAATATACTCCAAAGTGAACAGGAATATCATAAGATATTCTGCCATCACCTTGTGACAACAATTCCTGACTGGGGAATATTTGCAGAAGCTTCACAATCAGTAGCTGAGACAAAAGATCTGGGCATCATTGCTAACAGAATAAAGGTGTGAGAGCAAAACAAGCCTGAACTTCACAGGGTGGTCTAACAGCCAAAGAAACCGAGCTATTCATTTATGAGCATAAAGCTCCCCTCTCACAGGGCGAAGAGGATGATGTCCAACTGTTCTAAGGGCTTTATGATTGCTGAGGAGCGAGGAAAACATAAGGTGCCTGTGAAGAAGGGTAGATTAATAAATGAAAATCCTCGAACAAAGGAATCTCAGGAAAAGACAAAAAAAAGGACAAAATATGACCAGTTCTATAAACCCTGTTCCAAATACAAGAAGTCGCTGGTGCAACTGTGTTGTTTTATTTTCTGTAAATCTCGGCAGTCCCTCTTCTTTTGTTTAACATAAAGACTATTAATTCTCCAGCAGCAGCACAGCATTACGTTCTCTACATGCTTTAACCCAACCGATTTGTAAATTGTGTAAAAAGTGTACATTCGCTTTATAGCATTGGACTTTGGGGGCTTTTTTTTTTTAAATTGGAGAGGGAGAGAAATGCAAGCTCATTAAATTATCCATACTCCTGAGGTCAGCAATGGGTCAATAAAGGGCAGGTTTTCCTGCACTGGCCTGTCACCTTGTATTGATCAGTCAGCCATTCATTTTCAGCTTGGCTTGATGCTGTCCCGCGGTAGCAATGATTGCATCAGTCAGCCCTGATTGCCATCTGGGGCTTGCCAATTTCAGTTGGCAGCGTTCACGGCTTGCTCACACAGAATTCAAGAAATACGTTCTTGTATGCAGCACACAGAGCAGTTAAAGCAAAGAGGCAGGTGTATCATCTTTAGTTGGCTGAATGCATCTGGGCATTGCAAAGGCAGCATATTGCAGTTTTGTGTACCACAGATCAGGACTCGTGGGAGGGAATAGTCTGGCGTGGCAGCATAATCCCCAGGACCCAAAGCTCCTTCATTGACTGACAGGTGCAGTCATTAGTGAGTGGCTGGAAAATAAGCCTGAAAGGGGAATATGTGGAATTGGGCACAAACAGACATTCTAATGCCATTTGCCATCAGCAATAGGTGTATGTTTAAATACAACTGTGCAAATAACATTAACTCGTAGGTTAATATTGTCCTCGGTAGAGGGAAAAAAACACCTTACTTAAATGAGCTCAGACTGAACAACAGTGTTTCGCCATCATTTCTGACCATTACAGTACCACAAGCATTTTGTTTTGTCTCCGTATTAACATGTTCTGTTTACTCATTAGTTTGAGGTATTTTTGCAGTGTTATTAATGCTGCAATGATGTACTCTGTGTACTTCAGGAAACTCCAGTTCAAAGGCAAAAGCACTTTTTAAATTGCTAAAATTGAATGGAACACTTTGATTCCTTATTTTCAGCTGTTTTAAAATCCTTATTCTTACACAGAGTAGCGAGAATGTCAAAATCACAGGAATGGTTGACATGAATAGTATAGACGCATTTAAGGAAAACCTAGTCAAGCATGTGAGGGAGAAGAGAATAGAGGTTACAATGATAAACTTAGACGAGGAAAGATGGTAACATGCTCAATTGAACAAAAACAGCAGCATGGGCTAGTTGAGCCAGAATGGCCAGTTTTAGTGTCATATATTTGATGTAATCCAAACCCACTGACCATAGAAAAGATTTCCTAGATTCTGCTTTCACCGCTACTAATAGAAGGCATTTCAGGTTTCTGGGGCTGAAAACTATTTCTGCAAAATGCCCCCTTTTTCCATTCCCATTATAATTTAGCCCCCTCATATGGTTAGGCTTGGGAAATAGTTACAGACAATATGTAACCATCAATTGTTATTTAGTCAAAAGAAAGTCAGACATATTGATGAAACAAGTGCTCATTTTCTGGACAATACAGAGAACATAGAACAGTACAACACAGTACAGGCCCTTTGGCCCATGATGTTGTCCTGACCTACTGTCCTACTCTAAGATCAAACTACCCTGCGTACAAGAGATAAAAGGTACTGCAGATGCTGGAGAATCCGAGATAACAAGTTGTGGGGCTGGATGAACACAGCAGGCCAAGCAGCATCATAGGAGCGGGAAAGCTTGACGTTTCGGGCCTAGACCCTTCATTTTACTATCACTTATGTGCCTATCCAAGAGTCGCTTGAATGTCCCTAATGTATCTGATTCCACTAACCCCGCCAGCAGCACATTCCACATGCTCACCACTCTCTCTGTGAAGAACCTACCTCTGACATCTCCCCTCTACCTTCCTCCAAACACCTTAAAATTATGCCCCCTCGTAATAGTCGTTTCCATCCTGGTAAAAAGTCTCTAGCTATCCACTCTATCTATGCCTCTCATCATCTTGTACACCTCTATCAAGTCACTTCTCATCCTCCTTCACTCCTATGAGAAAAGCCCTAGTTCCCTCAACATTTCCTCTTAAGACCTACCCTCCAGTCCAGGCAGCATCCTGGTTAATCTCCTCTGCACCCTCTCTAAAGCCTCCACATCCTTCCTACAATGAGGCAACCAGAACTGAACACAATATTCCAAGTGTGGTCTAACCAGAGTTTTATAAAGGTACAACATAACGTCACGGCTCTTCAACTCAATTCCCTTGCCAATGAAAGCCAACACACCATATGCCTTCTTAACAACCCTATCAATTTAGGTAGCAACTTTGAGGGATCTGTGGACGTGGGCCCCAAGATCCCTCTGTTCCTCCACACTGTCAAGAATCCTGCCATTAACCTTGTATTCTGCATTCAAATTTGACCTTCCAAAATGAATCACTTCACACTTTTTCCAGGTTGAATTCCATCTGCCACTTCTTTGCCCAGCTCAGCATCCTGTCAATGTCCCTTTGCAACCTACAACAGCCCTCCACACTGTCCACAACTCCTCCAACCTTTGTGTCATCTGCAAACTTACTAACCTACCCTTCCACTTCCTCATCCAAGTCATTTATAAAGATCGCAAAGAGCAGAGGTTCCAGAACAGACCCCTGCAGAACATCATTGGTCACCGAGCTCCAGGCTGAATACTTTCCATCTACTACTATCCTCTGTCTTCTATTGGACAGCCAGTTCTGTATCCAACAACATTGTAGCATGTCAGGCCTCATCTATAAGCTGGGGCTGGGATGGTGGTGATTGTTTGGAGATATTCAGCGGCTTAGCCCAAAGACCCTTTGCATTTACTGAGAATTCCTAGAATTTGGGAAGAGGACACACTGTTAGCGGATATTTTTCAGGCATCCAGCATGGCTGCCTAAAGGCACTGTGCTAACTTGCATACTTTAATGAGGAACTTAACTTACAAAGCAACCAAATTTCCCAAATTAGCCCTACTCCAAGTGTTAAGTTTGGATGTGGCCTAGGAAGTGGCCATTGCTTAAAAAATTACATTTTGTTTTTAAACTTTCTGAACACCCATGAGGAGCAGACATTTGTCTTGAGGTGAGCTGCCTTTTTCAACTGCTGCAGTCCATGTAGGAAACGTGGCAGCTATTTACATACAAGCTCTCACAATCACTTTTTTGTAATAACTCTGAAAATATTTCTTGAAAGGAATCCTGTGGGGAACTTTGAATAATGTTATGGGACTATTGCGATTTGCTTAAGAGGGCAGGTAGGGCCTCTGTTTAGTGTCTCATTGAAAACACAAAAGTAACTGGTTGCTTCACAGATCATAGATAAATTGGCGGTCTAATTCTCGGTTGTAATATTCATCGAATCCACAAACTGCTGAATCCTGCTGGCTTCCGACTGAGACTTTACGGCAGTGCTGTTGCTCAGTTTGTTTAAGTCCCTGCCTAGTAAACAGGACATCCTGGGTTCAAATCCTAGCCTGCTTATTCGTTGCTTGAAAGATCCCTCTGTCAAATGTTAGTGGGCCCTTTTTGGTGTAGTGGTAGTGTCTGTATCTCCTGAGACCAAGAGGCCTAGGTTCAAGTTCCACCTGCTGCAGAGGTGTGTAATAGCATTTCTGAAGAGCGTGATTAGAAAATGCCTATACTTAAGAACTTGCTGGCTTTGCAAATTTAATTATACCTTTGTCAGTAATAGATCAAATAAATACCCTTTTAATGATGTGGTCATTTCTAATGACTGCAATTGACCTTTCTGGGCAGAAACTAAGTTTTTAACTTGTTCAGTCAAATTTCTGCACATGGTACAATTTTAAATAATGTGAAGTTGGGGCTCTTTTGAATCAAGAAAAGAACAAAGAAAATTACCGCACAGGAACAGGCCCTTCGGCCCTCCAAGCCTGCGCAGATCCAGATCCTCTATCTAAACCTGTTGCCTATTTTCCAAGGGTCTGTATCCCTTTGCTCCATGCCCATTCATGTATCTGTCTAGATACATCTTAAATGACGCTATCGTGCCTGCCTCTACCACCTCCGCTAGCAACGCATTCCAGGCACCCACCGCCCTCTGCGTAACGAACTTTCCATGCATATCTCCCTTCAACTTTTCCCCTCTCACCTTGAAATCGTGACCCCTAGTAATTGAATCCCCCACTCTGGGGGGGGGGAAAGCTTCTTGCTATCCACCCTCTCTATACCTCTCATGATTTTGTAGACCTCAATCAGGTCCCCCCTCAACCTCCATCTTTCTGATGTAAATAATCCTAATCTACTCAACCTCTCTTCATAGCTAGCGCCCTCCATACCAGGGAACATCCTGGTGAACCTCCTCTGCACCCTCTCCAAAGCATCCACATCCTTTTGGTAACGCGGCAACCAGAACTGTACGCAGTATTCCAAATGTGGTCGAACCAAAGTCCCATACAACTGTAACATGACCTGCCAACTCTTGTACTCAATACCCCGTCCGATGAATGAAAGCATGCCGTATACTGCCTTGACCACTCTATCGACATGAGTTGCCACCTTCAATGTACTATGGACTAGAACACCCAGATCTCTCTGTGCATCAATTTTCCCCAGGGCTTTCCAATTACCGTACAGTTCGCTCTTGAATTGGATCTTCCAAAATGCATCACCTCGCATTTGCCTGGATTGAACTCCATCTGCCATTTCTCTGTCCAACTCTCCAATCTATCTATATTCTACTGTGTCTATATTTTGGTGTAGTGTCCCTCCCTCTGAGTCAGGAACTTCGGTTCAAGTCCCCGCTGTACCAGAGTTGTGTAGTAACATCTCTGAACAGGTTGATTAGAAAAGACCCAAATAATGTGAGCTTTTAAAAGTTAATTATTTTTCTTCCTGTTTCTTGCCTCTCTCTCTCTGTCTCCCTCTTCCCTCCTGTTTCTGATTTAACTCTAATTCCAAGCACCCACTCACATTTTAAATAAAAAGGACAAATTATTTGCTTAAGAGGGCAGGTAGGGCCTCTGTTTTATACCTTAGTCCTGAAATCTTATTGAACTATCCATTCCCAACATTTGCTCAGGCTCCAGGTGACCTTGCTATAGCTTTTACTGCGCTGTTACCAGTTCACCTTTCCAGCAAGTTAGTATGCAAAACGTTTTTTGAATACGAGGCTGTATTAAGAAATCTGTCTAATGATGCATGCTGTGAGATGTCATACTGTAGCAAGTCCTGACCGAAAACACTCTATGTGGTGATCGATGTAAAAATATTGCTGTACTTCAAGCATTTACATATCGTTTGAAGTTGTGAAATATTTTCATCTATTGAAAATTGTCACTTGCCATAAAATTATCTTGAGGCATTGTACCCTCCTACTATTTTCTACACCCAAAGCAAAGTTTATATTTGCACAGGTCTTGCAAGTCATCTTGTTTTGTTTTGGTATTCATATACAGTGAATTATTAGCTGGCGTCTGCTTAATGTACAAATATATTACTAACAATCAAAATAGATTTTATTTGCTGGGGATGCATGGCATGTATTCTGACTGCCCTCCAGAAATTCACGCAAATATTCATTCCCCGTATATGGGGTTTAGACATTGAATGCAAGGCAGGCCGTCTTACTTGTTGTGCATTTCATAGCTCAGAACTTCAGTCCTATCATTCATGTGCACACCCTATTCAGGAAGAGATCTGTCCCACCTCACCTAAGCTTGGGGTGAAAACTATTGCAAAGCGTATGAGAATCCGATGAGAAGTTTATGAAAATATTGTGGTGGATGGCAAGCAGCATGAACATCAGCATAGTCTTCATTTTCTGATATGCAAACCTTCACCCTACTCGTTTTACTCTTGTAAATTCATTTTAATGTCTCATGTTATTCTCGTTCCCCAAAGAAAACAGCAGCATGATAATTTATCAAAACTTGTTGATTTTTCTCCCACTTCCTGAACAGTCATGTGCGCCAGCAGCGAAACGAAACTCTCTGAAAAAGAGTTAAAGTAATTATCCAAATGTATTCCCTGATGATGAATGCCATATAATTTCCATAATCATTTAATGCTATGAAAATTAAATGGCAAAGTTAATTAATATTGCAGCAAATGTGTCTTAATACCACAGCTGCAGTACCAACTTCACACTATTTGAGATGACTGGAGTAGAGCAATGAAGATGGCAGGAAAGTGAACACTGGGAGATGTTCATAGCCCTCTTAAACTGGAGCCACTTAATTTGAATCATCTGTTAATTCAGTGCAGTGTAACTTTTGCGATTTTGTTTGCTTAATTGGAATTAGTATAAATTTTCCACCGGTGCCAGAATCAGTTTTGGTTAAGTGACTGTTGTTTAGCAGAGTCAAGTATACTTATCTATTGAGACAAAGAATTGCTTCCCACCTCTGCCACCCACTGCACCTGTACCAGTTTTATTTACAATTTGTCAACCTTTGAATTTTCAGGTTTTTGGGGTGCATGGTATGTCTCTGCTGTATCAGATTCCAAAATTGTACCTTGGTAATTTAACAAAAACAAAAGAAAAATGAAATCTGGTGAAAGGACAGAAATACTGACTATAAAAATAACTGAAAAAAGTGGGGAGGAATAGCAATCGGTGGTGGAGGGGGAGGGGGGGGGAAGGTGAAAAAAATGGCCAAAGGCACAAAAATGGAGAGGGGGACAGAGTGGGAAATGAAATGACGAAGTGTTGCGCAGAATCTTGGGGCAGCTGTCACCAAGGTGAAGTGGGGAAAGATCACTGTCCGAGGTCTTTCTGCCAAAGTTAAATCATGGCCTGTTCAGTTAATGCACCCTCCTGCTGCGTCAAATATGTGACTATAATCCTGCATAAGGATTGGGTTTGTTTGTTGGATAGAGTCAAACTCCAATGCATGCTTGGTTCTGTAGAGTAGCATAGGAAGGAACAAACTGCTTTAGTGACTCTGTCTATATATAGTGATATTTTTATGAATAAGGTATTTTTCTTGAAATAAAATGATAAAGAGCACCTAACTTGATGGCTAGGAAAGAATCCCCAAAGTAAAAGATTTAAAGGCAGGAGTTTAAAGTGACAGCAATGAAGATAAATCCTTGCAAGAATAATTACACGATGAAATATCTCAATTACAGAGTTTGTCACCAATTTAATAAGGTAGCTGGATGTATTTCTGCGGAATTGAATCCATGTCATCTCAGGAGATTAAATTCTTACTGGTAAGGGTACTGAAAATCAGTACAAAATTCATTGCACTATTGGCTGCAGAGAGATAAAAGGGCAGTGGACGGTAAAATGAAGGAAACTCTACTGTTCGTACCTATGTTTTGGTGCAGTGCTTTCCTATGCTTGCACAGTTTAAGGTTAGAAAATAGACAGGAGTTCACCACTGAATGAGCACCCTAGCACCCAAAATGCTATTTTATGCACAATTGTGTGCTGAGATAGGAACAATACTGGCATGTTACTGGTACATTATCTTAAAAGTGAAGTTTCTTTACAGTTCCTATGATGGATTGATAAAGCAATGAAGACATTGCCAAATATCTCAGCATTGTAGATTTCAATTTTCTGTGTCAGATAGGCAAGATTGGGTTGATTGGTCAGTTTGACGGATGCAATCTTCTACAGACTCCTGTTTCACAACATTGGTCTATTTTAGGTTTAGCCTTAGAGGGTAAAAGTCCAGATGTTGAGAAAGTTGAGCTGCAGATTATACCATAATTTCCCCAGGGAGTATATAAATAAAATCTATTCACGAATTTTTAATTGGAGTTTAATATAAACCAAAATGGATAACTTCATCTCTTTTTGGTGACCGAAAATTGTTGTCTGAAACTGTTACGTCACGACGGCAAAGAGTATCCCAAAGGCCATTTTTCTGAAGAAGGGTCCCGACCCGAAACACCAGCTTTCCTGTTTCTCTGCTGCCTGGCCTGTTGTGTTCCTCCAGCTCCACACTGTTATCCCAAAGGTCTTCATTGTTTTGTGGTTTCAGCACCTCAAAGAAATGTAAAACTCTCAAACTGCATTGACTTTGCATTTTGATAATAGCGCAAAACACTGGAAAGCAATGTAGGTTCTGCCATTTTAACTTTAGGTTCTGACTTGGCAAGCGTTCAAAGCAAAGGTCAGATTTTGTTTTAGCAATAATATTAGACTGCTGTATCAGTGCTTACAATTATTGAAGGGTAAACTGGACAACCGCTTTAAGTGTGCCGTTAAATGTACAAACTTGGAAGCTGCTGTGTTATTTCTTTCTTGCCCGTTCACAAGCCTCTACAGAGATACCTCTATGACTGATTCAACGTTAAACTATATGGAGGTTATAAAGGTTTTTTATGAAATTGACCACTACATAATCACTCAAGTTGCCAGAAAAACTTGGGTCCAGATTTTTGTTTGGATCGGATGAGCAGAGATGGGATAAATCGTAGTTCCAAACAAGCAGTCTTCTTTTAAAAATAAAAGCTTACACTTCCTATTTTCAGTTTTGGAAGGGTGTGGCCCAGCTGGACAGAGTCCTGTTGGCCATCCAGGAAGAGCAGTGGAGGCTGCTGGTTCCTGTAGTGGGGCAGGCAGAAAGTCTGCCTGGGGATGACACTGCTGTGTTCAAAGCTTTATAAATGTATGTGAAACAAAAACTCTTACTGTCTCACTTTTCATATTTGCTTCATGCCAACTTATTCTACTTGGTGCCCTTTTTTTTGTCCCCATGGCCCTTGACACCCATTAAGCACAACCAACCATCCCATTTGAGCCTTCACACCCCAATGAAAATAAGGTTAGAATAGTTAGATGGTTGATTTTGACTGGTACAGACTCGATGGGCTGAAGTGCCTTTTCTGTGCTGTAGACCTTAATGACTCTAACGCCACATATGCCCCTTCGGTCATCTCCCATGACTCCAAATTATCCTTTATGCCCCCAACATCCTAAAGGCACTTTATAGTTTCCATGATCATCCATGACAGCTCTTAACCCTTGCCTCTCCATGCCAGTTCATCAGGTATCAACCATGGGTCATCTGTCGGAAGACATTTTAATACAAAAAGTTATGTGCCATTGATTATATCAGTATTGAAAAGAAAATTCTCATTTATACAAAAACATTCAGTACATTGGATTTTTTTTTCAAATAGCTCCTTGTTTAAACAAATGGTTCCATGTTATAAGTTGTTGGAGCTGCCCATTAAAACGTTTGCTTGACAGGCATCTTGTAATGAAAATGAGCGTTTTAGAAGTCAGTCATTATGTTATAATGGTTTATGTCCACAGGAACACTGAAATAGCCAGCAACTGTTTAACTCCATGCCTAATTTTGGACAGTTCCTTGACCATTTTGACAGTTCCTTGACAGTTTTGACAGCTTTAGGCAGTGTCGGTCCTCATTCCTATCATCAGAAGATTGATCAAAATGATTCTTGACCATGTTATCAAATGGCATTTGCTCAGCAATAACCTTGCGCTTTGATACTCAGTGTCATGTCTAGTCAGTTCCTGACTTCATTTCAGCATTGAGCTAAACATGGATGAATGAGCTGACCTTCAAAAACAAGGTGAGATGAGCTGACCTTTAGATCAAAGTAACATTTGATTGAATGTGGCATCAAGGAGCCCTAGCAAAATTGGAATCAAATGGAACGGAGGGGGCAAAACCATCGTTGGCCTGAATCACACTTTGGAAGTCAGAGGCATATGGTCCTGGTTGCTGGATGCTAATCCCCTCAGTCCTAGGACAACTCTGCAGGAGTTCCTCAGGGTAGTATCCTAGGCCCAACCATTTTCAGCTACTTCATCAGTGACTTTCCATAATGGTGATTGCACATTGCAACTCCTCCAATATTGAAGCAGCCCATGCTTGAGTTGATTACTGGCAAGTACCATTTGGTTACATTTCCCCTTAAAGGTTAGTGGCACTGACATTGCAGAGTACCTCGCTATTCATATCCTAGGCATTACCGTTGACCAGAAACTGAGCTGGACTAGCCATATGAATACTGTGATAACAAAACCAGGTCCGAGGCAATGAGTAAGTCCTCCTGAATCCCCAAAGTCTGCCATCTACAAAGCACAAGTCAGGAATGTGCAATGGAATACTCACCGCTAGCCCAGATGTGTACACCTCCAACAACACTGGAGGAGCTCAAGGCTATCCGGTGGGGAGGGGGGGGGAGGTCACGGGGGAGGGTGGTGGTGTGGAAATAGGATGCACATTTGGCATCAGATCCACCACCTTTAACACCCACTCCTTTCACCACTTGTGTATATAGTCACAGCAGTATATACCATCTACAAGATCCATTACAAAAACCCATCAAGGCCTTTTTGACAGCACCTTCCAGACTTGTGACTCTACAAGTGAGAAGGACAAAAGCAGTGGATGCAAAGGAGCACTGCCACCTGTAAATTACACATCACCCTTACTTGGAACTGTATCAGTGTTCTATAACGATTGCTGGGTTAAGATTCTGGAACTCTGTTCCTCACAGCACTGTGGGTGAGCCGACACCCCAAAAAACTGCAGGGGTTCAGAAGGCAGCTCATCTTTTCCAGGACAGCTAGGGATATCCAATAAATTATGGCCTAGCCATTGCTGTCCATATTACTGTTTTATTTTAGAAAATGAGTGTACTTTGCAAAAAAGGCATGCTTGTTTTTATACAATCCCAACAGTGTCTTTCCTCCACCAAAGAGGGATCTTGCCTCTTCAAAAGTCTACCCTGTTTTTCCAAAAGAAGTATAGTGAAAATTCTCCTGCTCTTAAGCAGCCTAATCTCTACACTCAAAGTTTCTCAGACCAGGGACTCCAAAGTCTCATCTACTTGGAGGCAGCTGAGTATTGAAATGGCCAACTGCTCCCCCAGGAACTACACATACACCAACTACAGACCACTCCCATGAAAGAGCGATTTTGGGCTTAGTGGTGGGAATTTGGAATTCCAACCTCTTCTGGCCTTTTCGCCCTGGCTCAGGTAATCTCTATATTGGCAAAAATCTGGGTCCTATTGTCCATTTAGGTCTAATTTAATTTTTAATGGTGTGTTAATCTTAGGTACCAAAGGGGCTCTTGTGGCACACTGGCAGTGTCCCAGACTCTGAGCCAGGAGGCCTGGGTTCAAGTTCCACCTGCTGCAGAGGGTCTGTAATAACCTCTCTGACCAGACTTATCAGAAAATATCTAAACCTCAGGTGTTGTGATGCAACTATTCTGGTGATGGGCATTTCACTTTTACTATATATTTTAATTATTGTTAGAGATTTAGAGGTAACCTAATGTAACATCTTTTCTTTCTGTCTCATTTATTTCTGTCTCTCATTAATTCCTTATTTATTTCTCTTATTTTGCTGCTTTTATCTATGATATTACTTTGATTTAAATATCATGGTTTTCCCTTGCAGAACGTAGACTCTATAGATGTCAGTAAGTATCACAGTTCTCAGCACCCTACTACAGGGTGCTGGCAGCACAGTGTTGGACATCTGAATGCAAGCCACCACCCCATTGCACAGGAACAGTCTGTCACAACTGTAGGTGTATTGAATGGAATGACAATCAATTATTGCTGACTGCAAAATATGAGTTTATTCCACCTGATCAGCACAAGATAATAATTAAGAATTTTAAAGAAAATCCATCTGTTATTTAGTTTTTGAAGGCAATGCATAGCAATTAGGTTATTTTTAATTCGAGTGGGAGCTTTTACGTACACATGGTCAATGGGACGGGTTATTCACTGATCTCCCATTTGAAACACTAGTTCTTGTATTGTTCCGTTGAGTGTGGCACTTTTAACACTAGTTTGATATTTGCAGGTTTACTGTTCAGTAATCGAAAGCCTCCCTAAATTTTCAGAAACTGTCTTGATATTGTAAATCTATGTTTATTGGCTTCAGTTAACTTAATTGTTCGATTTACAGGCGGGTATCACTCACTTCAGTGCAAGAGATTGTTGGGACTTGGAAGTAATTTCAAAGTGTAGAATTGTGAAGCAGCTGTTTGAAATTCCGAGAAGCCAGCTGCATCGCTATGAAGGAACAGAAGCATAGATCTGATCTGTGAATCAGAAAGCAGATATGAAAATATGCCTGGTTAACATTTCTTGAGGTACATCCTGTGTATTTTAGGCTATTTTTTTGAACATACATCTGAACCTCTCTCCTTGATGTTTTTCAAGGTTGGAAGTTCATGCTGGCTGGATCCTGGGATATTATTTTCTCAGTACTGCGCAGAATGACTGTGTTGCATTATAATTGAGATGCCATGTTCTTAATGATTATTCAATTTGTGTTTGTTTTGATGTGTGACTTTTTTTTTCTACACATAATGCAAGGGATAATAATGCTATGAAATGGAAGATTTTCAGATATCCAACATCTTCAAATAAAAAAGCAAGCTAGTAGCAGAGTATACTCTTCTGTAGTGGAGCCAGGAAAGTGCATCAACTGCATCAGAATAATGCCCTGTATCTCAGACAAATTGCTCATTGAACATCTATTTATGATATATGCTAACACTTTTTAAATCAATTGCTGTTATAATTTAGTTTTGAAATCTTGAGCATTCAGGAACACAAATAGATTTTAGTCTAATTATTACAATTATGGCTTCACGGCTACAGACTTCATTCTTGGGTAGATGTGACTCAGAGGGGGTCTTGTGACTCAGTGGGTAATATCTCCGTATCTGAGGCCAAACTGCAAGTTCAAGGCCCACACCTAAGATTTAATGGCTAAGGAAGGTGCATTTGTAAAATGGCCAAACAGTTTGGTTATCAACTTGTTAATTCTTCTAATACATGCCTATGGAGGAAAGTAAGGGAGAGAAATCTGGTCAACCATCTGCAGAAGGCTGCAATAAATCACTGCACTGCTGCGCTAAGCATAACCATGAACTAATACAGAGATCCATGGTCACTCATGCCCTTTAAAAGTACTCTACCTGGAGTGTGTGTGTGTGTGTGTGTGTGTGTGTGTGTGTGTG
>JAHRHZ010000009.1:24866741-24883952 GCA_024137785.1 Ginglymostoma cirratum | reverse complement strand
GTGTGACTTCTGACTTTGTCCGCTCAGGTCCAACACTAGCACCTCCACATCAGCGGTGGTCATTATGGACATGCAGGAGATCAGAATAGAAGAAACTTGAATATCTCAGAGGCTTACAGAGCTGAACGAGGTATAGAGTTGGGGAGGAACGTATGGCATGGAGGGATGTGAACTCAAATTTTAAAATCAAGGCATGGCTGATCTGGTTCACACAAATGAATGAAAGGACTATGTTATGTAGTAAGAAAATCAGAATTAAAATTTTGAGGTGCTTCTTTTAAAAACTGGCAAAGACATAGATAAGCTGCAGAGCTGGGCTGAGAGGTGGCAAATGGAGTTCAGTGCGGAAAAGTGAGGTGATTCACTTTTTGGAAGGAGTAACAGGAATACAGAGTACTAGGCTAATGGTAAGACTCTTGGTAGTGTGGACGAGCAGAGAGATCTCGGTGTCCATGTGCATAGATCCCTGAAAGTTGCCACTCAGGTTGATAGGGTTGCTAAGAAGGCGTATGGTGTGCTAGCTTTTATTGGTAGAGTGATTGAGTTTGGGAGCCATGAGGTCATGTTGCAGCTGTACAAAACTCTGGTTGCGGCCGCACTTGGAGTATTGTGTACAGTTCTGGTCGCCGCATTATAGGAAGGATGTGGAAGCATTGGAAAGGGTGCAGAGGAGATTTACCAGGATGTTGCCTAGTATGGAGGGAAGGTCTTATGAGGAAAGGCTGAGGGACTTGAGGCTGTTTTCGTTAGAGAGAAGAAGGTTAAGAGGTGACTTAATAGAGACATACAAGATGATCAGAGGATTGGATAGGGTGGACGTGTGAGAGCCTTTTTCCTTGGATGGTGATGGCTAGCACGAGGGGACATATCTATCACCCCTCAATTTAAAGCTATAGGACAGATGTCAGAGGTAGGTTCTTTACTCAGAGTAGTAAGGGCGTGGAATGCCTTGCCTGCAGCAGTAGTAGACTCGCCAATGTTAAGGACATTTAAATGGTCGTTGGATAAACATGGGGATGATAATGGAATAGTGTAGGTTAGATGGGCTTCAGATTGGTTTCACAGGTCGGTGCAACATCGAGGGTCGAAGGGCCTGTACTGGACTGTTATGTTCTATGTTCTGTGTTCTAAGATAATGTCATGCATGAGCTCTGGAATGCTAAAATCAATGGAGACTGCAGACAAAATAATTCCAATTGAAAGTGCTATCAGACCACATGGTTTCATTCTGCTTACCTTGAAGGCCACTGTCTGTTTAGAAGAGGGGCAGGAATATTTGCAAAATATTTCTGGTTCCAACTGACCACGTATAGGTGCATTATTCTAATATCATTCAAATAAGTACTTTGGATATTTATTGCCACTTAAAAGCATTTTTAAAACATGTACCACAGAGATAAACATCAGTTGATGGAGGATTAAAGTGAAATTCTATGTGAATGGAAAGTATGAGTCATGGTGTTAGCAATGATTTTCAATTCTGTCAAATTTTCATTCTCATAAATAAACAGCAGGCGATTTTTTTTTTTAATGTGTAAGTTATTATTTTCAGTCTCCCTTCTGTGGGGAAAATATGGTCGCATTTATGACAGAACAATGATTCAATTTCCATTTTATTAATTAGAGCTGCTCTTCCCTCTAACACTGACTATTCTACAAGGGTAGGGATAACACTACCAATGATCAAATAAAGGCAATGCTTAGCAAGTCAAATATGTGTCAAGATACCTGTTCATAAAAATAGAAGGTAAATATGATTAGACTAACTGGATTCTGTTGTTTGCCAATTCATATCTAAGTGCTCCCCATTTAATGTTTTGTTTTTATAGTGCATCCACATTAACACCTGTGCAAAAAGTGACATACTTTGACATATTTATATTCAAAGCTATTCTCAGAACAATAATGATTTGAATTTTGGAACCATTATCAGTTAACAAATATTGGGTGGTGCACATATACCATTGACCAAGTCTGCTTGGGTTCTCAAGATCTGAGATTTTGAGGTTGTTAATCTGTGGAATTCTCTACATTAGAGCATTGCGGAGGTTCTGATCATTGAATGTGCTTAAGGTTGAATTAAATGGGATTTTAATCTGCAAGGCAGTCAGGAGTAATGGGGAGCAGACAGGAAAATGGGTTGAGGCTACCATCTGACCAAAACATTATCATGTGGAATGGCAAATGGTCCGGGGCATCAAGTGGCATAGTCTTGTCCCTTTTTGTTATATTCTTATATTCTGAACCAAATGTTAAAAAGATTTTCAACATGTTTACACTGTATTATGTTGTATTTACAGCGCAGGATATCAGCATGATATGCATCCACTCTATTTCAACATATCCTCCAATTTGTTGTTCTTTCGTGTATTTATCAAGCTTTCACCTAAGTGCATCTATTCACCTCAACTTCTCCATGCAACAATAAATTCCACGTTTTCACCACTAGCTGAATATTAGTTTCTGCTGAACTTCCAGTAGACTTATTGGTGACTTGTATGTTTATAATGACTTGTACATCTATCCCATAGGACATGTATTCTGTGAAACCCCTCTACAGAGAAAAAGAAATTACATTACCTTTATCAGCTTTCTCTTTTTTCAAAAGGAAACATCCCAAGCCTGTTGAGTCTTCGGTCATTTCCAACCTGTCGTTTCTGGTGTCATCCTTGTGAATCATTTTTGCACTTTATCCAGAGCATCCATATTGATGTTGTAGTATAGTTTCTGTAAGCTCTTATTTCTATGTGAAGCTTATTTTTAACTCCTTTATGGGATGTGTGTGTTGCTGGCATGCCCAGCGCTAATTGATCTTGGAGCTGTGTGCACCATTATGTTAAATTGTATTGTGATATTCACATCCCATAAACAAAGAAGAAGAGCAATGCACAGTGCTGGAAGTACGGTCTAACCATATTCATAAAATGGCGTGTGACTTATAGGGTGCACATATGGGAGCTGAGCGTGTAACCTGTTGAGCCATGCTGACTAAGAGTGACATCTGTAGCAAACGCCATGAACTCCAATTGATGTTTTCCCATAGAAGCAAACTTTCAATGGAAATCATTACAGGCATTTCTTACATAGAAAATACCATTGTATTGACGTGTTTAATCATTTTTACAGAATTTGTCGTGCTTTGATTCTTTTTCCAGCACTCAGTGATCAACAAAGTGGTGAACCCAAGATGCCATCACAAAATTTGTGAAAAATGTTTTGACTATTTTCCTTCCTTTTAGTTCTTCACATTTTTGGCCTCTCAAATGGTCCAAGTGTTAACGCTTGCGTTAATTTCCTAGAGTCCTATAACCAAACTCTATCAAAACTTCACAAACAGTACAAGCTTTCATTTTCTCTGTGAAGTTAGCAATATGATCTGCACTGGTTTTAATAAATTCTGACAAAAGCATTTTCACTTGTTTGAAAACAGTTCCTAGGGAAGAGGAAAGGGGTCTGTTTGCATTCAGCGGAGAAGTGTTGAAGCTCTGGGTGTTAGCTATTGTTGAGGACGTAGCTCTGCCAAAGTTTGAGATGTGGTCTGTTTCCCTCTTCTTAGGATGGGTGGGCCTCATTTGTGTTTCCAGTGTTTCCGGCTGTAATTTCAATACATTTCACTATCTGTTTTTATTTGCTTGCTTTTTCGTTCCCTGGTGTATTTTCATATTTTCACTCATATAAGCTCTTAATAAGACCAAATATAAGATGGTCCCTAATAAATCCAATCAAGAATTCAGGAAAAACTCCTGTCAGAAATTTGGTTTGAATTTAATGCCCCACCAGAGACAGGTTTGGTGGTGGGTAGGGACAGATTTAATTAGAGTCAGAGTCATACAGCATGGAAGTAGAACCCTCAGTCCAACTAGTCCATGCCGATCATAATCCCAAACTAACCTAGGTCCACCTGCCTGTGCTTGGCCCATATGCCTGCAAACATTTCTTATTCATGTACTTACCTAAATGTCTTTTAAATGTTGTAACTGTACCTGAATCTGCCACTTCCTTTGGAAGTTCCTTGCACACAGGAACCGCATTGTTTTAAAAAAGAAATTGCCCTTTGTCTTTTTAAAATCTTTCTCCACTTAACTTTAAAAATATGTCCCCTAGTCTTTCAATCCCCCACCCTAGGGAAAAGATAACTGCCATTCATCTTATCTATACCCCTCATTATTTTAACTTCTATAGGGTCAACCTCCTCTACTGCATTGGGGGGGAAAAAAGAGTCTCAGCTTCTCCGTTATAACTCAAAGCCTCCATTCCCGGCAACAACTATTAAATCTCTTCTGAACTCTCTCAAGCCTAATAATATCCTTCCTATGACAGGGAGACCAGAACTGGACACAGTATGCCAGAAGAGGTTGGGATTGTGGTTGTAGCAGACAACAGGTTTCAGCCAGGACTAATACTTGGCGAGAGGGTGCTGTGTGTAACCCACTTCCACACAATTAAGTTCATGTGGGAAGATTCATTGATACCTCCTGTCCTGACAATAATTCCCCACTAAAAATTTTAATTAACGTTTTACTGCCATTATAACTTATTGGCCTCCACCACTGCTGCTGGTTTTCACCCAGTAACAAACAGGAGAGTCATGATGTGATGACCCTGAAAAGTGAACCACGTCCTGTTTATTTATGGGCACCAGGAAAAGGGAGACAGATCGAGCAACCTGGAATCAGGAAGTCAACAGAGGGGTAGGGGGAAAGCACTGAGGGTCATCTCACCTGCTGTTGCCTCCAACCTACTTCCTGCCTGATGTTCCTCAACCCACATTTTCCCTTCATTCATCTTTTGACCTGGGTTCTCTTCAGTCCTGGTCCCCTCCTCATGGTTGTATTTCCTGCAGCTGCTCCCACTCCCAGTTGCACAGTGAGAGCTACTAGATACTGAGAGGCCAGCAGCTCTTGGGAAGCACTGGGTGGGAGATCCTTCCCAGCATCCCTAATCTTGGAGCAAGCTCAATATTTGCTACTCAATGTAATGGACTTTTACCAACACTGATAACGTGTGGGTCCTGTCATTTTCCCAGCTGCTGGGTGAAATCCCCCATTACAAACACTTGTTTCACCATTTGTGTGCCAACCTGTACCTCGGTTGGTAGCACTTCTGTTCTCTGTCCTGTTCTAGGACTTGACACAAAACTTAGTGCGAAATGAGTGCTGCGCTGACTGAAGAGATAATAAATCAAGGACAAGTCTGCTCTCCCAGGAAAGTAAAATATTCCCAAATGCAGTTTTGGAGACGAGAAGGTGACTGTTTGATGGCATGGCCGATATTTATCCCTCAATGAACATTGCCATTGCCATCACAAGATTATTTTAGTTTTTATTATATTGCTGACTGTGTGCATAAATTGGCTGATCTGGTTCCCGCATTACAGCAGTGACTACTCTTCAGAAATACTTCATTTGCTGTAAAGCACTTTGAACCGTCTGATCATTATGAAAAGTACTTTAAAAATGCATGTCTTTTGTTTATCTAGAGAGTTGTTAGAATGTGTGAAAACCAGTATCACCAGGAACAGTTGAAACAAATATCATGGATGCATTTAAGGGGAAGCTGAATAAACACACAAGGGAGAAAGAATTTGACAAAGTAAGATGTAGGACTAAATTACTTGTTCGTGTGCTGTACATTCTGTAATTCTATATAATACTTGCAGATGATTCAAACTTTAACTTGGTGAGCAAAATACTTTCTTTTGCCTTTAATTCTTTCACCGTAGTAAGGAGTTTCTTTGCCTTTCAGTTCTCAGTCCTTTCTACCCAAAGTGTAAATATTTCTTTGCAAAGTGGCTTGTGTATATGCAGTAATTTGTTTTCTGTATGCCAACATGTCTATATTTGTGTTAATAATTATTGATGGATATGAGTGAATTCACACTGGTAATCCCATCATAGGATTCAGATGGCTGTTCTTTCCAGTGCACAATAATTATCGTGACTGGCTTCCTCTTCCTTTAGTCACGACTCAATATGCTGCAACATAAAAAGAGATGATACCAGTAAATTGAACATTTTCCTGACAGCCATGTTTTCTGCACCATTGCTCCACTGTTCATGCTGGCAATTAGAATAAAGGGAAAAAAAAACTTGCATTTGTATAGTGCCTTCCATGACCACAGAGCATTCTCAAGTACTCCTATTGTTATTTAGGAAATGCAGGAGCTAATTTATAGCATCCACAAAAAGTGTTGAGATAACGACTAAGCAGTTTTTTATTGAGAAATGATTATTGATCGTGACACTGGAGTACCTGAACCCCACCACCTGCCTTTTTTGAAGCAGTATCATAGGATCTTTTACATACACCGGACTGTGTTCATGGTCCTTTGATTAACATTTCATCCAAGGACAGTATCTTCAATGGTACCGAATTCCTTCAGTACTACATCGGACGGTCAGTCTGGATTGTTCTGCTCAAGTCCTCAAGTGGGTTTTGATCCTACAACGAGCTGATGGAAGCATGATTACTACCAAATGAGCCACAGACAACATCAGCTTACTGCAAGAAGTGTTAGGTTGGCTGCAATTTATAGGTTGTCTGTGTTTAACTGTTAGTAAAATTTTATGATTACACCCTTACTTATTGCTTTGTACAAGAATATAGTCAAGTGTCCTGAAGACACTTCTTGCGAATATCAAGATAACCCATTGACGAACCAGTGAGTAATCCCTCAGAATTCTCAAACGCCACAATAGTTGCTTCCCAAAGTGCTATTATCAAAGCATTACAGTTAGGAAGTTGAGTGGCAACTTCAGGTAAAAGAAATTAAAATGTATTTTACTTGTACATTTTACTTTTTTTTTGGAATATTTAATCCATTCTCCACAAAATCCAAGTTTGGGTTTTGCAACTCCATTTCTGAATTTATTAAATATGCAGGAGAAAGACAGACATAAGCCACTCTCATTATCAGTCTAATTTGAACAATAGCATGTCATGTGACCCCTATTACACAGCATAGGGATACTGAGATAACAAGGTGTGGGGCTGGATGAACACAGCAGGCCAAGCAGCATCATAGGAGCAGGAAAACTCGACGTTTCGGGCCTAGACCCCCCTCCTTCAGAAATGGGGGAGGGGAAGAGGGTTCTGAAATAAATAGGGAGAGAGGGGGAGGCGGATAGAGGATGGATAGAGGAGAGGATAGGTGGAGAGGAGGCAGACAAGTCGAAGAGGCGGGGATGGAGCCAGTAAAGGTGAGTGTAGGTAGGGGGGGTAGGGAGGAAATAGGTCAGTCCAGGCAGGACGGACAGGTCAAGGGGAAAAAAAAAAAAAAAAAAAAAAAAATCGGAGATGGGGGTGTGGCTTGAGGTGAGAGGAAAAACAGGTTAGGGAGGTGGAGATGAGCTGGGCTGATTTTGGGATGCGGTTGGGGGAGGGGAGATTTTGAAGCTTGTGAAATCCACATTGATGCCATTGGGCTGCAGGGTTCCCAGGCTGAATATGAGTTGCTGTTCCTGCAGCCTTCGGGTGGCATCATATGCTTTTCAAAAAATTGAATTATTATCATTGTGTTGTAAACATATGCACAAAACAATAATTTATTGCCACAAATGTTCAGTGAGTGTCAATGAATGCAGTGATCATTGATTAAAAATATCTCATGACCACCTTCCTCATGCACTACAGCTACTAATTCTAAAAAAAAATCAGTATTAATTTTGATATAACCATTAATGTGGAGAAAACCATGTTAGCGGTCAGTGTTGGATTAGAAAAACGACGACTAAACTGGTTGAGCAAATAGTTGACGCTCAGAATTGGATGTTTGCTTCTAAACTAACAGCAACAGATAAATGAACATTGTTGACAGTTGCTTTTCAGTGAAGTTAAAATATTTTCACACTTCCTAAATTCTTGTGCAAAATGTCAAATTTCTTTTGACGCTACAAAAGTATGTGGATCTTGTAGCATTATCCATTGAAGATTTAACTTGTAAAGCTTTACTCTGTGTAGATGTCCTGTCAACATCTTACAAAATTTGTCCTGATTACAATCAAATTCCTTTCTGATTTCCTTTACAAGCGTTGCACTATTTTGTCTTTGACATACGGTTTCTTTGTTGCGTCATCATTTTTAACAATGGATATGAGTCCTGATGCACATTTTCACATTTCAAAGGAAGTTATTTACATGTGTATACAGTTGAGTGGTTTTAAAAATTTAGCTTCCAATTCCTCTATCCTTCTTGCAAATTATGTCATTGGTCAATAGAAAAAGGTTGTCTTCTTTATTGGCAATGTTCATATTTGAAAATTGACTCCAATGAAGTGACAGATTTTTATCTCTTTAAGTTATATTTCATATGCCTGCCCATATATTTGTGTGTATTGTTTAGAAATCCAGGCTTTTCTTCTAAAAAAATTATGAAGTTTATAAAATAAGTAGATTGTAAGACTGTAGTTTGAAATTTAGGGTAAATGAAGGGGAGTTGTGTGACCTGTTGTGGACTCTATCTGACAGTAAGCCTAAATGGTTCGATTGTTCAGGTGGTCAAGGAAGACTTTGATTTTATTTTAACTGAGGAAGTAGGTTCAAAGTATTTACACTTGGAGACAGTGGCAGCAGTGTCTGAATTTATAATGGTTTTGACTCTGAGCATCTGAAAATCCTAGAAATGTTGCGATATCAGGTTTTAAATACTTATACTGTAAACTGCCCACTTACTTAATGACAGGGTGTTGTGATCAAGGATGTCTACTGATTACCAAGGAGGGGAGAGGGCACAGGAAATATTTTTGAGATCAGGTTACAAGCTTCCTAACAAATCGGTGACTATGTAAATATCACAGACAGAGATTCTGTGTGGTCGCTGGGGAGAATGCCTGATGGGCTTTGTGAGTTAGCAAAGTGAGATGTGGGAGGGAGATGGTTTGTGGTCAAAGAAAAGGATCCTGCTGCCACCTAAAGGATTCCATGAGATTTGTCCCAGTGTGGCACAGGAGAGAAGAAACAGTTGATCAGGCTTTGTGATGGATTTAGAAACTCTCCAAAAACTGAGGGTCATGCCTTGAAAATACAAGTTGCCTGAGAAATAGAAAGTCTGGTTTAGTCAAGTGTTTTTTTTTTTAACCATTTGTTACTGTAATAGTTTTAAAGCATGAAATCTTGTTGCATTCTTTCAGCCAATCAGTGGAAGTTCAGATTTCTTTAAAAGTTATAAGTCTCTATGGAAACTGTAAGAATTTTCATGAAGGGGGGAGTTTAGGATGTGGGGGCATAGGCCAAAAACATTTGAAATCAAGGAAAGATTTCTTTTTGGAAAGGGTGGTGAAGTTGCTCATCTGCAAGCAGCTAATGATTGCTGAAGCAATTCTTAATTTTAAAACTGAGATTGATAGATGATGATTAAACAAAGTTACAAGAGGAAAAGGTGGATAAGTGGAGCATGATTGCAAAGCAGACACAATCTCCGTGAACTTTGGTCTACCTCTGTTCATATATTTTTGCAAGTATTCAAGCGTTATTCCATTGAAAGTTTATTTTTGACCAAAATACACCATATTAAAAAAGAAACATAGTGCAAGTATGATTTTATTTCTACTTGCATGCCTCCTTGAAGGTAAATATAATGGAACCCATGTCCCACGTTTTTTTCTCTTCCATTGTCTTCCTGACTGAGTGAGTGTGCTATATGAGCTAATGTCTGTTTTGCAGTACCGACCAAAGTTAAAATTGCTCCTTTTGTCTTAGATGTTCTGTTTATTTCTTGAGCTTGGCTTTATTCTATAGAAGTTTAATAAAACAAAATGCTTGATTTTAGCAGTGTTTTTCAGGCAGCTTCCTATTTGCAATTTGCTTTCAGACAGCATGAGTAATTCTTTTTTAGATTCTTACTGAGTCTGGCAAGATTTCAGAGCCAGCTTGAAAAAGCTGATGACCCGCACTGAGATCAGTGTCTGGCTACAGTTTTGAATAGCAGTGTTATGTCTAAGAACACTGAATTTAACTAAAAAAGAGGAAGGTATTTAGCAGTTCATAACAAGCTGTTGGATGTTGCATGGAATACTTTTTTTCCTGGGAGATGATGTAATCGGGTCAAAATGTGGAAAGACTTTGGGTTGAAGCTGGCCATCTTAATGATGGATCAAAAATAGCAGAGGTTTTATCTGCAATCAATAGTTTTTAATTAGTTTTTTTGGCATATCAGTCTCTTAAAGCTCTTTTTCCATACGAATCTCAATCTTTTAAAGCTATGTCTTCAGACAAATCAAAACCTCGAGCAGTTCAATTAAACTCTGACAAGAAAATTGATCTTTCAAAATGCAAAAGAAACCCTGTAACTTTTCCGTTATATTGAAAACTCTTGTGGATTTAAATAGGGCCTTTGTAAATATACTAGTCCAATAGGTATGAGAATGCAGATTATCTTAATCAGCTGGTACAGTGGTAGGTTTGGGGGAGAGCAGAAACACTTCTCTACTTAGCTCATAAGCAGTGCTGGAAAGGTGCTGTTCCACACATTACCTTTCACTGTTGAGTTTCCTGTGACTTAGCAATCCATTCAACAAGGGTGTAACCGAAAAGTGGTGGTATGGTGTGAGACTTGCAGTCTCACTAATATATTTGGTTTAAGTAAGTGGGCAAAAGTCTGGCAAATGGAGTACAGTGTTGGTAAGTGTGAGGTCATCCGTTTTGGTGGGAATAACAGCAAAATGGACTATGTTTTAAATGGCAAAAAATTGCAGCACACTGCTGGGCAAAGGGACTTGGATGTCCTTGTGCATGAATCGCTGAAGGTGGGATTGCAGGTGCAGCAGGTGATTAAAAAGGCAAATGGAATTTTGTCTGCCATTGCTCAAGGGATGGAGTTTAAAAGCAGGGAGGCTATGCTGCAGCTGTACAGTGTCCTGGTGAGGCCACACCTGGAGTACTGTGTGCAGTTTTGGTCTCCTTACTTGAGAAGGGATGTACTCGCACTGGAGGGGGTGCAGAGGAGATTCAGTCGGTTGATTCCCGAGTTGAGAGGGTTAGATTATGAAGAGAGACTGAGTAGACTGGGATTATACTCATTGGAATTCAGAAGAATGAGGGGAGATCTTATAGAAACATATAAGATTATGAAGGGAATAGATGGTGGAGGCAGGGAGGTTGTTTCTGCTAGCAGGTGAAACTAGGACTAGAGGGCATTGCCTCAAAATAAAGGGAAGCAGATGTAGGACTGAGATCAGGAGGAACTTCTTCACCCAAAGGGTTGTGAATCTGTGGAATTCCCTGCCTACTGAAGTGGTTGAAGCTACCTCACTGAATGTTTTTTAAGGCAAGGCTAGATACATTTTTGAACAGTAAAGGAATTAAGGGTTATGGTGAGTGGGCGGGTAAGTGGAGCTGAGTCTCAAAAAGATCAGCCATGATCTTATTAAATGGCGGGGCAGGCTCGAGGGGCCAGATGGCCTACTCCTGTTCCTAGTTCTTATGTTCTTATATTTAAACAAACAGCACTTCTCACCAGCTGCCAAAAAAACAGAAGTAGATAACTTTGAGGCAGGCCCAAATTGTGATTGAATTTTTTAAACATGTTTTTGTCATGCTAGATAGAAATAGGGTATATGACTGACACCCTACAATCTATTCGTAATACCAAATCAGTTAACCTCAGTGAATAATCATTTGCTAGTCCAGAACTTGTGTATTGCTGAAAAAAGATGCATTTTGAAATTTGTTTGTCTTGCGTCACTAAGACAATTTGCAACAAGTACCAAAATGCCGCGAAAACCTTTAATATATGTAGCTTTGAATACATGTAAGTGTGCCACAATGCAAGCTCAACTGACAATCTTAAAACAGTTGTCAGTGTGCAGTCTGGATCATTTAGCAAATGTTGTCCGATTTGTGGAGTCACAGCTAATGCTGTGTCGTGTGTTCTGAGTTTTGCAGCCAAGTGTTGTTGTGTATCAGAGATAAAAGGTACTGCAGATGCTGGAGAATCTGAGATAACAAGGTGTGGGGCTGGATGAACACAGCAGGCCAAGCAAGCTAAGCTTTCCTGCTCCTATGATGCTGCTTGGCCTGCTGTGTTCATCCAGCCCCACGCCTTGTTGTTGTGTATAGTCAGTATCTTGCTTGTCCCCAACAGCTGAAACAATAGGCTGTTTGATACAGTCCACCAATCTTTAGAATGTATGGCCTATATACCTAGCATTACACTGACACTAAAATTTATGTTACTACTGCATTATAATAGAAATTAGGGTGGTCATCCTTCGGCAGGATGGCCTGGATACATCCTATTTAAGCATCAATTTTGCACTTGAATGGTTTGGACCCAATTATGAGTTGCTGATAAGGCCTATCTTAATGCATGAAGCTGTACAAATGCCAAAATATATATTGACCAGTGATGGTAGGATTGCAGTAGGTAGTAGTACAGAACCCACTCGCTGATGCCACAACTGGGACATCATGGAAAGGAAGCTCAGTAGATTTGCTCCATTTCAAAGGTGAGTCTGGGTGCAGAATGTAGCCCATGAAGACATGTGATAAGGACTAGCAGGTTTAAAACAGATGAGGAGAAATTACTTCACTCAAAGGATTGTAAGTCTGCAGAATTCACAGCCCCTGAGTGTGGTGGATGCTGAGACATTGAGTAAATTTAAGGAAGAGATAGACAGACAGATTTTTAATTAGTTATGCATTTAAAGGTTATGGAGAGTGGAGTTGAAACAGAGATGAGATCAACCATGATTGTGTTGAATGGTGGAGCAGGCCCCAAAGACTGAATTGCCTACTCGGGCCTCTGTTTCTTACACTCTTAAACTTAAGAATGTGGGAATTAGTGTTGCTGAATTCATGAACTTGACAACTTTCACAGTCTCATTCAGTTTTAACAACGTTATATATGCCCAAATTGAAGATCTTTCCATGCGATTTCGCTAGATATCAAACGTATTTGTTAGATTCAATGAAGAATGTGTCCTCCATGAAATGACATGTGACCATCTACTCTTTGTGTATTTCCAAAATGTCAAAGATACATTTCGCTATTATTGAACCCTGGTAAGGTTATTTCACCATGTATGTCTCTCAGACTCGTGAATGGGCCCAAGGCCATCATTTTTGGATGCTCCGTCCACCTCAGAATATGATAAAGCATAAAATATCTCCAATGAAGAGCAACAGAAGTAGTTTTCTGTGTAATGCAGTTATAATGCAGTAAGACTCAACAGCACTCAAGAAGCTTGACAACATCCAGGACGTAGAAATTAGGAATGGGTGTAGGCCATTCAGCCCTTTTGAGTTTACTATGCCATTCAATATGATCTTAGCTGATCCTGTATCTCAGTGCCATATTCCTGCTTTTTTTCTCCATATCCGTTGATTCCTTTACCATCTAAAAAATTATTAATATCTTACTTGAATTCCTCAGTGACCTGCCGTGCACAGACTTTTGCAGTAGTCAGTTCTGCAGGGTGACCACCCTCTGTGTGAAAAAACATCTATTTTAAATGGCTTGACAACTCTGAACTGTTGAATCAGTTTGAACAGTCCAATGAGTTCATACAATCATTTAGGAGCATGTTTAATAATCTAAAAGGCTGCATTCCCTTTCCCAGTGGTGAGTTTGGCCCATATGCAAAGCTGCCCTCTCCAAAGTACTCTAGAAGCTTTTAACTTTCTCTTAGCATGAATGAAAATCAGAATAGCCTTAGAGAGCTACAGTTTAACATGTGCTGTTGCCTCCATTAACCACAGTTTTGCGATTTAGATGTAGTCTCATAAGACTAGTTAGTATTGTGGAATGGAATGGGACGAGCCTAACTCTGAGGATTCCAGTATGGAGTTCTAGAAAAGATGGGCCTGAATTTGCGATGTGAAGGAAATTCAAAGACTTTGGAGAAGAATGTGAAGTTGGTAGTTGACAAGAAAGAGGAGCCCAAGATTAGTTTTTTGTGAAGAAAGTTCATGCTCAAGGAAGAAGAGGGGTTAAACCTAAGGAGAATGAGCTATTCACAATAACGGCTAATGTAGGAGCCAACAAGGGAATTCAGGTGACCAGTAATTTAGTGAGACTAGGCATGAGGAAACAAGATGTGGATCTCCTGGACAAAGTGAGTTTGGAGAGGGAATGAGGGAAGGTAGAGAAAAGTAGAGAAATATGGGAATTCTAGGCTAGTGTGCAAGAGAAATTCAAGAAAATTTTTGATTGGGAGCAAGGAGTGAAGTAACTGAAGCAGCTGATGGAGGGTAAAAGAGAAAAGCATTACTTTAGCTTGTCTTGCAGAGGCATTAGCCAGTTGCAGAGCACCATTGATAGATCATAGAATCCCAACAGTGTGGAGGCAGGCTTTGTGGCCCATCAAGATCTTGTGCTATAGTGTTCTATCTTCTTCCATCTTCTAAGTCCACACGGACCCTCCAAAGAGCATCCCACCCAGAACCACACCCGTACCCTATCCCTGTAACATTGCATTTCCCATAGCTAATCCACCTAGCCTGCATATCCCTGGACTGTATGGGCAATTTGGCATGGTCAGTCCTCTGAACCTGCATATCTTCAGACCCTGAATTTAGTTGTCCTACTGCAAAAAGATGAGTATGCTGGTACAACAGGTAATTTGGAAAGCTAAGTGAATGTTATTGTCTATTGTGAGGAGAATGGAATACAAAAGTAGTGAGATTTATGCCCCAGAGATAGTAAGAACTGCTGATGCTGGAGTCGGAGCTGAGACAATGTGGAGCTGGAGGAACACAACAGGCCAGGCAGCATCAGAGCAGCAAGAAAGCTGATGTTTCGGATTGGGACCATTCTTCTGAAATGCTTCAGAAATTTCTGAAGAAGACGTTTATGCTTCAGTTGTGCAGAGCGTTGCTGAAATCACATCTTCAGCATTGCTCACCTTATTTAAGGCAAGTTGTAAATGCATTGGAATGGGTTCAAAGAAGACTTAGTAGGTTAATACCTAGAACTGGCAAGTTGTCTTATGAAGTAACTTTAGACAGGATAGGCTTGTATCTGCCAGAGTTTAGAAGAGTAACTTTATAGGATGCGTGGAAAAAGGATGTTTCCACTTGTGGGAGAACCTTGAACAAACACTTGTTTAAAATAAAGGGTCATTCACTTCACAAAAGAACAGAAGTAGGCCCCTCGAGTTTGTTTCAGCATTGAATAAGTTAATTGCTGATCTGTGCCTTAACTCTATATATCTGCCTTCAGCCAATATGCCTTAATACCTTTGATAAACAAAATTTTATCTGTGTCCAATATAAAATTAACAACTGATCTCCCATCAATTATTGTTTGTAGAAGAGACTTCCAAACCTTGACCACCCTTTGTCTGTAGAAGTGCTTCCTAACATCTCCTGAATGGTCTGAAAAATGAGAATTTCTTTTCCTGACGGTGTTGAGTCTTTGGAACTCTGCCATTAATGGCCTTTTGAGGAACACAGCCCTTGAATTTTCATAAGGTAAAGGTGGATTATTGATATTCGAGGGGGTGAAAGGTTATCAGGAATAGATGAGAATGTAGAATAATCAGATCAGTCATGATCTTATTGAATGGTAGAGTAGGCTCAAGGGTCTGACTAACTTACTCCTGTTTTTAATTTGTATGTACATCCAGATCTCTCCTGTACTTGCTAACCTATGCTCTTCTCCTAGCCCACCATCAGTATAAATCTCCATTTTTTTTTTAATATCCTTCGATTCCTCCGAGATCTTGCGCCTTCCCTTTTTCTCTAGCCTTCGGGTGCTATGAACCTCCAAGGACACTAACCACCTCCACGTCCCTTCTGCCTCGTTGATTTCATTAGCTCAATAATGGCACCCGAGTTTTGGCTGTTGAAGTCCCAAGCTCTGGAAGTGCTTCCTAAACCTGTTTGTCGTCTTCTTCATTTTCTGTTTTAAAACATATCCTAATATCTTGTTACATGTCAGCTTATCAGTCTGTATATCAGTTGGTCCCACTCTAGCCTCAAAGTCACATGGTTCCAGGTTTAAGTCCCGCCTAGGACCTGAGCACTAATGTCAAGGCTGAGACACTCTAGTATACCATGGCAAAGCCAAGTGTGCTGTCTTCTGGATGAGTCATTAAACCATGGTTCCACTTGCTTGTTTGTGGATTCCATGGCATCATTTTGAAGAACAGCTGATTAAACCATGGTGTTCTAACCAATATTTGTCTCTCAGTCAGTGTCACAGAGACAGATTATCTGATTTTCACATCGCTGTTTATGGGAATTTGCGATTGATAACTTAGTTGTATCTCCGACATTACGACAGATTGGCTGCAAGTGGCTTTGAGACATGGGGTGGGCATTGATACGCTATTTAACTGCAACTTACTTTTTCTTTTTCTGGTATGTTATGAGATAATGTTCTTGTGAAGCACCTTAGAGCATTTATTACGTTCGAGTTCTTTTTTTAATTTCATGTTATTGAAGAGCCCTCGAGCAAAAATATATCGGAGGATCAATTCATTTCCACAGTGGAAACAAAACCATAGGAGTTGCGCTTCTTTTACTTTGATTTAGCTCATGTCTTAGAAAGAAATAACTTGCATTTTTATATAGCCCCTCATGGCATTTGTTGGAAGTATTTCAAAAGTATTTCAGATGTAGTTATCTGCTTTTCTGTGGTTAACACCAATAACCTTTATTAATATCGGACTTTTAATTGTAGCAACATCTTCTGATGTGCTTTGGAGAAGGATAATGGATGTTAAGCCAAGGAATAGATTGGTAGGATTGACCAAAGTAATTTCTCTTGTATGGACTGAAGGGGCAAGAGTTTTATATGTGGCAACATGCCCTAAATGGTTAAAAAATTTTTTTGCAATTAATTGAGGAAGGATTGTTGGTCAGGAAAACAACCTATGCTTCTTCAAATAATACAATTAATCCTTTAATGAACCAATCGTTCATCTGAAGTGCAATAAATTTGACAGTGCAGCCTGGATCATGTGTTGAAGTTTTGGAATAGGCTTAAACAGCAGTCACTGAAGCACATATACTACGAATGCTGGAAAGCTGAAAGATAAAAACAAATAAGTAAAACTCAGCAGGCCGGACAGAAATAATGAAAAATGGTGTTATCTATTCCGATGAAAAACCATCAGTCCAAAATGTTGTATCAGAGATGATAGGAACTGCAGGTGCTGGAGAATCCGAGATAACCAGGTGTGGAGCTGGATGAACACAGCAGGCCGAGCAGCATCACAGGAGCAGGAAAGCTTGACGTTTCGGGCCTAGACCCTTCATCAGGGTCTAGGC
>JAHRHZ010000009.1:24849398-24866341 GCA_024137785.1 Ginglymostoma cirratum | reverse complement strand
GGGTCTAGGCCCGAAACGTCAAGCTTTCCTGCTCCTGTGATGCTGCTCGGCCTGCTGTGTTCATCCAGCTCCACACCTTGTTATCTCTAGTCCACAATGTTGACTCTGTTTCTCTCTGCAGGTGCTGCCTCACCTGCTGAATTTTCCAGCTTATTTTGTTCCAATTTAAGACTCATGACGCTTGTCTTCAGTGGTCACCCACTGGTTCCACATCCCTCCAACCCTCCCTAAACTAAGATCTGCTACAGGTTTTCCAATTTTCCACCAAACATAATGAGTTTCAACAGTAAGTGTAGTGATGGTCTCAGCTAAATAAATAACTTTAAGTTTGGGATTGTTGGATGTCAACCTGTACGTACCAAATACAGGTTGCCTAAGGCCAAGAATATGATGGGGTGGATGGGTGCTGGAATTATCATTAGGGATGTGGATATTTATACCACAGAGCCATGCCAATGAACATTAGTTCTTTGAGAAACACATTAAACTTCAAGCCCCACAACATGAAACCATAATGAGTCTTGCTATTATGTGCTTGAAATCGCGCAGCCGTAGAGGAAGTTTTATAAGTAGCTTTTTTGAGAGCAGTTTGCAGGATTGCTTTGACACCTTTACTGGTATTATTTGTTGCCTGGTCAACAGAGTATTTCCTGTATAGGATACCTAACCTTTTCTGATAACACTTTGATTCATACATCCAGAATAGTTTGAACTGGTTCAGTATCCGCTTCTCTTCCCTCATTTTGAATATCAAATTTACTATAAACATAGTGAGGAAAAAATGAGGTTTAATGAGAAAATGTAATACAATCACAGTAAAAAAATGCCTGCAATTGTCCGCATTTTTAAATCGAATTACTCCAGTTCTAACGTTTGTCAAGATTGGCCGAGGGAATACTACAGTCACCCATCAGCACCCGTAGGTAAAATCTATTGTAACAAAATGCAGAATAAAGAGTTGTTTACTGTGCCCCACAACGTGTCTCTGGTGAGATCTAAACACAATGACACCCTTGCGTGACTGAAAGTTTCCATTTTCTGGCCACCCTTATGATCTCTAGAGTGCTGATTTTATGACAACTTGTGCCAAACTGCTTAAAAAGTTCCCTTTTGGTCTCGAAGATGAGGTGAGTCAAACTCATTTTGTGTTAAAACTGTTAAAATTCATTAGATAAACCAGTCTTGTGTTTCATTTGAAAGTCTGGTCCTAAAGGTGAAGAATACTAAGCATTATTCAACCCAACCCTTTCAACTTTTCTGATTTAGCAGCTCTTAAATACATGTAACTTAAGTACATCTGCATCAAAACAGAATTATATTTATATTCGCAATTTAAAAAATAATTTCATTGAAATTCCCCGCTGTTTCCTCCAATGAATAGTTTGAAGTACAGGTATTTTTTTGTAAGAGGAAGGTGTAACCTGACCTAGTGCAATATCCAAACAGCAGAAACCCTTTATCCTAATCTAAAAAGTGATATCAGCAAAACCATAGCATTTAGTCCATCCACCGCAATAGTAACATGTTTTGTAGAATGACCTTTAAAATTACTGTTAGATCATAAGACCAAAATAAATTGTAAAAGGAGTATTCCTTTGAGCCTCTCAAGCCTGCTCTACCATTCAATAGGATCGTGGCTGATCTAACATTCCTCGCATTCACTTTCCTGTCACTTCTCCATAATCCTTGATTTCCCCCACTGATCAAGAATCTAATGCAGCCTTAAACACACGCAAGGACTCTGCCTCCATTTCAGTTAATTATAGGGTTTTTTTGGTTTAAAGTAGGATTATTAAAAATTTAAATTATTTCTGTACTAGGAGCAACTGTGCTGTGCAAATGAAAACCATGTCCCATCTGGTGCATGTCTAATATTCTTCCACATAAATTTAGAACAAAATTCCATTAAAAAGAAATAATATTTATCCACAAGTGAAATTATAAATTCTGAATGAATTAGGTCATTCAATCTCTGGTGATATTAAGAAAGCAAAATCGATGCTAAGAGACAATTTGAGACCTGGAAACAATTTGTACATAAAATATTCTTTATTATGATGATACAGAGATACGTTAATATCTGAACTCCTGATTCTCCACTTAAAGGTCTCTGAATCTCTAGGTATTATTGAATTATAGCCATATTAATTAGAGTTTACTAAGGGTGCAGCAAAGGAGGAGAGCCAGCAACCCCTCGAATGTTGAGTCTGGTGGTGAGAAAGGCTTAGATGAAGGTTTTGTTAATGGATGCACCTCAGGTTTTCAAAGCTTGCCTGAGACGTAACCAGCAGAAACCTCAAACATTCCATTCAGAAAGTTGTAAAAGCCTTCTATGGTTCAGGAAGAACAGGATTGAACATCTTGGGTCCACAAATCTGATGCTTGCTGACAGCCATGATCAGTCCTCTTCCCATCATTTCTTCCAACCACATCCCCACTGTGATACTTACCTGAATGTTCATGTCAGTGATGCAAGCGGTCAATAACTTTGCAGCTTTGCAAAGATTAATGACAGAGATGACAGCAGATCCCAAAATTTGTTAACCTTGAGCCCAAGGGATAGATTTTCAATTAGCATTTTAGTTTCACATTAGACCACACACTCATCATGAAGGATGTATTTTGAGTCTGGATAACCTTTGAATCTAGTTTGATAGTTTGCAAAGATGGAAGGGTTGGCAGAGAGCTTTGTTCGGGAGGGGTTTGTGACAGTGGTCTTTAAATATCAGGAACAGTAATTGAGGAGAAGAGGAACCAGCTAGTGGAATTTGCATGGTCAGTAGTTAAGTGGCAAGGGAACCAGGTTTGCAGGATATATGTCTTATGGAAAAGATGCATTTGTGGAGGGCATTAAGGAGAGAAACAGAAAACAAGACATTGGTTCAAAGCCGGTGCTGTGGTGAGAAAGGGTAGACATTTGGTTTGACATTGAAGGGGTGGGAGAAAGCAGAATAAGTAACTGGAGCAACGGTCTTGATCATAATGTTAAATGAATAATTCCATTGTGATTTGAAGAATGGAGTTTTTTGTCTTTCATTTTGTAATTGATGAAAACCAGATCAGCGTGAGAAATGGAAAAATGCAGTATTTTTCCTAATGTTAGAGGTGATTGCTGGAGGAATAAGCATTTTCCAGTTTCTACCTGCTATCAGTAACAGTGCAGATAAAGGGTTGGATTTCCCTCATGGAATGTCTATGGATCTTCAGAGCACCCATAGCCTTAAAATCCTGTTTTATAAACTATATCATTGCAGGCAATATTGGAAAAAGAGACCAGCAATTTGAGTCTCCTACAAGCCACAACTACGCAAGGACACTGGTTTTAATTCTTCATTTACACCTACTCACCTGCTGAGTTCTGTGCTGGGCTAGTTTCCAAATAACCTACAGGCATCTTCTGCTTTTGACACCTATGCGACTCTATAAATTATCCAACAGATGGGGGAGCTTTCTTCTGGCCACCCTCCTTTTGGGTGTTTTGCCAAATCTTTGTGTTGCCAAAGGTCTTTTTAGCTGGAAGAAGGATAATGGTATCGTTTCTAGTGATATACTGCGGTTAAAGTAAAATGACCATGGAGATGATACTGTTGCTTTTTCCTTCTATCTGAAATGGATGGTTACTTTGTCGTCAAATGCTTCAAATCCTGGCTTGCCCAAGAAAAGCATAGTTCCAAAGCACTCCTGTTGGAAAATGTAACTCCATACACTGAAGAATACTGTTTCTACATTAAAACCCCATTACTGTACTTGTACTTCTGTCAGTTCTATCATATTCTTTCCCCAAATCAATGTGAAAATAAAATAAAGCTTAATTGATTTCATCTACCTGTTTTGGCATGATACCAACCGCAGGCACAAACCTGCTACAAAAGATTGCAATTTATAAAGTACAAACCTGCGATTCTTAAGGAACAGCAACAGGAAAAAAATGAAATAGAAACAGGTGAAAAATATATGGAAAGAGAAGCAAAACCAGTAAAAGAAATAAAGAAGCATTATAATTCACTCCATTTTTATTCTAAAAAAATGTCAAACCTACAAAGAGCAATTGAAGGCAAACACTTATTTATGGATTCAGTAGCATTCAGACTTGACTGTAACCATTCAAACAATGTATGTATGTATGTATGTATGTATGCAGTTCTGTCAGATCAAAGCGTTGACTGCTCTGAGAAATGAACTCTCAAAACTTTCTTTGACAACAGCAAGGAGAGGCTTTGCAGAACATCCAGTCTCTTCACAGAAGATCAGAAAAGATCTGGAAAATTGTAAAAGACCAGCTCCAGGTAAAAATTAAATTCAAGATTGTTAGTCTCCAAATCACATTATTTCAGGCAGCAGCCCTGAGTATTTATTGACCAGCTAGTCGAATGATGCTGCAGCAAAGGTCTCGAGTGTGACTTTTCTAAAGAATTGTTAGAGAGTTTCTTTGAGTTAGTCATTGCTTCCTCACCACTTAATTTTTTTTTGGGCAGGATCGTTTAGATGAGAGAAAGGGAAATAACATTGCTGTATTACTTGAGGATGGATACAATTTTGAAGCCATGGTTGCAGACCAACAACAATGACGTGCTGTAGGAGCAATGAATATGATTGCTGTTGTTAACAAGGCTCAACAAACCAACAGAATTTGAATAGATGCAATTTGTTGCACGTATCAAAAGTTGCCTGTACTTTTTAATCTGTGAAGCATGTGGCACCAGTGATATTGGGCATACATGTGCAGGAAATCTGGTTTCAAAGGCCAAGCTGGAGCCCAGAACAAACTACAGGTGACCAATAAGATGGTACAACATCACAACAGTGGCAGCAAGGAAGGTGTTAAAGGTGTACAAACTGTCACTGAAGTTCATAGTTGACCAAGCAAAAGGCAGATTTCAGAAGATGACAAGATTTTCATGTTGTTAACCTCACACATTGTGTCAAGAGCAGAAGGTGATCCAAGCCTTTCTGACCACAGATGGCAGAAAAACACACACTGACAGCTAAAATCGATACGAGCTAAAATAGCTTTACCACTACTCATCCCGAAAAATGTACCTCAGCAAGTTGAGCTCTGTGGTGTAGTGTAGAACAGACCTTGTATCGTCTCACACTGTACGACAGATCATCACAGTCAATATATCAGTACACATTTCAGAAATATGCTCATAATCTTATTAGCATGTGATTTGAACCTATAAATGTCTCTTACTCCATCTTACCTTATGATTTCTTAAAACATGACACACTCCTGGAAGGATGTGCTTGCATATTCTAAGTGCTTAAAGTTAACATAGACATTCATGTGCTTGAAAAATGCATTGTTCTGATATGAAAGTTCATTTTGACTTCTACCTGATGGATACCAATGGTCTAGCAGTAGTAGGACCAGCAGTAAGTAAGCACAGGTAAGTACAGATAGCAGGGATTGAGCGAATCTTTAGACTGTAAAGGCAGTAGGAGTATACTTAAGGAAATCAGGAGGACAAAAGGGAATGAAATAGCTCTGGCAAGTAGGGTTAAGGGGAATCCGTAGGGATTTTACAAATAAATTAAGGATGAAAGAGTAACTAGGGGGAGAGTAGGGTCACCTAATATTACCAAGACCACCTATGTGTGGAACCACAGGAGATAGGGGATATATTAAATGAGTATTTTGCATCAGTGTTTACTGTGGGGAAGGATATGGAAGATAGAAAACGTGGGGAAACAAATAGCGACATCTTGAAAAATGTCCATGTTAAGAGGAGGTGGTGATGGACTGCCTAAAGTGTATAAAGGTGGATAATCCCTAGGACCTGATCACATGTACCCTAGAACTCTGGAAGCGAGGGAAGAAATCGCTGGGTCCCTTGCTGAGATATTTGTATCATTGATAGCCCCAGGTGAGGTGCCAGAAGACTGGAAGTTGGCTAACGTGGTACCACCATTTAAGGAAGGTGGTAAGGAAAAGCCAGGGAACTATGGACCAGTGAGTCTGACATCAGTGGTAGGCAACTTTTTGGAGGGACCACTGCCTTTTGACATTCATATAAATGATTTGGATGTGAACATAGGAGGTATGGTTAGTAGATTTGCATATGACACCAAAATTGGTGATATAGTGGACAGTGAAGAAGGTTACCTCAGAGTACAACATTATCTTGATCAGATGGGTCAATGGGCTGAGTGCAGATGGAGTTTAATTTAGATAAATGTGAGGTGCTGCATTTTGGAAAGGCAACTCGGCAGGATTTATACACTTAATGGTAAGTTCTTGGGGAGTGTTGCTGAACAAAGAGACCTTGGAGTGCAGGTTCATAATTCCTTGAAAGTGGAGTCCAAGGTAGATGGGATAGTGAAGAAGGCTCTTGGTATGCTTTCCTTTACTGGTATGGGAGGTCATGTTGCAGCTGTACAAGACATTGATTAGGCCACTTTCGGAGTATTGCATGCAATTCTGGTCACTCTCCTGCAGGAAAAATGTTGTGAAACTAGAAAGAGTTCAGAAAAGATTTGAGGATGTTGCCAGGGTTGGAGGGTTTGAGCTATAGGGAGAGGCTGGATAGGCTGGGGGCTGTTCTCCCCGGGAGTGTTGGAGGCTGAGGGGTGACCTTATACAGGTTTATAAAATCATGAGGGGCACGGATAGGGTCAACAAGCAAGGTCTTTTCCTTGGGTAGAGGAGTCCAAAACTAGAGGGCATAGATTTAAGGTGAGAGGGGAATGATTTAAGAGGGACATAAGGGGCAACATCTTCACACAGAGTGCGGTGCATGTATGGAATGAGCTGCGAGAGGAAGTAGGCCGATGCTGGCAAATGGGACTAGATTTATCTAGGATATCTGGTCAGTATGGACGAGTTTTCGTGCTGTGTAGTATATCTCTATGACACTGTGACTCATTGTGGGCGATGGGCCAAGCACAAGTAAATGGAATTAGTGTAGTTTTAGTGTTTGTTGGTCGGCATTGACGTGGTGGGCCGAAGGGCCTGTTTCTCTGCCGTATGACTATATAAGCCAAGTACCGGGATGATTGCATCTGATGGACTGAGCAAATTACCCAAGTTATTTTCAAGGGCACACAAGTCCTAATACCATGCGATGTCCTAATATGTCATGGTATCGAATCCATGTTACATCAGGGCCCATGGATATTGAACACGCACACCATAAGAAGGTGAATCTGTGCACTGGCCAGGAATGAATCAGGATATTAGATGATTCGTGAATGCATATGAGGAATGCCAAATGTGGTAACCTCAGCAAGAGGGGGAACCTCTATACGCACACTCTATGTATGCCGTCCAGTTTTTTTTTGTATGAAACAGACCTCTTCACAATGCATGGGAAAGATTGCATTCCAGCAATGATTTAGTTTTCCAAGTTTCTCATTGTTCAACAACTTATGTCAATAATGTTTGCTCTCATTGTGTTGCTAATTGCTATTCTCAGTTTATTCGGCATCCTGGATAAGAGTTCATGTGTCTTAAAATGATTTGTCAGTATTTGTTTGTCAGTTTTCAGACACTAATTGGGATGTGATCCAAATCACATTGTCACCCTGCTGTCTATGCTGAAACCGTTTAGGAGAACACATGGTACATAATATTAAAACAATAATCGTTAAGGGCCAAACAATAAAGCAAGATTTTCGTGTTGCGTTGTTGTATTTTCATGCAACACTAATACAGAGGGGATTCCCATCCTCAGTGCCACTTTTATGCTCAGAAGGCAAGGGCTAGAGACATCAACAACTGATTGTTCAGCCATTCTGAAACAAAGGCCATTCCTCTTCAAAGACCAAGGGGAATGAAAGATACATGATGAGTGAGCAGGTGGAGAACTACCAAAGCTGTGTGCTGTGATGAGTGTGAATTAAAGTATAAATGCTTACATGGCAGCAAGGTTTTCCAAAATATATGACCAGATCATATGAAGGGTTTACTGATCATGCTGCTACATTGCAAAGGAACAGAAGATAGCTCAGGCCAATGTACTGCACATCGAACGTGCATAGACAAAGTGAGGGAAAACAAGCCCATGATTGTGTGATGATGTCAAGTGATGGCAACCAGCAGCAAACCCGAGTTGTCAAACAGGCAACAGAGAACAACGTGTACCCCTCCAGATGAGTATGTGATCTTCGGATTAGAATGCGCTGTCAAACCTCCTGAGTCTTATTATGAAGTTGGAAATATTAATCTTAAACTCTGCTTGACCTGTTTGTACAATTATTGAATTGACAATATGTGTCTATTTAAAATCAGCAACAGAATAATTTTCATCTTTGGAAAAAGGGAAATGTGATGTTATGCCTCAGTCAGTATGTCAGTGTACTTTTTAAGAGATGCACTCATGATGTCTCTGTATGAATAGCATATGATGTGAGTATAACGGTCTTATACTCTATCTTAGCCCAAGATCGCACTATTGGAATCTTGCTTCCATGTGTAATCTAATAATTTAACGTCAGCAGAGACACTTGTGCCTGAGAAATGTAATATTCATATATGATAGCTGTAGTAAACATCTGGTAGATTCTTCAATACTTCAGTGTCTGTGCCTAGTTTTTGTGGAAAAAACAGGAAATAGCATCAACATTACTGCTTTAGGTAAAAAGCATCCTTATGGAGGCAAACCTAAATCAAACAATAAATCTCGCTTGAAGAGACTTGGAAAGTTTTAATTAATTGCTATGTAAGCAGTTTCCCAAGAAAACAGACCCTCATTGGATAAAAAGAAGCAATATCTACTTGAGAATACGTCTACCGTGTAGCCTTACTGAAAACCGTTAAAATGAAGACTAATATAATTGTTCAATAGACCTATCCCTCTAGAGGATGGTTAACTCTTGCATTTCCTCGTGTTGAAAAGTTCTGACCTTCATCCTTCCTTGGAAGGATGAGAAGAACTAAGGGAGCGATGCTAATTGGAAACCATACAATGCCTGAGAGAGGGACGAAAGGTTGGGGGAAAGAAAACTAAGTAACAATGGAGCAAGAAGAAAAACTATTGGGAGTCATTTTGTTGTGAGAACTTCCGATTGAGATTTTAAACCTAACCGTTAGAGGATTTAAAAGCAATGAGAACAGCAATAAACGTTGCGGAAAGACTTTCGTTTCTCATGCTTTCCTTGTTCTTCGATGAAGGGATTATTGTGTCACTGTGTAAAAGTGACTCGTATGACTAACTGCCCTGATGTACAATGCGCTGAGCACTTTATGACCTATGAATAGAAACAAAAATCACTCATGCAAAATTTTCAAAGGAAGTTTGAATAGTTAAATTCATTTGCAATGTTTTGAATCTGTCACTTGTAGCCTTAATTATGTGTTTGGCAGCTCCTCTTTTGTTTCTGGGATTATGCCAGTCAGAGTGTGCAGGTTAATGCAGTCAGCCCTCTTTAATTTGTACTAATTTTGAATATAAAAGCTTTCATTTAGTAGTTTAATAAGAAGACACGGTTAAGCAGAAGGCCTTTTTTGAATTTGCGATGTTTGTTTCTATGGTTACTGAAAGGTGTTTCCTTGTGACAATCCTCCTGACTTGGTGAAATTTATTAGGGCAGCTGTTAGACAAGTAGTTGTTATCTTCGAGTTAAAGGCTGAGTGTGTGGGGGGACAGTTTGGTAGCTGTCTATCTCATCACTGTTTGTCCGTTGCTGTAAATAGCCTTTCCAGCTCCGAATTCAGGCTCACTTTGTTGCTTTACAGCCATTTTGTGGCTCCACTAGTTTAAAATGCAGCACCAAAGGTTTCGTCCATGTGTTGAATACAGAATATGGCAGCACGGTTTCTGCCAATCACAGTAAAAGGCTCTTGTTGCCATGGCAAATTTGAGTCAGACAGCCAGTCAAAGACCGGTGTTGCAGTTTGCAAACCACAAGCTGCAGATGGTTTTAAGGTGAATTGGGTATCAAAGCAATTTCTTGAATTTGATGGCTAGTTAACGTTGTCACTAACACTGGCCACAAGGGCAATTAAAAGTTGTCAAATAAAAGAATGTGTCTGGACAGGAATTCTTTGCATTAGTATGTTCAATAGTTGATAAAATCAGCCTCTAATAAACCCAGAAAGGATTGGGAGTGTCTGCTATCCTTATGCCTTCAGATAATCTCTTTAGTTTGCTTCATTTGAGTTTTTTTACATGAGGTGCTTTCACCACTTCTTAACCCTATCTCATTCTCCACCCCACTCCTCACTAGCGTATGACAGTCCTTGGCTCTGGGACCCAGACAATCAGTTGCCTCCTTCTTTGAAATTGAGTCTCTGTGTGCATTAGTCCCACTTTTGGCTTGTTTCTCTTACTCCACCTTCTCCAAGGAATCTGGCAATTTCATGAAAAATCTAACCTGGACATCTGGGTCTTTGATGAAATCTCTTATCTTTTTCCCTCTGCAAGCCTCCAGAGTTAGAGAGGTTCGAGTATATGTCATGTGTTTTGAAATTGCCACTTATTTAGATTCCTTAATTGTTATATTTTGCAGTGTGATGACCCATCTGTTACTAATTGCTGCCAATAGCAACTATGAGCCTGAAACTTGGCACAACCATCCATTGTCTGCTTTGATAGATAGCCATGGACTCATGAAAAAACTGCCTCATTATTTGTCCCAGAAATGCAAGACAGGCTTTTGGTAGATACCATTTAGCCAGTGTCTAATGCATCATGGTGATGGGCCTCAACTCCCATAGCCCATCATGTCAAAAGCTTGATATCCCTTGCTTCCAGAAAAAAAGCACTGGAATATCTGAACCCAGAGACTGAACATTTTCACGGCCCATGTCAAGGTGAAGGTTTTGTGTTCATGTCAGGTGGTGTAACATTGAATGTGTCCTTACCAATTACACACACTGGAACTGGCACTTGAAGTAAAGTTTACCTGATGTTCTTGGGGTCTTTGACCTGCTCTCTGATTTCCCTTGACATTTGATAGGTTCATCAAATCACAGGAAATAATAACTTGCTCTGTCAAGATAATATTTCAATATCTAGACTTCTGGAAAACTTCTATCATGCATTTTGTGACAGTGGTCTCATTCTTTTTATCATTGAAATGTTTTCTATTAGAGTCATACGGTACAGAAACAGACCCTTTGGTCCAAACAGTCCATGCTAACCATAGTCACAAACTGAACTAGTCCCATGTACCTGTGCTCAGCCTATAGCCCTCCAAACATTTCTTTATTCATGTATTTATCCAAATGTCTTTTGAGCGTTGTAACTGTACCTGCATCCACCACTTCTTCCCTCTGCAAGTTCATTCCACACATGAACCACTCTGTGTAAAAGAAAAGTTGCCCCTCATGTCTTTTTAAAATTTCTCTCCTCTCACCTTAAAAATATACGCCCTAGTCTTGAAATCCCCATCCTACAGAAAAGGCCCCCAACATTCACCTCATCTATAGCCCTCATGACTTCCTAAACCTCTATAAGGTCACCCCTCGACCTCATGCACCAGTGAGAAAAGTCCCAGACACTCCAGCCTTTCTATATAACTCGAACCCTTCAGTCCTGGCAACATCCTGGTAAATCTTTTTTGAACCTTCTCCAGCTTAATAACAGAGCGACCAGAACTGTACACAGTTTTCCGGAAGAGGCCTCACTAACGTGCTGTACAACCTCCACATGAGGCCCAACTTCTATATTCAAAGGCCTGAGCAATGAAGGCAAGTGTACTAAACACCTTTTTTAATCACCCTTGTAAGGACAATGGCCACAAACACTGCAAATTGACAAAGTGTGGAGTCAGACAGTTGCAAGCTGAAAAAATTGATCTTGGTAATGTTCTTTTTAGAGGCATGGGTTTCTAAGACTGCAGTTGCAGTTTAAATTTACATCACTACCTTGCTCATCATTACTGTCTCCCTGATGAGAAACCTGTTTTATTCAGCATAATGAGTAACCTTTTGTAATCTCTTAAGGCCATTGGATAGTTGCAATGCCATTTAAATGGGGCAGCATCCTTTAGTTTGTCCGTATGGGTGGTGAAATCTTTGCTGTGATTTATTCTATTCTCCCAATGCCAATTGCATTTATGGTTTTTGTTTCAAAAATATAAAATTTAATTTCAAGTCGTGTAACACCGTCTAACCTTCTCAGGCTATATACCTTACCCATGGGAAGTCTCAATGAGAAACAGTTGGGCATTCCTAGCTATGTGTGGAGCCTGCCAAGCTGCATGTAAGAGAGGCAGGTGCAATGTCTGTCACTGCAGCTGGCCTAGAGATGGGGAGGAAAAGCAAGCGGAATTAGATCAGAAAACAAATTACAGGACAAGGCTTTTCCAATCATTTCTTGCTGTTTTGAATGTGGGGTTTCATGTTTAAAGCAGGATATAACTGCAACTATCATGATTATGATGGATGTTGCTTCGATGCTGAAAACTGAATTACGCTAAAGAGTAAAAATTATATTTCTGTCTTTTGCCTCACTTGATGAGCACTTGTTAGCAGGAGGTCAAAATACTGATTTTGTTTTTTAATGACTGAAACATATTAAGAAGCGCTAAAGGACTGTTTATATTTAGCACTCCTCTGATGTGTGTTATCCCTGTAAAACTGGATTAGTGAGAAGTATTATAGTCTCGTTGAAGCATTAATGAGGAACTTGCTCTATATTTTACAGCTGCGTCGCAAAAATGAGTATATTACATCAGGATTAAACTGGTCAAATGACTCCTCCTGCATATAATTTTAGGGAAAGTATCTTGGTGTTTAATATTATTTAAGCAAAATGACTGGAAAGGAATTGCTGCTGTGCAATCCTCTGTTATCAAGCAAGTTTACAAAAGGCTGAATCTCTTTAGAATTCAGTATTGCAACTCAATGGGCTAGCACTATGCCTCACCTCAGCTGGTTTCTCATAAATTAGTATCAGTCCCTGCCCGGTTCCTTCAGCACCCGAGTTCTGTGTTAGTCCTGCTGCTCTCACTGAAACATCATGAATTTCCTCTTGAGTTTATGGGTCTGTGCTGGCAAAAGATTCAAGAGATTTGTGCACAATTAAGTGGTCTTTTGGCTTTGGCTGCAGGTAAGCAATGTTCAGCTTACTTAGTGAAGACAGCAGATGGTAAACCGTGGATCCATAACTCCATTTATCCATGTGGATATTGCATTATCATTAAGTGCTTTGTTATCAATGGACAATTGCTGATGTACTCAAATTACAGCATATGGGAATAATGAGGTGCATAGTATGTTCTAGGATTAATGCTGGCTTCTTTGTGTTTCCCACACCTCCCTTTCGCAAGAGAATTCAACAAAAGTTTTCCAACAGAGAGCCAAGTGGTTTAAGATCTTAGTATCCACCACCTATTCCATGATGGACCTGTCTGATTACATGCCAGTTGTACAGTCAAACCTAAGCATGTAAGAGATATAACCCATGAGTTAATCCATAACCCAACGAGAACAAACAATACTATCTTCAGAAAAAAGCAAAGACTAGCATTCATATAATACCTTTCACAACCGTACCACTTCAGCGACACTTAAGGATCTTGAATATATCCGATTTTATGGTGGAAAGACTTCACCAAGATAGTACACAACACGATCCCATAAGCATTATGAAAATGACCAGACAATCAGTATTTTTTTCCATAATGTTGTTAGAAGTATAAATGTTGGCTAGAACTTTGTTTTCCAAATCATGTTATGGAATCTTTCGCGTCCATCTGAGGAAGAGGTGTCAGTTTAATGGCTTATCTGAAAGATGTCATCACCAGTAATGCAGCAGATTTGGTCTTAAACTCCTGTGTCAGCCTAGAATTTGTACCCATAGGTCTTTGGACGACAAGGGATTTGAACCTTTAGGCTTCTGACTTAAGAAACAAGAGTGCTACTCACTGAGCCACAACTGATACCTCATGAAATTTATAACGTGATTATATTTTTCTCTTTTTTAATAGTATTTTTTTCCAACCGTTTTACTGATGTAGGGTTGATGGTCTATTTTAAAATCAGCCTTTTTAAAAAAAGACAGCTTTCCATCCAATCTAATTATTTCCAGTGCTCCAATTTCACAGTAATTCTCATGTCTTTATGCTTTTCCTTGAGTCGAGCAATGTTTTTTCACTTTCAATTCATGTTTTGTTATTGACAGTACTCATTATGCCTTTATGATGCAGGCCCTGTTTGCCATCTCCTTCTCATACTTTGGGGGCTGACCTCCCACGCTAATAATATCCTCACAGTTCTCTGCAAGTCATTATGAAATCTCTAATAGAGAATCAGAGTCACAAAGGGACACATTCACAGTTGGTAATGGGTCGTTGCCTAATAAGGCTGCATTCTCCACAACATCTTCCTTGCTAGTTACGTGGCTGGTCAGATGTTTCTGAAGTGTCTTTGCAGATACATTATTATCTGCTGGTCTTTTGTTGCCACAAATGAAATCAGACTTTCAGGAATCAACCTTTTGAGAATGTGTGATCTTGTTTTTCCATAGATAACTTTCTGTTCAATTATTTAAGGGGACTTGAGCATTGTTGACTAGGCCAACATTTGTTTTTCATTCCAAGTTGACCTTAAGAAGGTGGTGGTGTGCTGCTTTCTTGAACAACTGCAGTCCATGTGGTGTGGGTACGCCCCACGGTACCACTATGTAGGGAGTTCCAAGATTTTGACATAGTGACAGTGAAGGAACAGCAAGCAAGTTCTGAGACAATGATCTGTGGAGCTGGAGGAACAGAACAGGCCAGGCAGCATCAGAGGAGCAGGAAAGTTGATGTTTTGGGTCGAGACCCTTCAGAAATGGTTTGGAGCAGAACTTGCAGGTAGTGTTCTCTTACCCTTGTCTTTCTTGGTGGCGGAAGGTGCTGCATTGTATCTTGTATACTCACTACTGCTACTCTGTCAGTGGTGAAGATCATGAGCGTTTAAGGTTATGGATGGTATGTAAAACATGCAGGCTGCTTTATCCTAAATTGTGTTGACCTTCTCGCGTGCTTTGGGAGCTGTGCTCATCAAGACGAGTGAAGAGTGTTTCCCCGCAGTCCTGACTTGTGCTTTGTAGATGTTGGAACGGTGTTGGGGATACAAGGGATGTGTTACTCATTAAAAAAAAATTCCTAGCCTGCTGATGAAACCACACTATTTATATGGTTAGTCTAGTCAATTTATGGTCAATGGTAAGCCCCAGGTGTTTGATAATGGGAGGATTTAAGAGTGCTGATAATATTGAGCATCATGATGGGATGGTTACATTTTCTCATTTAGCGATTGGCATTTTCTGGCATTTGTCGTACAATTGTTGTTGCCACTTATCAATCTTGAATTTTTTTTTCATTGGTTTTGTTGCCTATAGGCATGGTATACGTTAGCGTCTGAGAAGTATCAATGGTGCTGAATATTGTGCAATCGTAAAGGAGAAGTAGTAGCCCATTCAGTCTGCTCCAACATTTGATGAGATCATGGTATTTCTGATGGTCTCAATTCCATTTTCCTGCCTTTTCCTATAATTCTTGACTTGCTTACTGATCAAAATCCATACCTCACACTTGGATATACTTAATGACCCAGCCTAAACAGCCCACTGCAATAAAGAATTCCCCACTCTCTCAGGGTTGTGAATATGTGAATTCTTCCTCATCCGTCTTAAATGCGCAACGGTTTACTCTGAGATTACGCCCTGTGGCCTTAGACTGGCCCATCAAGGGACACAACCTTTCTGCGTCAACACTGTCATGTTTCCTAAGAATCTTCTCTGTTTCAATAAGGTCACCTGTCATTATTCTGTGTTCCAATGAGCACAGGCCCGACCTGCTCAATTTCTCCTCATAAGATAGTTCCCCCTGGTACTGGTATTAGCTTGGTGAACGTTTCATGGGCTGTCTTCAGTGCCAGTGTCTTCCTGAGATAAAGGATATGAAACTGTTCATAATATTCCAGCTGTGGTCTGACTAGTGCCTTGTACAGTTTTAGGAAATCTTCCCAACTTTTACACTCCATTCCCTTTGAAATAAAAGTCAACATTCCATTTGCCTTCCCTACTAACTGCTGAACTTGGATGCTAGAAATTTGTGACTTGTGGTCGAGGACTCCCAAATCCCTCTGTTCTGTAGCTTTCTACAGTCGTGCTCCATTTAAATAATATTAACTCGTCTATTTTTCCCACAGTCTGTTCCATCTGCCAAGATTTTGCCCACTCACTTAACCTGCCTATGTCCTTCTCTGTGACCTTTCCTACATCTGACTTTATCAGAGAGAAAAGCCCATTGTTGAAACAGTGGAAGATAGTTGCACGTTGTCCTATGGAGTTCCTGCAACAATTTCTCACAACTGACCATAAATGGACACTAGAAGATAATCTTTATTAAGTTTTTTAAATTCGTTCATAAAGTGAAACACTACAAGTGACAAAAAGAGTACATTTATATGTCCTCAAATAATGAATGCACTCCACCTGTTCATCCGAACCCTTAAATTATACGGATAACACTTGATGCCATTCTTGGTCAAATGCAGTCACTCAACTCACCTATGAAATTCAACACTTTTAATCCTGTATGAACCACAGCTGTATGACATTTGGAGCCAAATAGCCCTGTTGGAACAAGACTGAGCATTGCTGAGCAAGTTATTGCTGAGTGAGTGCTGTATTGTAGCACAGTCAATGCTGATGATGGCAAGTAGGACAGTGATTTTCTTGATTGGATTTGTCCTGCTTTTTGTGGGCAAAACTTGACACAATAGAAGTTAATATTGTAGTTGTTTTGGCACAGCTTGAAAAATGGCAAGGCCACTTCAGGAACATATCTTTAGTGCAACAACCAGAACAGCTTTCACTGTATCCAGTGCTTTCAGTCACCAGTACAGACATTATGTGGGGTGAGAGATAAAAGGTACTGCAGATGCTAGAGAATCTGAGATAACAAGCATGGGGCTGGATGAACACAGCAGGTCAAGCAGCATCATAGGAGCAGGAAAACTTGACGTTTCGGGCCTAGACCCTTCTTCAGAATTTCTGATGAAGGGT
>JAHRHZ010000009.1:24833983-24849298 GCA_024137785.1 Ginglymostoma cirratum | reverse complement strand
TAGGCCCGAAACGTCAAGTTTTCCTGCTCCTATGATGCTGCTTGACCCATTATGTGGGGTGAATTGAGTTGGCTAAAAATTAACACTTGTGATGCCGAGCAACTTAGGAGGCCAAATTGGATCATCTGCTCCTGGCTGAAAATGCCTGCAAATGCTTCAGCTTTGTCTTTTGCAGTGATGTGCTGGTCTGCCCAATCATTTGAGCATTGGGATGGTTGTAAAGCCTTCTCCTTTTTCTGACTTGATCCAGCAGGACTGCAGTTCTGATCCTTTGGTAATGGGATCTCCTTTTATCTACTGCTTGCTGCTTCAGATATTTGGCCTTTTCGTGAGCTCCTGCTTTGTAGCTCCACTCGATTGCATCTCACTTTTAGTATGCTCGATGCTGTCCCGAACATGGTCACCTATATTTTTTCACTATTTTTGCTCAATACAGCTGAATTGTACACTAATGCAACCACTCCACATTCCTGAATCATACAAGAACTTCCACGAATTTCTTCTTTTGCAGGCGGTTTAACAAATCTCGATGAAGTTATATCACAGCCATTAACATTGTAAACCTTTACATAAATGATGAACAGAAAGGAACTCAATCAAATTTTAAAGTGATCCTCCTCCAACAATTTTTTTCAGTGAAAATTAGTTACATTTTGTTAGTAAGTGTTGAAGTCATCCAAGTCAGCAAGATTTGGAGGAACAAGATATAGGATTGAAATTCACTTGTACATTTTATGGACCTTGTGCTCTGTGAAAATATTATTGTGTTGGGATATCTGGCATTTAGCTTGTATCTTGATTGCTTGGCTTGACCCCAGATTGAACCAAACATCTGGCCTGATTCTTGGTGCACTCACTCTTACTCTCAACTCTGAAATGAACTTTGTATTTTAAGTAGAAAAGGGCCAGAAATTTTTCCCCCTAAATTAAGCATGATCATGGAGTGAATTTAAGGTATAGTGCAGTGTGAGATTGAGATGCATAAGTGGCATTTAATCCTTTCTCCACTTTTTATGGGTTCATTTTCTTGAAATGAGGTGAAACGATGTTTTCAGCCTCAGCACCACCAGCAGGATATTACCACCGCTTCTTAGCTGTTAAAAATGTACCTTAACTCTGATACTTACAAGGGGCACCCTCTACTGTACCAATGCAAGTATTTCCATTTTTGATACTGGTTGACGTTTATTGGCTTTCTAGACAAGATTGTCACATCAGTTTTGGGGTAATTTGTTATGAAGTATGAGCAAGCTAGTGGTACAAATTCCTGCACAGCAGGAATTTAGGTTGTTTATTGTATAGATTGTAATTTTAATTCAGACATTGATAACTGACAAATAGATCACAAATTTCACATTATAGCACAGGATCCAAAATCCAACATTGACGAATGCAATGCATTACCTTTTATGGACATTTTCTCTAAATGCCATCTCAATTCCTCAGCATAATGATAACATGTTATGACAAGGAAGAGTTGTAGGCAAAGGGACAGTTAAATAATAGCTTCAAAGGGAAATGATGTCTTTATTTTTGTTTCACATTCATGCTGACAGAGTTAAATGTTATTTTCAATCTGACTGTATGGCTTCCCTCTTGAGTTCTGAATTTTTCTCTTAAGGTACTAACTGTGCCAAATAATTCAGTTATCCATTGTTCAGACCAGTATTCCTGGTAACAGTGTTTGATGCAAGCTGTCCTAATATTTTAGTCTGCATAAATGGAGCAATTGGAAATCTCCTTTGCTTCTGTCCGGTTACTGGGGAGGTGATGAGAGTCAATGGCCTAGTGGTATTGTCACTGGACTATTAATCCACAAGCCCAGTTGTTTGAATCAAAGATGTTGGAATTTGAATTCATTAAAATTCTAATGATGACCATGAATCTGTTGTCCTTGCCTGGTCTGGCCTGCACGTGCCTCGAAACCCACAGCAATGTGGTTGACTCTTAATTGTAAACTGGGCAATTAGGAAGGGGAGGCAATGGCCTAGTGGTATTATCGCTGGGCTATTAATCCAGAGACGCAGATAATGTCCTGGGGACCCGGGTTCAAATCCCACCTGGCAGATGGTGGAATTTGAATTCAACAAAATAACTGAAATTAAGAATCTGATGATGACTGTGAATCGATTGTCAGGAAAAACCCACCTAGTTCACTAATGCCCTTTAGGGAAGGAAACTGCAACCTGGACCTGGTCTGGTCTGCATGTGACTCCAGCCCCATAGCAATGTGATTGACTCTTAACTGTCCTCTGGGCAATTAGAGATAGGCAGTAAATGCTGCCTGGTCAGTGACGCCCTCATCCTGTGAATGAATTTTAAAACAAAAAATGGGCATTAAATGCAGGCCTAACCAGTGATTCCCATATCTTGTGAATAAATAAAACAAACCTCTTGCTATTTGCCACTTTATATAAGAACAACAGAAAAAGGAAATCATTCATGATGGCGAGATAAAAATGTTGCAGTAACAAATTTAAAGTACAGAATATGTTTGTTATGTTGTAAACAATCCATTCAACAAGTTTCAACATAATATGGTGCAACATTGCACAAGATTTGCTAAGCATCATGATATAGTGGCTTCAGATGATCCAGAGATGCAGCCTTGGGTTCCTTGCACTTGTCAGATCCTTATGGACCTGCAAGATTTTGTCTGTGGACAGACCTGTGCGTAATTGCCGACAGTCAAAATGGTGTGGCAATTGCCACAACGCTAGACCCACATTTTGTTGTTGTACAGAGCTGAAGCAAGTTTATGATATTGTACATTTGGGTAATCCAGTTTCTCTTGTTTAATTTTATAATAAGACCATTGGTTTTCAGGTTGAGACCATAAACAGAAGTAGGCCGTTCAGCCCGTTGAGAGGGATTCACATTAAATGATGTCATGGCTGATCTCATAATCCTCAAATCCACTTTTTCCCATAATCTTTGATTTCCTTATTGATTAAAAATCTATTTCAGACTTGAATATACTAATGAACCCAACATCTACAGCCCTCCACAGTAAAGTGTTGCACAGATGTTAAGCCCTTGAAGGATCTTATATGCTTAAATAAGGTCATAGAGTCAGACAGCATGGAAACAGACCCCTCAGTCCAACATGTCTATGCTGAGCATGTTCCCAAAACAAGCTAGTCCCACTTGCCTGCATTTAGCCCCTATCCCTCCAAACTTTTCTTATTCACATACTTATCCAAATGTCTTTTAAATGCTATGGCTGCACCTGTATCCACCACTTCCTCTGGCAGCTCTTTCCATATATGGACAACTGTTTGTGTAAAACAGTTGGCCCTCATGTCCTTTTTAAATCTTTCTCATCTCATCTTAAAAGTACCCCCCTTAGTTTTGAACTCACCCACCCTAGTGGAAAGACCCTTGCTATTCATCTTATCTATGCCCCTCATGATTTTATAAACCTCTATAAGGTCACTCCTCAACCTCTTACGTTCCAGTGTTAAAAGTCTCAGCCTACTTTATAACTCAAACCTTACATCTTTTTCTGAATCCTCTCCAATAACATTCTTCCGAAAGCAGGGTGACCAGAACTGTGCACAGTACTCCAGAAGAGGCCTCACCAATGTCAGCATGGCATCCCAACTCCTACGCTCAGAGGTCCGAGCAATGAAGGCAGGCGTGCTAAATGCCTTCTTAACCGCCCTGTGTACATGTGATGCAAAGGTCACCTCTCATTCTAAACTCCAATGAGTGCGGACCCAACCTACTCAATCTGTCTGCGTACAAAAACTCCTCCATACCTGGGATCAGACTTGTAAGCCTTCTCAGGACAGCCTCCGGTGCCAGTATATCTTTTCTCGGATAGAGGGACCAAACCTGTTCACAGTAGTCCAGGTGTGGTGTGTCTGAAGCTGACATAGTTTTAGCAACTTTTTCCTTTTATTTTTGGTACACTCTATTCCCTTTGAAATAAAAGCTGGCAGCACATTTGCCTTCCCTGTTATCTGCTGAACTGAGAAGTTTTGTGATTTAGACTTGAGGACCCTCAAATCTTCCTGCAAGCTTTCTCTACTTAATGATATTCAACTCCTCTATTCTTCCTGCCAAAGTGCATAACTTCACATTTTGCTACATTACGTTCCATCTGCCAATTTTTTTGCCTGCTTACTTAACCTGCAGATTCTTTTGTGTTGTACTCTTCACTCAAATTTCCAACTTTTTAAATGTTATCTACAAACATGGAGATCATACATCTACTTCCCTCATATGAGTCATTAATATATAGAATCCATACAGTGTGGAAAGAGACCATTTTAGCCTATCGAGTCTGCACTGATCCTCTGTGGCTAACTCACCTAGCCTACACATCCCTGAACACCAATCCAACTATTCTGCATATTTTTAGATTGAGGGAGGAAACTGGAGCACGCAGCAGAAACCCACACCGACACAGACACAGAGAATATGCAAACTCCCCATAGATAGTCACACAAGGCTGGAATCGAACCCAGGTCCCTGGCACTGTGAGGCAGTAGTGCTAACCACCGAGCCACTGTACTGCACCATATGTGAGATATTGTAAATAATTATGGCTCCAGCACTGGTCGCACTCCATTAACTACAGGTCTTCATCCTGAAAATGGCCCTCTTATTCCAACAGCCTGTTTTCTGTTACATAACCAATTCTTTATCCATGCAAATATATTCCCCAACACCATGGACACATCTTATTAAGTAACTTTATTGAACAACTTTTGGAAATCCAAATATATAACATCTGTTGGACTCCTTTTCTCTCTCCTGCTTGTTACCTTCTCAAAGAGTTTGAATAAGTGACAGCCTAGTGGCATTATCGCTGGACTATTAATCCAGAGACCCAGATAATGTTCGGTGGACCTGGGTTCGAATCCCGCCATGGCAGATGGTGGAATTTGAATTCAATAAATCTCTGGAATTAAGAGTCTAATAATGACTGTGAATCCATCGTCATTTGTCAGGAGAAACCCATCTGATTCACTAATGTCCTTTAGGGAAGGAAACTGCCATCCTTACCTGGTCTGGCCTACATGTGACTCCAGACCCACAGCAATGTGGTTGACTCTTAACTGCCCTCTGGGCCATAAATGCAGCCTATCCAGCGATGCCCTCATCCCCTGAATGAATTTTTAAAAATTGAATAAAGAAATCTTGACTACTATTTCATAAAGCCGTGTTGACTCTGCCTGATTAATTTGCATTTCAAAGTGCTCTGTTGTGACTTCCTTTATTGTAGACACTAACGTTTTCCCATTGGCAAAATTTAAAATAACTGGCCTATACTTACCTACTTTTTGTCTCCCTTTTGAATAAGGGTGTTATGTTGGCAATTTTCCGATATTTTCAAACTTTTTCAGAGTCTAAGGATTCTTGAAAGATTACTACCTCTGAATCTCCTATTTGTAGCTATTTCCTTTTACTATCCAATAGAAGAGGGGCTGGGTCTGGGTGGGAGGCCTGGGGGGGCGTATTGACTGTTAGCCCTATTAATTTCCCTAATAGTATTACTCTGGTGATACTTAATAAATTTATTTCCTCCCCGCCTTTTACCCATTCATTATTTATTATTCTTGTAAAGTTATTGTGTTCAACCATGAAGACTGATGCAAAAAATTTTTTCAAGTCATCTTTATTATATCCCCAGACTCATTCTCCAAGGGTCCTCCATTCACTGTGGCCTAGCTTTTCCTTTTTATGTATTTAAAGATGCTCTTATATCTTTTCTTTATTAGCTTGTCTTCAATGTTTTTTCTCCCTTTTTTTGTCACCTCTTGTTAGTTTCTAGAACTTTCCAGTCTTCTTGGTTTACCACTAATTTTTGTCATATTGTCTTTTTTTGCTTTGTTTGTTGCTACCCTTAAGTTGCATGGCTAACCATAGTTGGTTATTCTGGAATTATTCTTTTACACTGAAATTTATCTTTGTTGCAAATCATGAACTGTTTTCTTAAACACCTGCCATTGCTCATCAGCTATCTTTTCTGCTAAATTCCCTTCCTAATAATTTGCAACCCACTCTGTCCTTTTTTTTCTTTTTAATTATGTCTATTTAAGTTTAGCACCATTGTTTTTGGCCCACGTTCCTCACTCTCAAAACTCAATGCAAATCTCTACTATGTTATGATCACTGTCTTTGAGAACACTGGCCACTGAGTTTCAACTGGCACGCTGCCATGGCAAGGGGAGAAGGGGGCTGGGAAATTTTCAGGAAGCAGCACTGCTTTTCTTGAGCATTGAGGCTGGAACCTCAGTGTCTATTATTGAAGGCAGTATCTGCTACATTCGGCATCCCAATAGACTGCCCGTGTGCAAGCCTCCTGAGCTGTGCGTGCATAGACTGCCGATACTGCGCATGCATGGAGATTCGGTACTGTGCATACTCGAACATTTGTGGGTGTGCTGTGAATTGTTTGTCTCATTGAAGAATGCCTTGATACTGAAAAAGTTGGTAACCACTCTTCTGGGGGAGGTGTGGGTGCCTTCGATTCTGAGATCACTTATTAAACCTGCTATTTATTAGTATAATTTATTAATTAATTGCTGTAATACTCACTTTTTACACTTACTTTGCTATCAATATCAATTTTTAGTTATAGTTATTATATTTAATAGTTATTTTTACGAAAATGTCACCTTTTTTGTCTTTTTGTTTTGTTCTTTTTTCCCTCTTTAACACAAACTGAAAACCTTACCTTTACTTTAAAAACTAGAAGTCATCACCTGTTCTTCTCACCGGTTAGTTGCATTTCGTTGGGATTTGTGACGTTGCTCCATTTCTGCCCTCTGCAAATCAGCGTCATGATTCACACCTTTCATCTTCTACTTGCATTTTGCTCTGGAGACTTCTTTCAGTAACTTTTACTTAAAACACCTCTGTTCGCACTTTGCATAAAATCCTACTTTGGTTATAAATGGGAAATTTGATTCATTCGGTCTCACTCATGCAAAAGCTCCTTCACGCTGCCTGTACTCCTTATGGACTACTTCACATAGTTTAAAAATCCCTTTCTTGTATAGAGTTTGAGTAAATCATTCTTTACCTTTTGCCTCCTGCTACAGTAATGAAACCCTCATTTAGACATGGTATTTCTATTTAATAGATAACTGCCCTTGTTAGGCCACTGCCTTTTTTACTTAAGCTATTAGCTCAAATTTACTCAAACTTGAACCCAAAATAGATTTGCTGGTTGAATTTCGCTTGAAACCAAATTCCCAGATGTACTCACTTGGTTGCTCTCTGACTCGGGCGAAGGATCCTTCACACTGGCTGTGCTCACAGTAACATGCTCCTGAAGAACAATCGTGTCAAAACTTTTGAACTACCTTGGATACAACAGCAGTATCGCTGATGGCAGCACAGCTATCACTGTACTTAATTGTGTCATCTTCAGAGTGTTTCAACTGACTAATGAGAATGCTGAAATTCTGGTTTGAAGAAAAATGTGATTTTTAGATTCACCACTACCATTTTGAATATTGGTAAAACAAAAATTAACAACTAGCAACTTCTGATTTACAATGCACACTACTTGTGTGCTTAACTGGGGCATGATATTACGTCAGTTAACTAAAGACTATTTACGTAGTTTGACCGGAAACAATTTCTTGTTGGGGTTAGCTTGCAATTGTTGAAATACATACAAAGTAGTCATCACCTAGAATTGTTACTTTTCATTTGTGGCTCTTCTTTGTGTAGACGGCATAACAATGCGCTTAGATTTGCACATGACCCAACTCTTTGGAGATCCTAAATGCACATGAAAATCATGTTTTTTTTTAAAAGTTACTGCTTTCCTCACTGCCCAGAACCTTAAACACATGTACCAACAGGCTCAAGAACAGCTTCTCCCCTGCTGTTATTGGACTTCTGAACGGACCTCTCAAATTTCAAATCTAATGTTGTTCTTGCCTTTTGTGCACTTTCTTTGCAGCCGTAACTTTGTATTCCTCGCTCTGTTCAGTCACCCTGTGATCTTTGTATGTTATGATCTGCCTGTACTGCACACAAAACAAAACTTTTCAGTGTAGGAGCAGATTACTGCAGATGTTGGAATCCGTACTGCAAACAAAAAATGCTGGAGATCTTAGCGGGTTAGGCAGCCTCCTGATGAAAAATCATTCAGACTCAACATTAGCTTGCTCGCGCGCTCGCTCTCGCTCTCTCTCCCTGTCCCTGTCTCCATGGATGCTGCCTGACCAGCTGTGATTTCCGGCATTTTTTTTTTGTTTTCAAAATGTTTCACTTAGGTACATGTGACAACAACAAATCAAACAAAATACAAAAATCAAATTTTTCTATGCGTTGAAAACCAACTGTTGCAATAAGTTACACACTTCATTACCAGACCCCAATTAGGTTTTCTTCGTTAAATCATAGAATCCCTACAGTGCGGGAACAGGCCCTTCGGCCCAACAAGTCCATACCGACCCTCCGAGCATCCCACCCAGAACCATCCCCCTATAACCTACCTAATCTACACATCCCTGAACACTACAGGTAATTTAGCGTGGCCAATCCACCTATCCTGCACATCTTTGGACTGTGGGAGGAAACCCACGCAGACACGAGGAAGACATGCAACACCACACAGTCGCCCGAGGGTGGAATCGAACCTGGGTCCCTGGCGCTGTGAGGCAAAGCAGTGCTAAACACTGAGACACCGTGCAGATGCATGAAGACACCTAGCTCCCTCTGCACTGAAACATTTTGAAATTTCCTTCTAGGTAGGTAATAAGTTACACTTTTATTCTTCTGACCAAAATGAATAAACTGACACTTATATATGTTAAACTCCATCTGCCAAATTTTGGCACATGCACCTAACCTATCTATACCCATTTGTAACTTCTTATTTCTTTATTGCAACTTGCTTTCCCAAATATCTGCAAACCTGGTGACAGAATCTTCTATCACTATATCCAAGCCATTAACATAGATCAAATCCGCATTTGATCAAGTGTGACATCAAAAAGCCCTAGGAAACCTGGAGTGAATGGGAATCAGGCAAACTCTCCACTGGTAGAAATCATACCTGACATCTAGGAGAATGGTTGTGCTTGTTGCAGGTCAGTCATCTCAGCTCCAGGACATCTCTGCAGGAGCCTCAGGATAGTGTCCTAGGCCAAGCCATCTTCAGCTGCTTCACCATTGACCTTCTCTCCATCATTGGATTAGAAATGGTTTGTTCACTGATGATTGCATAATGTTCAGCACCCTTTGCAACTCCTCAGAAACTGAAGCAGTCCATGTCCTGATGCAACACAGCCTGAACAATATCCAGGCTGAGAAACACAAGGTAACGTTCATACCACACAAATGCCAAGCAATGACTACTTCTAACAAGAAAGAATCAAACCATCGCTCAGTGGCACCACCATCACTGAATCCCCATGATCATCATTCTGGGGATTACCATTGATCAGAAACTGAACTGGACTAGCCATATAAATACTAATCTAGGAATCTTGCAACAAGTAACTCATCTGCCGACTTTCCAATTACTGGGCACCAGCTACAAGGCACAGTCAGGGGTGTGATAGGATACTAGCTTGGAGGAGTGCGGCTTCAGTTGTACTTTAGAAACTGAAGTATCCAGGACAAAGGAGCTCACTTAATTGGCATCTTCATACTCTCTCTACCACTGAACTCACAGTAACAGCAGTGAGTATCATCCACAAGGTGCAAAAATTCACCAAATCCACAACCTGCCAGCTGGAAGTACATGTGCAGCAGATAAATGTGAAGACCACCACTTGGAAATTCACCTCCAAGCCATTCACAATCCTGACTTGGAAATATATCTCCATTCCTTCAGTATCACTGGGTTAAAATTCTGAAAATCTCTCCCCAACAGCGTTGTGGGTCTACCTATACTAAATGGACTGCAGCAGTTCAAGAATGCAGCTCACTGCTGCCTTCTCAAGCACAAATAGACATGGGCAATAAATGTTTGCCAAGCCAGTGACACCAACATCCCATGAATGAATAAAAGTATCAACTTAAAATTTGATTAGTCTTGTAAAGATTTTATTGGCTTTGTTGTTTTTGCAAAGCTGTGTATTGTCCATCTTTTTTTAAAAGAAGCAACAGAAGAAACCCTCTTTGTAATTCATCAAAAAGAGATGTGATGAAATCTTAGTTCCAAGAATTTATTTTCTCTATATGCTCACAATGTGAAAGATTGCTACTGTTTGCCATTACTATGAAATATTTTATGCCTGTTCGGCTCCTTGAAATTAACCAAATCTATAATTGTGAAAACTCTGATGGCCAGTTCTTAGCCCTGAAGTCAGTGGCACAAAGAGTCAAGGTGATATGTGGCTTACAATGCAGCTTATAAACACTTATAGGGAATGAAAATCCTGTAGGTTATTCTAAAATGATACAGAAGCTACTTATCTCTTAAAAGCAAAGTTTGTAAGGATGGGTACTTGAAATGTAATGGCTCCTTGCCTTCTGTGATGTCAAGAGAATCCTATTAAAATAGTAAAGTCGATAATCAATGATTTAGGATATTAAGTGAGATCTTATTGTCGAGCTTTCTTTAATTTAGCTTTGAGGACAGACAAGGAGAGGCTTTCAAAGCATTTCCTCAGTAAATTGAACTTGAATCAACGATGGAGCAGATTATCCATTTTCTGTGCAAGGATTGTATTTGATGTGCTGAGTTGCCTTTGTGTTTTGTACTTCTGTATTTTTCTTCAGCTATAGTTCCGTCAGGTATCCAATCTGTAATACCCTAATTGTTGAGGGCATACATCTATCAGAGATACTTTTCCATGGTTTTCCAGAGCCTTGAAGACTTCAATGTTTGAATAGCCATTTGCTCTCATGTCCTCTTATAACAATCTTCCTCAGCACTTATTCCCCTTACCTTTGACAATATTGGAGGCTTGTTGAGACACCAAGATTTATCTTGTTGAAAAGCTTTACTGTCCATTTATTCATTTTAGGATTGGATCTTGTAGAGATATCAGTAGAGGAGACAGTTTTCACTTTGTATCCCAGGTGTAGATCGTGGAAAAGTGAACAAGGAGTGAGAGTTATCTGATCTTGAGTAGATTTTTAACAGCAATAAAAATTAGACATCTTAGTCAAAACATCTAATTTCTATAGTACAGATTTTTGAGTCTGCAGTAGTGTATAATGATCCTAGATTTTTCCATGAAGCTGAAGCACAATTGAGATATTCAAGTAGCATCTGAAGTCTGAAACACGTTTTACGTGGTCAGAAATCACACAGCACCAGGTTATAGTCTGACATTTTTATTTAAAGTCGCAAGCATTCTCTTTAGTCAGCAGCTGCTCCACCTGACGAAGGAGCAGCACTCCAAAAGCTCGTGATTTCAAATAAACCTGTTAGACGATGACTTGCTGTCTTCTGACTTTGTCCACCCCAGTCCAACACCAGCATCTCCATTTTTTTTGTGGTCATTGAAAGCTTTCGATGCTGTTTAGAGCTTCTGTACTGATGAAAAACATGGGCAGATAGGTAGGTATGAATTTTACATCATTGACCCGCCGGCACTTCCTTGCCTCCGTCCTACTGACAGACTGTGTTTTCCTTGGAGGCAGGTTGGGGGCTACTTGCCTGGAGGCAGTAGGTAGTCACTCAGTTAATGCGCTGTTGAGGCCAGTGATTGAAAGCTGACTGGAATTCTTCCATTGTTTTTCAGCGGACAGTGTAGCTGCTTGAAGGTTACCTCTGAACAGCAAGTTGCTGGAGATTTTTCCATTTAACGTTAAAGAAGTTGGAGAGAGGGCACCTTTTAATGGAGGCATCCTCCATCTCACTCTCCTCATTTTTTGCACCTCCGAGGCTGGTCTGCCTCCTATTGGCCTGTCAGCTTTCTGAACACACCCTCTATGCTAACTGGATATGAGCCTTCCCATTGCCATTTTTTGGCCAACCTGGCAAAAATCCTGTCCATGGTGTCTCATGTCCTCGTTTTTTTCCTCTCATTTGTGGAGCTACACTTGTTTTATCACTAAAACATGTCATTGCTATTTGAGGTTGTGGAAAGGAAATGCTTTCAGTACCTGAAAGAAACGTCAGTTAATCTGATTTTTAAATAGATTCCCAGACTCATTGCTCATAAGGAGGTACAGTTGCCTGCAAGAACTGGATTATAGCCAGTAGAAGCAGACACAAGTGAGATCAGAACATAAAAATACAGAGTGATTGCAAAGATCACTAGTAACTTGAGCACTTGCATAGTCCAGAGAATACTGTAGGTGAGAATGAGATTTGTACATGCCCTCAAATTTTATTAGAATGAAGTCTAAATGTGGCAATTATCACAGACAAGATTGGTGCAATTTGAACAGATTGTAATAGATGAAAGAGGGATTCATTGTGTTGATAATAGATTGATTGACTTAATGGGCTGAACTTAGTACTGAGACTGTGGGATATATTGGGAAGTTCTAATAGATTGCATGATAGGACAGCCTACTAATACTCTTATTCCTCCCAATGTGTTTCCATGGAGGTGAGCTGTGCAGAATTGGGCTTGTCATATGGCCCTAAATGTTGCGTTCTCAATGCCCATGAATGCCCAACTTTTGCTTGTGGGGCTGCCAGCTAAGTAGGACAACCAACTCCAATAAGTCAGAAAGAATTTAGGGCCTCACTCGGGAACTGCTGGCATTTTCCCAGACTCAGTGCGCCCACCCCTCCCCCACTGAGCTGTAAAGCCAGCAGGGACATCTAGGCAGTTTTCCAGAAGCAAGCCAAAGGTTAGGCCTCCAGGAAACGGCTGCAACCGTGGTCAAAACATTTCATGTGGAATGGTTTTCTCTTGATGTTGATGGCCCTCACAGCGGTTGGCCTTGCCCTTACTTCATGGTTTTTTTAATGTCTTTCCAAGTACATCTCCATTTTTGAGGCACCCTCGTGTGTGTCTTTCTGCTTCAGCAGTTTCCACTTCTGATGGGACTGAGAGCTGGATGGTGATCTGGACCCTGTCGTTGTGTGTCCTAACCTCGGAACCTGCCCACACGTTTTAAATTGTACGTGGAGGGGTGTCCAGTTATGAAGCTTGATGGGAAGAGTGGACCCGAGCCTGATATATGGTCCTAATGTCAGTTTTTGATTCCCGTGAGAACATTCACCTCATTGTTTCTGTAAATTAGCATGTTATGTATGGTTCATTGTATTTTTTGGGTTCAGAAATCATATGGGAACTCCATGGTGGCAGATGTAGAAGATGTGTGACTGTTGACGCAAAAGCAGCACGCTAAGAACAGTTTACATTTTCTTTAAAAATGTCTTTGAAATCTAACTGCTTTAACAACATATGCAAAGGACTTTATAAAATCTTTGCAGCATTTGTAAAGGGTTTATTTAGAATATTCTTGTGCAATTAGAGTTGACTTGCGAACCAACCGGCAAGCTTTCCTGCTGCAGCATAGTTTGCTATGATTGTTTGACATTTTGCATTTGTGCATTTTGTCTGTTGTCTTAGCAATTTTCAAATTTGTTACTACCAAGTGATTTTTATTTTGGGGTAATCGGAAATATTGGCCCATTTGATATGGTGACTCTTGACCTTACGGCACTAATAGCAAGAGAGAAATTGTGATAGGGATGCCATTTATTTGACATGAGCTAAGGAGAGGTGTGGCGCAAAAGAGAGCTTGAGGAGGCAGAATGAAATTGACATGGATGTAGGAACTATTGGATGCACCGTTCAAGCAGGCTTAAGAAGGTCTAAAATGTGGATTGATGTGTAAATAGCTTGAAGGTGCTGAAGGTCTGGGTTTTATGCCAAAAATGACTGTGGTGTTATGAGTTGATCAGTTGTAAATGAACTCCAGAGATCTACACGATCAGCACTTTTGTGAACCAAATTAGTTATGCCAAAATTTGAAATGCACATTAGCATTTGTCTTGTACAATGTGATTAGGCAAGAAGTGATAGCAAAAGATAATTCACTGGCAAACACAAGAACAACAGTTGCTTTTTTAATCTAAGGTGCTTCCCAGAAGTCTTGTCAAATAAATTTTGACACCAAGCCATATAAACAGATGTAAGGATAAGTGAGCAAAAACTTGATCAAAGAGAGGGCTTTGCAACATGATAGAAAGACATAGGTTTTAGGGAGAAAATATCCCAGCATTCATATAACCATGACATTGTTGAATAGCGTGTCACTGCCATTTAAAACTCCACAATTCAACATTTTTGAACATCCCACCAAATGATGTGTCAGCATTAGTAATCAAGCCAGAATAGTCTTACCAGACCGTTTGGCTGCTGTTTCATTAGAGTGTGATGACTGGTGATGATTTAACCTGAAGGCTACCATACTTCAGGCAAGGGGAGAGCTTGAGAAGGGGAGCCCTTCATGGTAACCCCCATCAATGTGGGAATTGAACCGAAACTGGCAGTGTCACACTGCTTCGCAAACTAACCATCCAGCCAACTGAACTAAACCAGTGATAATAGGTACTTTTTCCTGCTCCTATGATGCTGCTTGAACTAAACCAGTCCTGTCTTTGGTTTGTGAATAAGACGTATGCAACTTGTATTTTAGCTAGATCTTGGAATACAATTGCAGCGATCTTCATTTGATTATAATAATTTATTAGAGGTAGATATTTGAAGTGTTTAAATTGGATACAGATCAGCCATTGTTTTATTGAAGAATCTAATGTGTGAAGGGACAGGTAAGAGCAGGAATAAACTACCTATTAAAATACACATAATGTAATGCTCTGGTAATATTGATTGAGCACAGTTGTACTTAGCTGAATATTAAGAACCCAAAGCTGCCATTTGGTCTTGGCTAGTAATAATGTTCTCTTCTCATCAACAGTAGCCATGTAGCTACACTGGCTCAGACGGTACAAAAATATTGGCTTTCTTTTGGATGTAATCTAAATCCGACGTCTTATTGCTACGTACACCTCCACAAAAACAGCCACCTCCAAATCTATCTCCAGCTCACTGCTACTGATATTTTTCTCCCAGCCGTTGGCACTGTTTGACTTGATGTTTCACAATTTTTCCTTGCCATGTCTAAATTTTCTACCTTTAATCTGTAAGATTTACTTGCTGAAATCTGAGCTGTCCAGATCCTCTTCATCTCAAAGTACATATCGTCCGTCACTCCCATCCTTCATCCTGTACATTCAGCTTCAATGTGTTGGACTTAAAATCCACTGTTCAATCTCCTTCAACATCTTATTCCACCTGGTCTCAATAACCTTCTTCAGTTGTAAATCTACTGTCACGTAATTTAGTTGTTCAATTCTGACATTCCACCCCCCCCCCCCCCCCCCCCCCCCCCCCCCCGCCCCCACCCCACCCCGGC
>JAHRHZ010000009.1:24767703-24833583 GCA_024137785.1 Ginglymostoma cirratum | reverse complement strand
AGTTTTCCTGCTCCTATGATGCTGCTTGACCTGCTGTGTTCATCCAGCCCCATGCTGGTTATCCCAAATATCAGGTGAGTGAACCTTCTCAGAACTACTCATAGATTTATGTCCATTTTTTTTAAACAATCACACTAAAATGATACATCGTCTTATGAATTCAATAAAACCAGTCATTCTTACAAGTGATTTTGAATGCTTTACTCTTCCTAGTTGACTCCTATTGATCTGTAAATGAGTGTGGGAAGCTGAAACATAGCAGTCACATTGTCCATGTGATGTGAACCTGAGACACAGCTGCTCAAATACCACTTGAATTACTACACCATAATTTTGCATAATGATACAAAAAATAATAATGTATGCCATGCTTTCCATGATCATTTAAAATTATTCCAACCAGGAGTTTGTGTCACTCTTCCTCCAGCTTCTCTGCCTTTGAGCCTGCGCAAGGCTTTTTAAAGCTGAGTTTAAAAGGTTGATTGTCCTTGCAGCTTTCCTTTGTTTCTAAACCTCCTCTTTATATCTGTCCTTGGTTTACTTTCATGAAAGAATGAAAATATTTGCAACACGTTTCAGTGATTCCCTAGATAAGTTAATAGATCTCTAGTTTAGCCTCTGGAGAAGATAATCTTAGTTTAGCAGATATATGATTTGAAAAGAACTTGAGAATGTACTTACCTTTTTTAAACAAAAGCAATAAAATACTTTCTTTGGTGGTTAAAAATCGTCAAATGTGAACACTTGTGCTCATAATTGCTTACCTACTAATAGTGACAATTTTATTATCGGGCTTCCGTAGAGAGAGAGTCAGTAAATCGAGCAGAAAGGATACTTTTGTTTTACTGTCCATTGATGTTGCCAGACTTGCAAATTATTTGCAGCATTTCCTTTCTTTTTGATCTGTTATTTGCCAGCGTTCCTTCAGCCCTGTGTTTGTTTACATTCTATTATCATTCCATTTTTTAGAGTAGGAACACTAACCTCTCACTCCCAGAAAAGTCATATTCAAAAGGTTGTGAATCAAGAATAGGGATACGGTATAAACTTTCCAGTTTACAGTTAAATACACATCTCTGCTGGAGTCATACATTTACTAATGTATATTCTTAATCCCCTAGGGCTTTTATTAATTGGCACAATAAATTGTTACTCACTTTAGTTGTTTGTTTTCTATTAAATTGGTTTTCCAATTACTCTCTATTAGCTTGTTCAATATAATTTTAACTGCTGATTTACTGCCTCTGTTTTATTATGTTAAACTAGCTCACAGATCTTTTTTTCCTTTGCATTCTACATTCATCCTCACCCATTTTCATTCTAGCCAAATTTAAGTGGGGGGAGGGGGGGGGCGATGCCCTGGTAGTATTATCACTGGACTGTTAATCCAGAAACCCAGCTAACGTTCTGGGGACCCGGCTTCAAATCACACCATGGCAGATGGTGGAAATTGAATTGAATAAAATATCTGTAATTAAGAATCTAATGATGACAGTGAATTCATTGTCAGGAGAAACCCATCTGGTTCACTAACATCGTTTAGGGAAGGAAATTGCCATCTTTACCTGGTCTGTTCTACATTTGACTCCAGCCCCACAGCAATGTGGTTGACTCTAGCCAGCAATGCCCTCATCCCATGAATGAACAAAGGAAAAAAATTTGACATGCTTCTTATCCAATATTGATAAGCTATCCCTTTTTCTCTACCTTCTCCTACACTTTTTCTTTCTAAGTTCCACTCGCCTTTAAAATTTCTTGAAGGCTTCTGGATTAGTCACCAATGCCCATAAATCCATGTTGTCCATGACCTGAAGATTTAGCAGCTTGTAACTCAAGCTTTTGTTGCGTATTAAACCCTTTCAGTGAGAGGTTAATGCAATACTATGTAAATTTTAAAATATTTATTACTTGTGTGACAGCATGCCTAATTAACCCAAAGTAGCTAGTAAATGGATAACAGGTAAAGGTGGTTTTGGCAGCAAAAATGGGAGGAAGAGTGGAAGATAGCATTCAAAGCCAAAAAATGGTATGTCATGTGCAGTAACAGCAAAAAGGGTCCACCAGCAGATAGCTTTTTTTGTTGTAATACCAAGATGTTCCTCCTCGGCAATCACAACAGCCTTTTTTGAATTTTGAATTTATCTGCGACTGGTGGAATCCATTCTGTAACTTTCAACACGTAAATACGTAACCATCCCTGGGAGTTCATCTTAAAACTAACCTTCAATGGGGATTCCACCATTTGCAGATAAATTCGAAATGCAAAAGAAGTTGTTGTGATTGCTGAGGAGGAACATCTCGGTATTGCAACAAAAATATTAGAGTTATAGCTTGCTGAAGATTTCTTTATCCATGCCTGGAATATGCAAGTAGTGTGTGTGGGATCCTTGTATGGAAAGAGGTTTTAATGAGATTGGTGATCCAAAGATGTACTACTTAGCTGTGCACGAATCAGTATGGGAAATACACCCCCGTACGTCATTCATCAAAGATTTCAAATAGGAATCATTATGGCAAAGGAGGAAGAAAAGTAGACTGACTGTATTCTGTTGAACATGGAATGTACTTGGGGGAATTGACAGAAACAAGTACCTGGCGCCTCCAGCAATGACACATATGATGTTTATAACCAGACTAACTATAAAAACCATTTGTTTCCAAGACAATCTTCTTTGCCAAGGACAGTCCCACAGTGGAACAAGCTGCCAAAGAAAATAATCCCCAGCCCCATCACTTGAAATCTTTGAGACCCATCTTTAGCTTATTCCCACTTATACATTTTTATTCTCAGAGGTACAGTTTCAGTAGGACACGCTTGGTTTAGTGAGCTGTGTCCATATACGTGTTGGCAGAAGACAGATATTGTCTGTGATGTTAATGCAACAGAAGCAGAAAGGACAGAAGATGCAGGTGAAAGCTAAAGAACAAATAAGTGTAATTTGATAGGAGGACTAAGGAAATGACATTGTTAAAACAGACAGGGTTCTGAATGGGCTCAACAGGCACCAAGAGGCTAATTGCTGTGGCTGGGTAATCTAGAACATGAGGGCATAGTGTCCGGATAAGGTGGTAATCATTTAGAACAGAGATCTAGAGAAATTTCTTCACTTAAAGCGTTGTGAATCTTTGGAATTCAGGACACCAGAGAGTAGTGGATGCTCCATTGTTGAATATTGTAAGGCTGAAATAGACTGATGTTTGGTCTGTCAGGGATAGGGAGAGCAGATGGGAAAGTGGAGTTGAAGCCGAGAATGAGCCATAATCATATTAAATGGCACAACCAGGTCAATGGGCCATATAGTATTTACTCCTGCTCCTATTTGTTTCATGCTTTCTTCATGTAGCTAATTATTTCATTTGTTTAAAAAAGAAATTGCCTTTTACCAAATTACATTTAAGTCTCTCTGGAAAAGAAAACTTTTTCTGATGAAGGGTCTAGGCCCGAAACGTCAAGATTTCCTGCCCCTATGATGCTGTTTGGCCTGCTGTGTTCATCCAGCTCTACACCTTGTTACCCCACTTCCATCTCATTTTGCTGATGAGATAATAGTGCTGGAGGACAGATTTGGAGCACAAAGTCCATGGATTATTTTGTTGCATTTAAAGGGGCAGGGTAAGTCGAGCAGGGAGAGAGTGTGGGGAGGTGTGAGAAAGTGGGGGAAAGGGGTGAGAGTGAATGCAGGTGAGGGATAAAAGTGTGGGAGAGGAGAGAGGGAAAGCAGGCTGTGAGTGGAGGAAACCCCAGGTTTGCTTCCAACTCCCACTTTAGTGTGAATTTTGTCAGGCTCAGCTCAAAGTGGCCCCATCAGAGACAGCACGAGGTCAGAATTCATCACATTTAATCGCCTCAGTCACCACCCCTTTCCCTAATGATCATAAATTGGGCTGATGCTTTTTCTTTCTCTGGTTCTGCTTCTTAGCCAAAAAAAGGCAAAAATTGGCTTCGTTATTAAGCCTTGCAGCTTGCCATTTTTAATAGTCATTTCTATTAATTACTCATTTACATTGTCAACCTGTTGGTCTTGAAATTTTATTGGGGCATGTTTACAGTTGTGGCAACCTGCATCTTTCTGAAGTCTGCTCACCACCCCTTCCTCCTCCCTGAGGAAGAGAAAATTGAAATGTGCCCTCACTCACCCCCTCCCCACTCCCCACCCCCACCCACGTGAAATGGTTGGCCACCCCTGGACTAGAAGAGCAACACAGTCTCAAATCATTAAAAGGAGCAATGAAACTTAACAAGACTGTTAAAAATGCAAACAAATCACAAATTAATTTCAAGAGGAATAGTATTAAAAGGTAGGCAGGTTAATTAAATGTGTGTAATACCTTGCTTAGGCTATACTTACTGTGGACAAAGTATTTGATTGTAAATTTTGTACTTCCAGTAGGACATCACTACATGGCCCACAAAAACTTACCTTTGTGAGTTTCTTCCCATTGATCTTGGGGCTATGACATTCAATATTAGCCTCTTCTGTAGCCCTGTCCTGCGACTAGTTAGGACCCAGCACAGACACAGTAACTCGGCCTGTGCCATTTCAGCTGTATTTCTGACAGGTTTAGCTGGTTAGCATAGTGACCGTTCCCAGTGGGTGTACAGAGCACCTAAACTAGATCCAGAGATAGAAATTTTTTTTCTGAAGAAGGGTCCAGACCCGAAACATCAGCTTTCCTGCTTGTCAGATGCTGGTTGGCCTGCTGTGTTTATCCAGCTGTACACCTTGTTACCTAAACTAGATTGCTGCTACCTTGAGATAGCCAAGTGTAGAGCTGGAGGAACACAGCGGGCCAGGCAGCATCAGAGGAACAGGAAAACTGCCTACCTGCACTCACCTTTCACCATCCCACCTACCTTCCCCAGCCCCACCCTTCCTCTCTCTCTTTATTTCTGACCTGTCTTCCCACTTGCCATTTCTGAAGAAGGGTCCCGACCTGAAACATCAGCTTTTCTGCTCCTCTGATGCTGCCTGGCCTGCTGTGTTCCTCCAGCTCCACACTTTGTTATCTCTGACTTAAGCGTCTGTCATTCTTGCTATCTCTTGCTACAACCTTGTACACTTTAAGAACTTCTGTAGATCCCAGGAGACAGCGGGAGAAAAGCACACAACCAATCACCCACGTTCCTAGAAATCTTGAAAGAAAGATTGCACTGGAGCACCTGAATTGGGAGTAATGCTATCAAAAGGACAGAATTCGAGCCAATAATTTGTGATAGTATAAATATCTGAGCATTTAGAATTCAAACACATGCACAGCATGTGAAGGGCTGTTGAAAACCATGAACCAGCTTTTAAGAATCACTGAGAATTGTGATGAAATTTAACATTCTTTTCATTCCAGCTGAGTAAACTTTGCAAATATTTTAATTAAAATACTTCTATTGGAACAGTGACATTATTTGTTGGACTGACTTTTTAAAAAAATGCTGAACATGATTGTATTAATCAAAATTCTGTTCTTGAGGAATGAGTAATTTTAAGACTATTCAAATTTAACTGTAAAAATTCTTACCATAATGGAAGTGAAGATAACTTTGTAAATTTTTAATTGGTTAACACACTTGCTATAAAAGTGTGAGATAACAAGGTGTGGAGCTGGATGAACACAGCAGGCCGAGCAGCATCCTAGGAGCAGGAAAGCTTGACATTTCTGGCCTAGACCCTTCATCAGAAATGTATTGTTTACCACCTTTGCATTAAGTCCAGTGGCAAAGTTCTGAAGACAGATCACAGAGTTAATCCTGGTGATATTTGATGGAGCCTTTCCACCAAGTCCTGTCAAGTATGCTTGCTGTTAATGTGCATTAGTCTTTAAAGTACTGATGATTAATTTGTCTGCAGCATTCAAAAGGCTAAGGTAAATATGTAGGGTCATCATCAGATTAGTCAAAAAGTTATGATGGACTGAATTTACTAAAAAAAAAACGCAGCTGATAAACATGCTGTTTGATTATGAATTCTGTTTATCTTTTCTTTTCTAAACACGAGGCTGATGTTTTAGATCCTTCGCTGAGCATGTTTTGTCAGAGATGGTGTCATGTAAAATGCAACAACTGACAAACCTTTCTGCCTACACCCAAAGTGGCCTCCAATAGCACACTAGACGGATGGGCGTCCAAAATCAGCTGCCCTCCCATCGTATTCAAATCAATAATAATGTTCAGTCAAGATGATTACCAAGCTAATGATGTGCTGCCTGCTGAGAACACAGTTAGCCGGAGAAGGGGAAAGGGACTGAGCAGTCAGCTCCCCCCATCTTTAAATGTTGAGGACATGCCTGTGCTGGCAGCCATCTTCTCTTTTTGTTGCTCCTTCCTGCTGTTGCAACAGCACCCACTACTGGCACTGGTAGAGCTGCCAGCCAGGCTACATGTCTGGCAGCTCAGAGGGTGGGACTTCCACCACCACAGGCATCCTACTCTCCCCATGTGAACTAGGTTAGCCCATCACCCAGTGTATTATGGCAGTAGGGCACACTTCTGAATGTCTCTACTGCCTGCTAACTTCCAGGGTTGTGGTGGTGGGAAGGGGGTGTGGATTTGGGGAGAGGTTGTGAGAAGTTGGTCCTGCTCAATAAAATCTAGCCAATGAGCCCTGATGCAAATCCGTTTGGGCCTAAAACTGCAACATGAGAGTTAAGGATTAGATCTGTCTGAAATGCTTCTTTTGCGATCTGGAAAAGGTACAGATTCCACTAAAATAGCAGGGAGCTTCGGATGGGAGTATTGTGTTTATGTATGTGTATCCCACAGCTTGATTTCATTACCACCCTACAGTTAGATGTTACCATTTTAGCTGCCAAGAGGTAAAAACATACAAATGAGTAAGTGATCTTAGATGAACGTATAGACTTGGACGGAATTCCTTTGGGATTTGTTACAAATTATCAGCCCAACAACCAAGCAACCACAACCTAATGCTCAAACATAAGCATAAGATGATTTAAAGAAAAGCAAAGTGCATATTATGCATGTGAACATCTTTTTCCAATTTTTTTTAATATATTCTAGGATTTTGACAGCAGAATGTCAAAAGCATTCCATTATATGTTTAGTTATTAGGAGAAGTAACAGATCATGCTGTAGTTACCGTCTTGGTACATTTTTGTTAGTACAGGTTAGGTGATGGATGTCCTGGTGATGGGAGCACTTGATTCAGAGAGATATGTTCAACCATGGATCAGTCCCTAATCACCTAGTGAAACCCTGTTGGTAACCTGCAATTAACTGAATTTAGTTCCTCGTCTTTAGAGGTAAGCATTGAGCATTTGTTCTTGTTTTGGCATTTGGATATCTCAAAAGCATGGGCATTCACTGGCCAAAATTCTGACCAATGCACAAATATCCCTCAACCATAAAGCCACGTCCATTCTCCATTGCCAGAGAACTTTTACTTCCTTTTACTTTATTTTTTAAAAGGGGAGACAAGAGACAACTCTATTATGCACAGGGAACCAGAATTTGTGGGAGAGAATAATTGACCTGATGGAAAGGCATGATGTTTCCGAAATAAGTTAACTTATTTTAACAAGTTAATCTTGCAATCAAACATTTTTACAAGCTGCAGTGTAACTTGTGTGTATCAGAATGTTGGAGTTTGTATTCGCTTTCTTAACGTTTTAACAAAGATGGTTTAAATGACAGAAGTTTATTTGTGTGACAATGCACATATATATATATATTTTAAAGCAATTCAGCTCTAAATAATCTCATCAAGTTTTCTCCTATGTACGTGACTTTCAAACATGTTCCTTTAAAATTTTACATTCACTAATACTTCCATAATTTTTTAAATATGAAAATACTAAGTGATGATTATTTCTGTTTTATTTTAACAGTCTCCACGAGCCCCTAACTTTTCAGATATGGAAGCTGTTCCAATTTTGCTTAATAATATGAAAGCAGAACCTCCAGAGGATTTGCTATCTACCGATCAATATCAGACGCAAACTGAGCCAGTGGACTTGTCCATTAATAAAGCCCGGACATCACCAACAGCAGTATCATCGTCACAGTCCTCACCCAGCTCAGTGACGACAATCTCAGTCTCTTCAATGTCCTCTTGCTCTCCTCGATTGACTTCATCCCCAACTGTGATTACATCGGTGTCCTCATCAGCGATGTCAACAGTATTAGCATCAGGCTCCATTGTGGCATCTTCACCAGCTATTGGAGGCCAACAGTACTTGCACATAATCCATCCAATGCCACCTTCAAATCCAATGAACTTTCAGTCCAGCAAACTGAGTCATGTACATCGCATTCCAGTGGTTGTACAGTCCCTTCCTGTGGTCTACACTGCCATGAGGTCTCAGAGGAACTTGAACTCCACCATTGTACTCCCAATGTTAGAGGATGGCAGAAGTCAAATGAAAGGTAAGAGCACAAAAGTAATTTATTGGACAACATTAGAACTGGTAATATTATTATACCGGTGTAATGAGAAGATCCAACGCAAATAGATTTTCAGCTAATGTTTCACTCGAAGGCGTTTGAATATTTTGCAACATCATATAGCATATTGTTATAAATACATAAAAGATTACATTTACTCTCCATCCTTTTAGTTTATATTCCCTTACCTGTCTAAAGTTTCTTGAAAATATGTACCATTTTCCAACTAGAGTGTTCGACTGTTGATTCAATTCTAAAGGAAGCGTACAGTTTTGTCTCTGATTTCCAAACCTCAATTCATGCCTCCACCCCTTATTAGGTAGGTGTTTCTTTCTGCCTCGCCAAATCAACTAGGGGAGGGAGAACTGGAACCGCTGTGCAGGAGGAGTGCAATTTCATGGTAATCTATCAGTATTCTGGTACACCAGCATACTATCACTAAATTGCCTGAATAATCAGTCAGTCCTTGTGAACTGCGTTACTCCATCCACTATCTCACTCAACTGCTTTGAAAATGAAATCTCCCAGACCAGTTCAAGTCACAAAAGAATACAGATGGACCTCCAAACGGTGTTGATTTACTGTGCCTTTGTGATTCCACTTTCGCAAGAAGGGGTGGTCAGGACGAAAGTTTGTGAGAGATGTGCTGTAACAATGAAATGTTTTGTGATTGCTAGCATCAGTCAACTTTAACTCATTAAATTGGAAATGATGGCTATTTCATTGTTTGTGGTTGTAGATTTGCCTTGCAGTTAGAATGTATTCCTCCCACACACCAAGCAAAAAGTAAGCATTTTCCCCAGGAGAGATGATGCATAGATTGTTGAATTGAATTGGGGAAAAAAACAACTCAGTTGAATTGATCCACGTGATGATTATTGAAATCACTTACTTTTGTGTATTGGCAATAAACATATCATTATAATTAGACCTAGCAATGAGCAGAAAACAGTTATGAGTCTACGGATAAAGCTAAATAACATGCCAACTATTTGCCACCTTTATGTCTGGAAATGAACCATTTCACTTTTGGATTATGTCCTGCTGTAACAATTTTTCAAAATGGCAAATGATAAAGAACTTTTGAAGAATCAAAGACAAAAACTTTAAGAGGAATTGAAAGAAATATGACACAATCCTTGCAGAGCTTTCTTCAGAAGACCTACCAGCATCATTACACTGAAATGTCACAACTTTGATCATGTTTGCAGAACATTCTAGTTACTGTTGAAATCAAAAACAAAATGATTTGAAATGTGGCGTACAAGCTAAATAAAACCACAGCCACTATTTTCATTATCTGAATATATTGTACAACGTATGAGAGGGGCTGGATTTCCCAGAATCCAGGATTAGACATGATGCTATGACAAAAGTGTACTGTGATCCAAGAAAGTAAATGGAGAACTGTTTCATTGGAACCGTAGTTCAACTCATACTGAATCAAATCTTCAAACTGGCCCTTAAATGACTTGGCTAGTACAAGCACAAGACGGAAAAATCATCCTTGAGATTTCCTGCGGGTTTTGTTGAAATTGCATTGTGGTCTCTGTTTGTCCATGTTGTGATGAAAGTGAGTATAACCAATGAAACTGCTGCTGTAGATTGCCACCAAAGGTGAAAGTCTTTATTTTGCAGTATGCATATTTGGGCAATCTGTTTCCCAGTATGAGGCAGTTGCATCTTGGCATAATTGTTATTGTATTCATGAGAAATGATTGTATATTTCCAGGTGCAATGGCTGCTATGGTTGAGCGTTGACTTTGTTGCCTATTCCTGCATTGCTGCTCTTGCAGCAAAGTGGAATAAACCATCTTCTCATTCACCGTAATGAGCACTTTGCAATCTTTCAAACTGAGCTTTGGATGCTGTACTGTGCTGTTCTGTCATTTGCCTATCAACTCCATTTCTTAAATTCATCTTTGTCCCCCGTACATTTTATTGGAAGATATTTCAGTGCCTAACCCAGTTTGTGACAATACGAAACAAATTGTCATTTCCCCTGTGCAGCCCTTAAAGAGCTAAAGTGATATTGTATAGCACTTCAAAGGGCATGAAAAAATCTGTAACACTCTCCCTCAAAAACCCTTCAAGGCTGGGGAATCAATTGAAAATTCCAGACTGCGATTGATAGCTTTTTGTTATAGCTATGGTTATGATATTTTTTAATAGGAATCCTATTCTATATTTTGATCATGGGATATCCATCATGGTTAGCCAACATGGATGAATTGGTTGGAAGGGTCTGTTTCCATGCTGTATGACTCTGTGACTCTTATTTATTGCCCATCCTTTACTTCTCTTGAGAAGGTGATATTGAGTTGCCTTCTTGATCCACTGCAGTCCTTGGAGTGCTGTCACGGTGATGCTAGAAAGGGAGTTCCAAGATGTTGACACCATTACAATAAAGGAGCAGTGATATAGTTCCACGTCAGTGGAGGAGGTGGAACATGAGTTGAAATCCCATGGTTGCAGATGGTGTAGTTTGAATTCAATAATATCTGGAATTAAAATCTAGCCTATTGGTGACTATTTAACTGTTATCAATTGTCATTTAAAAAAGAACTTCACGCAAAATATTTTGGGCAAGGAAATCTGCCATGGTCTGCCCAACATATGGCACTCAGTTTTTTTTTTATTTTTGGGCAATTAGGGATGAGCAATAAATGATGGCTTTGTCAGCAATTTCCACCTCCCATGAATGAATTTAAAAAACTAAGATTGTGTGTATCTTAGAGGGGAACTTACATTAGTGGTGTTCCCATGTATTTTGCTGCCTTTGTCCTTGCAGGTGGTAGAGGTCAAGAATTTGGAAGGTGCTGTGTAAGGAGCATGAGGGTGTTGCCACCTTTTAAAATTCAGCTACTTGTTCAAAATAATTAAACACTATTGTTTATTGAATTATATTGAGAACTTACCAGGCTCAAATTTTGGAAAATATTTTTTTGACAAGCCCTAACCTCAATGTGACTGTAGTCATGTTCCCCAAAATATTTTGCCAGTTTATTCAAATGACGGTCTTCCCTTAATAATAGCTTTAGTTGGTATTTTAGGTAGCTCACAATAGCAATCTTATTTAATATTCAGGACAGAATGCAAATTAGCAGTGATTATTGATAGTAATAGACAACTCATTAGTATTAATGTAGATAAGATGATTCAGAAAGGTGTCTCCTAGCAGTAAGGTTTTAAAAAGCGCAATAATTGCAAAGTACTTTCTCGAATATCTCATTTCTATTTTTGTTCTGTTTACAATACAGAGCTATTTTAAGTACATCTCAGATCACATTAGAGTCTTGAAGTTCTAGAACGCGGTTAAAGTTGATGAGATTTAAGTAGTATGATTTTAAAACAAAAATGGAACAGAAAACCAACTTCTGTCTGTCAACCTTTACCATCATGCTCCTTGAATTATTAGCTTGGTGTATTCTAAAATCAAAGCCTTACTTCTGCTCCATAGGACTCCAAGTTCCTTCTGGAAGACAATATTGTCCAAGGGGTAGAGACGTGCTGCTCCAATAAGAGTACACAAGTGAAGAAGGGAATGGTATAGATTAACAACTTTCCATCCCTAAATCAACCAAAAGTATTCATTTAGACACATCTCTTGCAATAGTTTGCAGCTTCTAAATTAGCGACATGCTCCTGAGCCCCTCAGATTAACAGTGCAATGATCTGTCCCCAAAAGAAAGGCAAGGAATCACTGACTGTTGAAATTCTTGATATTTTCAGTTTGTTGACCACCTTCTGAGACAGTACAAAAAAACTTGAGAGGCTCAGCAAGTGAGGTTAGGTGTTAGCCAATTCAACTTTCCAATCTGCTATAGTTTTTGAACAACCCCTGAATCTTTGACGTAGGCACACTAATCACAATACTAAGTTTACTGGTGGAGTGTTTCAAAGAGAAGAACTGTTTATGGTAGTCTAGAATCCCTTAAGACCTCAAGGAAGCCCCGGACCTGACTGTTTGTTTGAAGCTGGTGGAGTTTGGGGAAAGGTTTGGAAACGAGACTGATCTGAGATTCTAAGAGCCGAAAGATTATGAAAAGGGAACTCATTCATCAGTTAGAATGGAAGAAATAAATACAGAAAGTGAAGGCTTTATTTTCAAGTTAACAATGTTCATGTCATTGTTCAGTTCATTAAGAGGATTTCAAATCCAATGGAAAGTCATTTTAAAGAGAATTAGAGTTGATTTCAGTTCAGGCTACAAGACTGACTTGGTTAAAAGGCCATTGACCCAAATGAAATATACACCAGGCTGCAAATGTTAACAGATATTTTTGAACAGAACGTGCTAAGGTATTGGGCTTCGCTTATTACTTAAGTGACATTAAAATGCATGCTATGGAGAAAGTGCAAATTGGTCAGAAATTTCAGGAGGGAAAGAGGCACAATGTGATTTCCGGATCTCTGGAACATGGCATTTTACACTATCTTGCTGTTTGCGTTACACAAAGATCTTGGTTGGATTTACACACACATTGTTCATGAAATTTGACACATGAACGCCCAGAAATCAAACGGTTTAAGCTAGTTACAGAGATAGTATGAACTGCCGATGCTGGAGAATCTGAGATAACAAGGTGTGGAGCTGGATGAACACAGCAGGCCGAGGAGCCGGAAAGCTGATGTTTTGGGTCGAGACCCTGCTGTGTTCATCCAGCTCTACACCTTGTTATCTCAGTTTAAGCTAGTGTCTCATTTTTTTTTTGTAGGTGGTCGACTGCTCCAAGAGCTTTTAAAGTATCAGTACTTTTGAACAAGTTTTTTTTTTTTAAAACCCTCAAATTTCTTTTCACCATTCTTTGCACTATGCTGTTTCTCAATCCTCAATCCCTTTCTTTTTATGCTCATGGGACCTAGGCTTCAGTGAGCTGCCCATGGAGTCCAAAAAGCTGTTGGAGCTACAAGGTCCATGCAAGTGAATAGTATTCCATCATACTCTGACGTGTGCCTTGTAGATAGTGGAGAGGCTATGGGAAGTTGGGAGGTGAGTTACATGGAAGGGGATTTTCAGACTCTCAATTGCTCTTGCTAGCTGCAGTATTTACGTGGCTAGTCCAGCACAGTCTCTGGTCAGTAGTAACACCCAGGATGTTATTAGTGGGAATTAGCTAAGGTGCCATTTTATTTGTTCCATCATTTACTGAGCTGCCCATTGACTCATTTCAGCAAGTTATAACACTCAAAATCTTGGTGCTGGAGGATGTGGTAAAAGATCAAACATGGGGCACAGTACCCCCTCTAATATTTTCTGTGTGTGGACCTCTGATCTGTGTACAGCAATGACTTCTGAAAGCGATGCAAGTGTAGCAGCACACTGATCATGCCAATCAACAGGCACGGAACTTCAGAAGAACCTTGGAGTAGCAACGTGGTCTGGAAGGGATGCTGTTGGTGCATCATCACTCGACGAGGTCACTACTGGTGAAATTTTTCTGGCCTGTGACTAGTTCATTCTCTGTTTGTGGTTGCTTCCATGTTCACGCTCGTTCGCCAGCGTCTCATGACATGCTGTGTGGCAGTGACTGCCTCCACACTTCGTCCGTGGAAGTTGGTATCGGCAAAACGTCAGCCTCCCCACAGCATTGTGGCTGATCATGGACTAACTCAGAAACTGCTTCAGCACTTCACTGCTGCATTCTGCAGCTGATCAACAGCTTGTATTGTAATTCTGTGCAAGATTGCTGTCTGCAGTGGGATACGGGTGGATCTTATCCATCTGTGTCAATTGCATTGTGGGGTTTTTAACTTGCTTTCTTAGCATTCGCTAACTTTGCATTGATTCAGATGCTCCTCTGTTTTGCCTCGCCTTTCAGTGCAGAGAGAAAACCGGGCAGCTTGCATAGTTACCAACACTGCCAGAACAGGTCAGGCTGGTGGATATTTTGCTGGACAGCCCTGTGCTTTTATTAATGTCACATCTACAGCGTGTTCCTGCAACTCACTGCATGTGCTTCGACCAAATGGATGTGTTTGAAAGTCCAAAGGAAGCAATCCTCTTTTTAAATGAAAAGGACTTTGATCATTCAGGGGATACCTCTCAGTCAGGCAAGGGCGTCGTCCGATCTCAGTCAAGGGATTACACAGGCCTCTGAGGTCTGTGTGCACCAGTGACTTCCAAAACCAGATGTCAGTGCATTGGCATCCTGAGCTTAGAATGTTGCAGTGCAGCCTGGATGCATATTTAATGAGGTGGGCGATGGAAGATTCCATAAAGAAATTCACCATGGGCTAAGGATACCCTCTGTGAAACTCTGGGTGGCACAGTGGTTAGTACTGCTGCCTCACAGTGCCAGGGACCCAGGTTCAATTCCAGCCTTGGGTGAGTACGTGCTCGTAGAATCATAGAATCCCTGCAGTGTGGGAACAGGCCCTTCTGCCCAACAAGTCCACACCAACACTCTGAGCATCCCACCCAGACCCATTCCCCCCACAACCCACCTAATCCACACATCCCTGCACATTATGGGCAATTTAGCATGGCCAATCCACCTCGCCCCACATTTTTTGGACCATGGGAGCACACCCACGCAGACAGAGGGAGAATGTGCAAACTCCACATAGTCACCCAAGGGTGGAATTGAACCCGGGTCCCTGGCGCTGTGAAGCAGCAGTGCTAACTACTGAGCCACTGTGCCACCCTTTGCACAATCTTCCTACATCTGCATGGGTTTCTGCCAGATACTCCGCTTTCCTCGTACAGTCCAAAGATGCGCAGATTAAGTGGAATGGCCGTGCTGAAAGTGGGGTTGGGAGTATAGGGTGGGAGCTGATTTTGGCTGGAATGCTTTTCAGAGGGTCGGGGCAGACTCAATGAGCCAAATGGCTTCTTTCTGCACTGTAATGATTCTATGGAACTCCCCGAAAATGACACTTAGCCAAAATTTAGGAGGATTTAACACTATGTACTAGTATTTTCCTGCTCGGTATTACCTATATTTTGAAACTTGGATATATACGCAACTCTCTTCCTAACAAGTTTACCCTTTTTCAGTTGTATTAGTTAATTCTAATGAAAACCCTGTTGAAACACTATTATTGCATTTAAAATATTGGCAACAGTAACAAATGGTAAGGCGTGACCTGACATGACTGGAAAATGTTGCAGCCTTGGTTTAATTTTTTTAAAATTAAATCCGCTGAGCACTTTGAAGGGATTGAATTTAATTTCTGCCTTTTGAAACAGTTAATTGTTAATTTTGGCCAACATGAAGTAATGCTGTAATTGTAATTGGAACCAGGCCTCTGGCCTGCTTTCTGTCGCACATTTTTCTGAACTCCCTGATCTGACGAAGTGAATTAGTGTTCAGGAACTAATGCCCCAATAGGCTGCTTGATTTCCAGTTGCTCAGGTAGTGTTTTGATGGGAAAATGAAGAATGCCTTTTTCAGTTAACTTTTTATTTTTTTAACTGTACATTTTATGCGTACAACAAGTCCCACTAAACGGTTTATTTTCGATCTGAAATGCCTGCAGTCACCTAGAGATATTGAAGGAGAGAGCAGTGCTGATCATGTAGTTTTTAGTGCCAGCTATGGGAAGCAGAGGTTTATTTAAATGATGGAACCAACATTCCTCACTTTTATTAACCTCAACCTTTTGTGAGTACGCATAGAAACTCTGAACAATTTGAGAAATATATAGGGAAGCTGAATAGTTTGGTTTGTTGAGGTTACAACCACATAATGCCTCAAATGTTGCTAGATCATCAAAGATTATTGCAATTATTCTTCTGATTTATAAAGCATTCGCACAGTAAATACAATTGTTGTTTCATCCTCAAGCCAGATAATTCCACTTCATTTCAGTGCATCAGATGACCATGAAACCCGATTTGTGTCTGCTTCCAAGGTAACACGGTGTAGAGCTGGATGAACACAGCAGGCCAGGCAGCGTCAGAGGAGCAGGAAAGCTGATGTTTCGGGTCGGGACGCCACTTCAGAAATGGCGAAGGGGAAGGGGATTCTGAAGTAAATAGAGGGGGAGGCGGATAGAAGATAGATAAAGGAGAAGATAGGTGGAGATGAGACAGACAGGTCAAGGAGGTGGGGTTGGAGCCAGTAAAGGTGAATGTAGGTGGGGAGTTAGGGAGGGGATAGGTTGGTCCAGGGAGGATAGACAGGTCAAGGAGGTGGGATGAGGTTAGTGGGTAGGAGATGGGAATGGGGCTTGAGGTGGGAGGAATGGTTAGGGAGGTGGGGATGAGCTGGGCTGGTTTTGGGTTACGTTCGGGGGAGGGGAGATTTTCAAGCTTGTGAAGTCCACTTTGATACCCTTGGGCTGCAGGGTTCCCAAGCGAAATATGAGATGCTGTTCCTGCAGCTTTCGGATGGCATCGTTGTGGCATTGCAGGAGGCCCAGGATGGACATGTCGTCCAAGGAGTGGGAGAGGAAGTTGAAATGGTTCGCAACTGGGAGGTGTAGTTGTTTGTTGTGAACCGAGTGTAGGTGTTCCGCAGAGTGGTCCCCAAGCCTTCGCTTAGTTTCCCTGATGTAGAGGCAGCCACATCAGGAACAGCGGATACAGTATACCACATTAGCAGATGTGCAGTTGAACATCTGTTTGATGTGGAAGGTCTTCTTAGGGCCTGGGACAGGGAGGAGGGAGCAGGTGCAGCATTTGCTCTGGTTGCAGGGAAAAGTGCCAGGGGTTGTGGGAAGTGTGGAACGGACAAGGGAGTCATGGAGAGAGTGGTCCCTCCGTAAAGCAGATAAGGGTGGGGAGGGAAAAATGTCCTTGGTAGTGGGGTCAGATTGCAGGTGGCGGAAATGTCGGAGGATAATGCATTGGATTCGGAGGTTGGTGGGGTGGTACGTGAGGACGAGGGGGATTCTGTTTTGGTTGTTATTGCGGGGAGGGGGTGTGAGGGATGAGTTGCGGGAAATGCGAGAGACACGGTCGAGGGCATTTTCAACCACTGTGGAGGGGAAGTTGTGGTCCTTGAAAAACGAGGACATCTGGGATGTCAGGGAGTGGAATGCCTCATCTCAGGAGCAATTGCGGCAGAGGCGAAGGAATTGGGAATAGGGGATGGCCTTTTTGCAGGAAGGTGGGTGAGAGGAGGTGTATTCTAGGTAGCTGTGGGAGTCGGTGGGCTTGGAATGGATATCAGTTTCTATGTGGCTGCCAGAGATGGAAACATAGACATCCAGGAAGGAGAGAGAGGTAGCAGAGATGGTCCAGGTGAACTTAAGGTTCGGGTGGAAGGTGTTAGTGAAGTGGGTGAACTGTTCGAGCTCTTCGTGGGAGCACGAGGCGGCGCCGATACAGTTATCGATGTAACGAAGGAAGAGGTGGGGGATAGGGCCAGTGTAGCTTTGGAAGAGGGATTGTTCCACATGTCCTACAAAGAGGCAGGCATAGCTTGGGCCCATGCGAGTACCCATGGCCACCCCCTTTGTCTGTAGGAAGTGAGAGGAATTGAAGGAGAAGTTGTTAAGGGTGAGGATGAGTTCAGCTAAGCGGATGAGGGTGTCAGTGGAGGAGGACTGGTTGGGCCTGCGGGACAGGAAGAAGCAGAGGAGGGCCTTTAGGCCATCTGCATGGGGAATGCAAGTGTACAGGGACTGGACGTCCATGGTAAAGATGAGGTGTTGGGGACCAGGGAATTGGAAGTTTTGGAGAAGGTGGAGGGCGTGGGTGGTGTCACGGATGTAGATGGGGAATTCCTGGACCAAGGGGGAGAAAATGAAGTAGAGATAAGTGGAGATGAGTTCGGTGGCGCGGGAGCAGACGGAGACAATGAGTCGACCAGGACAGTCAGGTTTGTGGATTTTGGGAAGGAGATAGAAATGGGCGGTGTGGGTTGGGGAATGATGAGGTTGGAGGCTGTGGGTGGGAGGTCTCCTGAAGTGATGACGTTGTGGATGGTTTGGGAGATGATGGTTTCGTGGTCAGGGGTGGGATCATGATCAAGGCGGCGGTAGGAGGAGGTGTCAGAGAGCTGGCGTCTGGCATCGGCAATGTAGAGGTCAGTGCACTGTACTACAGCTGCACCTCCCTTGTCCGCGGGTTTTATGGTGAGCTTGGGGTTGGAGCAGAGGGAGCGGAGGGCTGCACGTTCTATGGGGGAGACGTTGGAGTGGGTGAGAGGGGTGGAGAGGTTGAGGCAATCGATGTCTCGATGGCAGTTAGAGATGAAGAGGTCGAGGGAGGGTAGGAGGCCTCTGGGTGATGTCCAGGAGGAGGGGGTGTGTTGGAGGCAGGAGAAGGGGTCAGTGGAGGGAGGGTTAGGCTCACTATTAAAGAAGTGAGCGCGGAGGCAGAGGCAACGGAAAAACTGTTCAGTGTCCAAACGTGAGTTGTATTCGTCGATGTTTGGGTGGAGAGGGAAAAAGGCGAGCCCTTTACTGAGGACTGACCGTTCTGTTTCCACTTTCTCTTTTCCCCTTTCACCTCCCCAAACACAGCCTATGCCAAGATGATCGGGTCTCAATTGCATAGACTTCTGCTTCAAGCAGTTTAGCCTCTCTGTATTTAGATCCCAGAATTATTCCTTCGATGGAATTTTGTTTCACATTGAATTACAGCATGGCTGACTCTTTCTGGAATGTAGGTTTCAGTCCAGCTTAGACAACTGTCCTATCATTGCCAACTGCAACTTTGGTTTTCCTCCGTTTGGCATTCAGTCTCAACTTTGGTAGCTGAGATGCAGTGAGGAAATTGTGATTTTGGAAAAAAAAACACACATACTAAACTAGTCACAGAATCCTGCAGTGCCAAAGCAGGCTGTTCAGCCCATTGTGCGACTAGCTGCTTAAAAGTACTGTCCAATTATTCACATTCCCCTATGATCTTGCAATAGCCATTGGTTCAAGTATTTATCCATTCTCTTTTGAAATTTACTGTTGAGCCTGCTTTTACGAGCCTTCCCAACCCAAATAATTTTCCGCAAACAAAAAGGGGTTTTCTATCTCACCACTGATTATTTATGAAAGCAAAATCCCTCATCATTTTGAAAGGCTCCATTAAATCTGCGTTTAATCATCTCTGGTCTATGGAGAACAGCCCCAACTTTTTGGCTTCCATTTGGCATCCTGTTGTTTGAATAAATTTATTGAATGGATTTGATAAATCATAAAATATTAATAATAAGGTATGATGTACCACTCAAAAATTTTTTACTGTCTACAACCCTTCGGTTATCATTGACCAGAAACTGAACATGACCGGCGCATGAATATACTGGCTACCAGAACAGGCCAAAGGCTTGGAATCCTGAAGTAACTCATCTCTTGGTTCCACACCACCCGTCTGCCATCTACAAGTTATAAGTCAGGAGTGTGATGAAATACAGACCACTTGCCTGGTTGAGTGCACCTCTAACAACACTTGTAACAGTTTTGATATCAGAGTTAATGGTCTCATCCACATGAATACCACCTCCTGCAAGTTGACTCTTGCTGAAGTACAATTTCATAAACGTTAGCTAAATTTAGTTCTTCATTTAAATAATTATTTTTTGCCTAGATCATAGGCACTTGTATACTATCAGGTATGGATGATATACCAAAGCTAACATGATTCTGTCCTCAACCAGGTTGAAATGAACTTCATTGCTCAGCAATTAAATATGGTTGAATGCTTCCATCTGTAGGCCAAGAACTCAACACAGAAACAGGCTATTCTGTCCAACTGTTCCATTTCAATCTGTTTACTCCACATGAGCCTTCTCCCACCCTCTTTTAATATTGTCAGGATAACTCTTCCATTTTTTTCATCCCGTGTTTTCTTAGGTTTCCCTCAATAGTATTTATTCTATTCTTAACCTTGACTGTTTCTTGGGATAGAAAATTCCATAATACCAACCCTTGCTCGGTGAATATATTTCCTCTGTATTCCTGTCTGGCCATGTTATTGACCACCTTATTTTAAGGCCCCTAGTTTTAATCTTTGTCCCACCTACTGTAAATTTGCTCTGACAAACTCCGTAATAACTGTAAGACCTTTATTGACACAGAGCAAAACCTCATGCACGATAGAACTGAATTACATATTAGTAACGTGGTGCAATGCAGGTTTCCAATTGAAGACATGTCACCACAGTACATTGTAATCAATCATTTGCTTTTAAAATTAAATGGCTGCAAGGCATTGCAGCTTTAAAATAGTTTTGCTCTATTAAATTTTCTGCACTTGGAAGTATTCATGGAACATAATAACAAGTGCAGATATTTTCCAAGTGTAGATCTGTAACTGCCGAGATGCCAGCTTACTTCCCAATGCCCATCAATCATCAGCCAATCAACTGATGGAATATTTATGGGTACATGAAATCAAGTTAACATAGATTTCCTCAGAAAAATCCAGGATATTTTATTTTCTTTATATGTCACTGATAATTGCAAAGTGTTTACCTGTTAGATCAACATTGCAATAATATTTTAGAATTGCACAAATTACATGCATTGAATCCTGGCCTCCCTGCTATTGGAAAGATTTTGTGAAAGGGTGTAGAACCAATTTATAGGGATGTTGCTGGGGTTGCAGAGTTTGGGCTATAGGGAGAGGCTGAATAGGCTGCGTCTATTTTCTCTGGAGCATCAGAGGTGGGGGTTTCGATTATAGAAGCATAGGTAGGGTAAGTAGCCGAGGTCTTTTCCCCAGGGTAGGGGAGTCAAAAACTAGAGGGCATAAGTTTTTAAGGTGAGAGGGGAAAGATAAAGAAAGGACCTAAAGGGCAACTTTTTCAGAGGGTGGTGCGTGCATGGAATGAGCTGCCAGAGGAAGTGGTGGAGGCTGGTGCAATTACAACATTTAAAAGGCATCTGGAAGGGTACATGAATAGGAAGGGTTTTATGGGATACGGGCCAAATGCTGGCAAATGGGACTAGATTAATTTAGGATTTATGGTCGGCATGGACGAGCTAGACCAAAAGGTCTGGTTCCATGCTGTACAATTCTATGATTCTGTGATTCTATAATGGTTAGGAGGAAACATAAACAGTTTGATATTTCTCCTCCCCTTTCTGCTTTAGTGTTTTGCATGTCATCTTTTCCTCTGCGTCAGAGGCTGAATTGAGCATCAAAGAAATCCTTCATGTGCATTACATTATTTGGATCATTAATCTTAACCTTCAACCTGGTGCACACATTCGTACTGTGTATTCAAATGGATATCAGCTTTCCACAGCCAGAAAGTATCAGATTTAATATTTTTGTGGAGATTTTTATGTTGTCAGCAAGAATGTGTGCATTTATTTGCTTGTGAACAGTTTAGTACAATGATGCTCAGTATTCTAGTTAAAGAAAAAGCTGACCTGTGAGACTTTGCTGTGTATGATGGATGTGTAAAATTACATGATTTTATCAAGCTCACATCAGAAATACCTTTGACTTTATTAGTTGCTTTTTTGTGTCTACTGAGACCAAGTCAGAAATTCGAGCTGGTGTCTTTTAAAATGGGTAAAAAGTTAAGTTGCTTCCTCATAACACAACTCTCACCAAAACGTTTACTTCTGGCAGCATAGCTGCTTTTCATCCAGTGAATTGTGTGGGTTGCCTTTAATCTGCAACGACTGTGGCAGTGAATATCATGAGGATTCTTCCCTCGTCAGATGAGTTGCCAAAATCCTGGAAGAACGGTGGAAAATCTGTTGAAATTCTCAATTTTCGTTTCATTCTCAATCTTTACAGATGCATCGCATCATTTGCATCATTAATCTTAACTCGCAGCCTGCTACACACACACACTTCTATTGTGTATTCAAATGGATTCCAGGTTTCACAAGCCTGGCATGTTTATATGAAAGATTATATTTTTGTAGAGATTAGTGTGTTATTGGCACTACACAACATACTTCAGATTCTGTTTTCTATTTTGTATTCCATTTATCTTTTCCTAACATTGAATTTCTTTAGAAATTGTATTCCTGTTCTATTCTTCATTTATTTTCTGATCTTGTTCAAGGTTTTTACATTTATTTATATTGTCCTTTACATATTCACTTCAGACTTATGTTCATTATTATTTTCAGACATTTTCTGATGTGGACCAACCAACGAATTTAGTTTTGATTTATTTTTCATTTAAATTTGCCAGAGTGTGACATGTTTTAATTGACTGAAAGAGGAAAGCTTTGTTATATTCAAACTATTTGTTAAAATCAGAAATAACGAAGAAAAATTAAATTATGCCATATACTTCTCTAAATGGAACAAGCGATGCCTGATTACTTATAAAAATATTGTTTGTGCAGAAGGATGTGTGGTATAAGTATAGATTGTACATTTCAGATTTAAAGTGTCACAAAATCACCAGAGGAGGAATCAGGCTGCCAGACATTTTTATTTATCTCTCACCAGCAATGTCTGTCCTGGCGACTCTGGAGTGGAGATAATTGTTATCTAACATCCTTGCAATTCCTTTTTGGGTTAGTTTAGAATTCAGAACTGCTGAAATAGCCTGATTAGACTCTGACCAGATGTTTGGTCCTTTTTAACAGCTTTGTAGCTGCAGTATGAGAGTGTGGTTATGGATAAGATCCAGACTATTAATCAGAATTATAAAAGGATATGGGTGTGACTGAATAGTGTTAAAGCTTACACCCGACACACCCAAAGAATGTCAGTGAGTACCAGGGTGTTGGTTCCAGTTTTTTATCTACTTGACAAGAATTCTGTTTAAGCTCAAAATCTGAGACTGAAAGCACTTTTTTTTGGCTAAGGTCATGCCATGCAACTTGGTATTGTGTTGCAATCACTAGTGTTCTTTGAATTTATGAAGTATTTTCTTCAAAAATACAGTATTTATTGTAAAGTAACGCATTGTCACAGTTTGAGATCTAAGGCATCATCATTGTACTGAGGTCATCAGTACAGATCATTAGTGGCAAAGAGCTTTTATATTTGCTCATACGGTATGCAAAGGCTTTTCAGGTAAGCAAAGTACAATGTAACTATGGTATTTTCACATTTGGGACTTGTAATCTCTGAGGACATGTGAAAGCCTTGATCAAGAGAGTTTGAGAAGTCCCAAGGGAGATTTTTCTGGGCCACTGTGAGGTATTGGAAAACTGGTGTTTGGTTTTGCTGGTCCTCAAAAAGAAAAGTTTACCCTGATCCCACTGAATTTTGTAAAGGGCTGCCCCATGGAAATAATGTGCTGAAGATGACCTGAACAGAGTAAGAGTAGGACGTCTGCCCCTTGGGGAAAGTAAGATTTACCGTCAAGAGATCCAGCAGCACCATTACAGCAGTGGCCACTACTGGGATGGCAAGGAAGTCCCAAAGTGGGTATGCCTTGGATACAAGACTCTCATTGATAAGTCCAAGGAAAAAGGGCAAGGTTCAGATTTTGGAAGCTGGGAGGGAGGCGGACAAAGTTGGGTACAATTTTAGGTGGGATGAATGGGTTCTCCAAATGAGCGCAAGGGTGATCTCCCCCTAAATAATGTGCTACCATCTGCCCCCTCCCCACATTGCCTCCTTCGTTCTACCTTCCCCAGTGCATTGATGGTCATGGCTGAGGTGGAATGAAGACTTTTAAGGGCTTCATCAGGCTTAAGGACAGGTAGACTAGCTCTGTCCTCGTGGGTCCACCAAAATACAAGGAATTGCTCAGGGTTGATGGGAAGGCTGGACACCCATTCAACTTGACAGGTCCCCTCCTCTCAAATATGCCATGGGGAAGTTGTAAAACTCAGTCTCTCTTAGGTCGAGATCAAGAATGTAGTGGGAAATAAACAAACTTTGGAACAATTGCACTTTCAACTTAAGTGCAAGGACCAGTAGGCTGTGTAAACAATACCCTGTGTACCTGGCACCTCACCCTTCCAGCACTCTAACTTCATACCTACTTATTTACCATTTCACTGGAGTTATCAAAGTGGCTGTCTGTTCTGAGGAAGGGTCACTCGACCCACAACAGTAACTCTGATTTCTCTCCACAGATGCTGTCAGACCTGCTGAGCTTTCCCAGCAATTTGTGTTTAAGTGGTGAGTCCCCAGTTGAGTTTCCAATTAATGGTAACCTCAATGTTGTTGATAGTGGGGGATTCAGTGGTGGTAACACCATTGAATGTCGAAGGGTAGTTGATTGTCTCTCATTGGAGATGGTTACTGCCTGGCATTTGTGTGCTGCGAATGTTAATTTGGGCCTCTCTTCCCCACCAACCTCAATTGTCAAGGATCTTTCACACAAGAGTTTTTAAGTTACATATTCCTGGTCCGTTATTTCTCCCTACTAGCCTGTCTATTTATCAGGACCTCCAAAACCTCTGGTCTTACTCACCCCCTCCCTGCCTCCCTGATATTTATTGTGATCAAAGATTTGTCTCTAAAGAAAGAGAATCTCAGGTTCAATCCCCAGTGTGTCACTTGGGCTCAGCTAAAGCAGGAGAAAAACTGTGATAGTTGTGATAAAGGCTTATAATTTATTATAATGTAGAAACTTAGATTATAAAGTGGGAAAAAAATGGAATTTGGTTCTCGTCTGCTATTTTAAAAAATGGTCAGAAAGACAACATTTTCAAGAAATGAAGTGATTTACCCTGAAAGAACAGGTAGGGAGGAGGCACGGTGAGATGTGGCGGGGTTTGGGGGTTTGCGAAAACCTGTTCCTTCAGGGATAAAGGCCTATACCAACAGAGAAGCTATTAGTTTAGCAGTGTTCTCAAACAACCAGAGCAAAGGGAGAAGTTCTGAGTTCCTGATACAAAACTTAAGAACCAGAATGCTGAGGGGCTGTCAGAGAGGAGGACATTGCCCAAATTTTTAAATATATCATTTTAAGGAGCGCGTTAGTAATAGTGAGCTAAATCAGCAGCTTGTTTAACAATCTCAGGAAGAGAATGGCATCAAGCGACTTTGCTGAAAACAAAATAAATAACATCCATGTCAGCTGAACAAGGAGTATCAGCGCGCAGACAGCAGTGACCCTTGACAGATAGTTGGGTGTCTGTTAGGTTACTGTTGGAGTAAAATTGATGAATCATTATTTCTCAAATTTATAACAAAACTGTTTCACATAATTCTTGTACAGTGTAACATAGTATTTTTGTTGTGTCATAAACTTTAATGTCCTTTTGTTAAAAGTGCATTGGTGGCTTCTTGTCAATATATTCCATGACTTACATCCATGGTAAGCAAGAATTAAAGTAAAACTTATGGCCTATCAATCCAGGTCTCAGTGTGGGATTGGATTTGTACAGTATTACTACCAGCTGGGATCACAGTAAAGTTAGCTGCGGTGTTTAAAAGGATCCGAGACTGTACGTTGGCTGGGATTCCCAATATCTGTCCTTTTGACCCCGGCAACATGGATACATTTTGGATTCAAGATGAAGACAGAATCAGTTCTAATGACATCCTCAACCAGATAGTCTGTGATGATAATTTTCCTACATGATACATAGCCACATAAGTTACTGGAAAGCACTCGCACCCATATAGAAAAAAAAAGAGAAATTAAAAGGATGAAAAGCTCCATGTTGTTATATCATTTGATGTGACAGTGAGGATGGGAAATACATAATTGTGATGCTCCTTTAAGGGACAAATAATTCGAAATAGTGGCAGCAGACAGCTGCTGAATTTCTCTTCATGTAGTGAATTGATTGACAACTACCTGGTATCAGAGGGAACTGTTTAATTTTGTCACCTTGCTCAGTGGTTGATGCTGTGTGGTGTGAGAGTCTATTGGAGTCCATGAGAAAGAGAAACATTTTGCTTTTCAAAATTAGTCAAAATCCATTTTTTTTTTAATGAAACATAAATCTCCTCTAAACTACAAGTTGAGATATTAGTATACATGTAGTATCAGTTTAAAGAGCATATTGTCTCCTGTCAATTTTGCTTCAACTGCTGAATACATTCCAAAAGTATAGCTCTCATCCTGACTTTGACTTTTTAATCTTCTGTGTAAACGTGGGTCCGAAACATGAATACTCCATGGATAGAATTAGCAAGCATTTTGACTCGATGTAGACTGGTAATGAAATACAGTAGTTAACTCCTTTTCACTAAACAAAACACTATATATCATGGCATAGGCTCTTTTAGGGAATGGACGAGTTCAGTCTCAGGAGCTGTTGACTTCTAGGTGCAGCAGGAGAGAAATGTGGAAGGGAGACCCTTTGAAAGGCCTCATCATGTGTTTTATTCCTGATAACAGATGTCTGTGCTCGATTTTCCTGTAGGCTCACAAAAACTCAATCTGCACATCTCTGGACCTTCCAAAATGCCTACCTGACCCATGCGAGACTTTTCCTGGGATAGTTGGGTTTTTAGTCACAGGTCAACCTTGCAATGCACTTAGGCCGAAATGGAGTGAGAAACAAGTGTAAATAAGGAGGCCCACCCTGATTCTGCCAATACAGCAGATAAGCTCTCAACTTCATCTAGAGACTCCCCAAACCACCTTGAATTTCCTCCAAAGATGTATGAATATTCATATACCCCTCTGCAGCAAATGAAAATTCTGCCTGGATATCCTATTCAGCTTGAAAGACTGAAATTCAGATCACTGTTAGCCACCACAAACTGTCAGAATTCCAACAACTGAACTAACATGGTAGACATTAGACCCAACAATCAGCTTTCATACAGCTCCAATATAAATCTCAATTTACTTCTGACCCAGTCCTCAACCTTCTACACAACTATGTTATTCATCATTCTCCCAATATCACTTCCCTAACTTTGCCCCTCATATGTTCAAAATTCTTCATACGTACACCTTTATTTTGAAAAGCAACAAGTATTTGATACTTAGGATGATGCAACATATAATTGGCATAGGCACCTTCAGTTTCACCTCATTCAATTGTTGTTTGAATTATGTGCCAATTTCTTTGCAAACAAAACATAAAAGAAAATTTCGGCAGGATAGTTTCAGAGCAGAATTTTTAGACTCTGATGTACCTATAGTTCATTTGGGCAACTGTTAGTGAAGAACTACAATGGACAGTTCTGTATTTATACCTTGGGTCTTTATGATTGAACTAATTTCTGCACTTCTTAGGTGTAGATATACAGGTGTTTGGGTGTTATTGTAAAGTGGTTTGTGTTTCACTTTAAAGGTTCCACCGTGTCAATGTGGTTAAGCCTTGACATGGCTCCCAACTATCTTAAAGTTAAGAGGTTAGAAATTCGATGGAGTGTCTCTTATCAGTTACAATCAAAATCTTGTGTCTTATGACCATAAGACCATAAGACGTAGGAGCAGAAATTAGGCCATTCAGCCCATCAAGTCTGCTCTGCCATTCGATCATGGTTGATAAGTTCCTCAACCCCATTTTCCGGCTTTCTCCCCGTAACCGTTAGGTTCTTGATTATCAAGGGGATCATCTGTCTCAGTTTTAAAGGTACTCAATGACCTGCCCTCCACAGTCTTCTGTGGCAGTGAATTCCGTAGATTCACCACTCTCTGGCTGGAGAAGTTTCTCCTTATCTCCGTTGTAAAAGGCCTTCCCTTACTCTAAGGCTGTGCCCCCGAGTCCTAGTCTCAAATCTGAAATCGGACATAAAATTGGGTTTAAAAATTGTACAGGTGGACTGCCAGAATACTTCAAAGCTGACTGACCGGGAATGAAGCAATCCTGTGGCGATTGACATTTGCTTTGCTGTCCTTGATAGAATGAAGGTGTAGGGTTTGCAGCCTCAGATTCTGGTGTTGATTTCACTTCAGGTTTTGTGCTTCTGTGATTGGATTTAGGACATGGATCTCAGGGGCTCTACTTTTTAAGTTTCTTTTGATTTTATATTGAATTAGGTTTAGTGTCACATATACTCATGAGTGGAGTGTAAAGGTACCTTGGTACAGGGTCTTGGGAATAAATTAGAAGAATAAAGATTTTCATTTTAAACTCGGATCTATGTCAAAGATTGAAACTCTACGTCTCCTAGCTTCAGTTTTTGTTTTGAGCAGCTATTCCTAAACTGAACAAGACTGAAGGATATGAACTAACATTGTGGTATTGAATGTTAAGATGCTGGCACAGGCGTGCTCGCTTACACCGAGTTGATACTGGGCCTAAGCTTTTCAGGCCACGTATGAAGCCTGCTCCACTCAATTCTTGAACTATGATGAGCAGATTATAAAGGATTATGGATCAATCATGAAACGAAGCAAGGAAAAGGCAATAATAAAAACATTCTGTAAATTACTGTGGACCAGATTATTTCCACACATCAGAGTAGATTTTTGCCGATGAGTTATGAGCTCATTCATAATCATTCTCCCGTGAAGACGTTAGATGACTGATGAAATAGACACAATACTTGGGGTTTTAGAGAACAGTCGAGAGAATGGCACTACATAGTAATGTTCATCAGAGTCTGGACAGGCAGGAGGCCAAACTACCTCTTTTTGCACCGTAAGAGGTCTGCGATCCTCTAATTCTGCTGTGTCAGCGTTTTGCTTTGTTATTTTTCCATTGCACCTCTTCACCTGAATACATTGTGTATATATGTTTTATACTTGGATTGATTCAACTGCAGCATCCACGTTTCATTCAGTCACTGATTTTGTGTTTTTGGTGACCTAGATATTGTGATTTGAAAGAATGGAAAGTGCCAGGTCTAAATAATGTGCCAGCCTGTTCATTTAGCTACAGGGCTTCTGGTGGGATTTCCCTGGTCACCACAGCATGATGATTTACAACGATTTGTAACAAATGAAGCACTTTTAAAATTGGATTTGGCTAAGATTTTTCTTGCCTGTCTTTATATGTGATGAAGCAGTCAGCCTAAAATGGGATATAAGAAGGGGTGCTACATAAATAAGAAATGATCCAATATATATGGTATTTGCTGGAGATGTACTGTTTAATGATTTACAGATCTTCAAAGCAGCTGCTAGAACTTTGTGTAGTGCTAATATAAGAAACTCTCTAGATTTTCATTCCCCTGAGACAGGTTGGATAATTATTCATCATTTTCCCTGTCATTCTGCTGTTGCACGGGGGCATCAGCACTTGGGTCTCACCTGGTCTCATTCTTAGTTTATCTTCGCTGCCTGACTTTCTGTTTTCCATTACAAAGTTGAAATCAGCATTTTCCCAATTTCAGCTGACAAGTCCAAATGCTACAGCATAAGCCTAACAGAACAGAACACTGGTATCAATCTATCCACATGTGTACTGCAGTAACTTCAGCAAAAGTATTACAATCAAAAGTGACTAATTGGACTATTTGAAAAAGAAATGCCTTAATGTGTTGAAAATTGTAGGAAATACAGCATGGTGGTGGTGAATTGATTACAAAAGCTAAAATGCAAGCTTATATTAGCATATATCACTGTGTTAAGAAAATGTACAAATATGTCACTTGTGTCAAACCACTATATGAATCTTTGCTAATTTGCGATATTCAGGAGTTCTCTGGCCGAATGCTGCTGAATATCTTTCATTCTATAATATGTTGCTACCTATAGTTAATTCCTGATGTATTCTCTCTTTATGAAATGTTATGACTGTGGATAATGAAGTTCTGTTTCAAGCAATGCTCAGTGCTGATGTATTTGGATGTTCAGAGCATAAATCATGGTGTTGATGCTTACAGGGAGATGGGGCTGGGTAGACAGGGTGTATGGAAGCTGGTAGGAAACAGTGAAGCCAGAGAGGCCAAGCCCATCTAACAGCAGTACTTCCTTTGAAAAGAAAATCTTGGACTCTCACCTGACAAATCGCTGGATTCCCTGCCTGGCCAAGAGTGGGGAATTTGGCTGCCAGGAGGCTACCCAACAAAAAAGTCCAACAATTGGTTATTGGATCTCGAAGAATCATGATGAGGCTGGGGAGAGCTTTGACAGAGGTCAGAGCACAGTGAAACATTCCTGCTCCTTCTGGCCTGCAAGATATTCAAAGATAACATACATTTTACAAACTCACCTTGGACTTTTCTGGATCGTGCTGTGGGTCTTCTGCTATAGCCTTGACATTAACATTAACTGTGTCAATGATCATGTGGTTGCCGTACCTAAAATGATCTTCAAACTCATCAAAGGCCTGAATCACCAATATTAGTGTTCAGTTTACCGAGAATATAGTGGGTTTGACTTCTTGGATATTTAGGATTTTTGAAATGATCAGCTCTCCTTCAATCCATTCCTTCTCATCAGAAGAGAAGATTATTAAAAAAAAAATGAGGGTTGTGAATAACCACATGGGGTAATCTGCTATGCTGTACAATACACATTATAATATTAAAGTGTTGTCCAGCTATTAAGGTGCTGCTGAAATTCAATCAACGTTAACAGACTGAAACTCAATTAACGCATCATCATCAAATAGTGGCAATTTAATGAATTCAGGCGAGCCCACACATTTCCCCAATACTCTAAGATGAACTGGACCAATAATACTCAGTTTTTTACAATATAAATATATAAATTGCTGTTTCTTCCTTTCAATTATAGTGGATGCTCCACAGTGCATTGTGAAAAAACCTTTCAGCCTGCAACCTCACAGTATTATTCCACACAACCACTCCTGGCACCATAATATAATTGAAGGGGAGACAGGTAAGTAACAGTACAAGTGGATGCATGAATTACTAACAAACACTTACTCTTACCACCCCCCCTCCCCCCCCCCCCCCTTACCATTTTATAATTCTATTGCGGCCTATCCTCCACTGTATGAACACCATAGCCTCTAATATTCACGTGGAGCTGAGGAAGGAATGGGATATGCTATAAAAAGAGAAATGACCTGGAGGTGCTGCCAGTCTTCACATTAGCATTTCCTTTTGCGGACAACTGAGTGGGCAGACTAACTGATCGGTGTAGTTGGGGGCAGTGGGAAAGAGGTGAAACAACAGCAACAAGAAGCCTGCAATCAGGGTCCCTTACAATCTCTGGCACGAGGTCCATAAATCTAAACCCACCATGATGTGAGTTTCCAAATAACGAGAGCCTTGATTAACAGGTGATATGGTTGAGTTGAGTGCTTGTTCTCCACCATTACTCTTAAGCATTGTCCCTTCCTCCTGTTTTATTGGAAATGATCTGATCCCACTTCATTATGTTTGTTCTTCAATTCAGATCTATAACACTCTGAAACATGCTTCGAACATTCACACCAGATAAACAAGAGAAAAGTAACCCTAATCTTAAGGTGAAAATCTATTCTCAATGCTTAACCTCTGACCACCTTCCGCTGACAGCTTCCCCTTTCAGGCAATAAGAATGATTCTGCTCTTACTTCCAATGTCTTCTGAAAGCAATGAACTCTAGATGCTGTCAGGAACTGGTGGACACTATTACATTTGAAAGGCATTTTGCATCATAGTTCTATGCCAAAGAAAACAAAGTTAGCCAATAAAATCACTCCAAATAAGATATGATACCGAAAACTAAATACCCCCTTGTGAGGAAAACCAGTTGTATAGGTTCTAATGCTCTCAATGTTTGAGGTAAGTAATTAGCTGCTCCTCTGCCTCAACCATTTAAGTTGTCTCCGTCAAGCACTGGGAGCTCATAGCAAGTGGGATGCTTTTAACATTATGCTTGACCACAATACAGTGGAGCAAACCATTGTCATTTTCCAGATAGGCAGTGAAGAGCAGAACTGGAATGTAGTTTTTACTTACTTACGTAGCTGTGTAAATAAGACATCTATCACAAGCATGTATCATAAAACGCAGGAACCACCGTTTCAGTCTTCTATATATGTTACATCTACACAGAGTACAATATTTCAAAATTGGAATTTTAAGAGATCCTGAAATTGCAAAGTTAAAACAGTCATACATTTACACAGACATTATGACACAAATACAGATACTAGTGTAAGGTCATGATCTGTTTCTTCCCTCTTCAGAGGTACTGCTGACTGTGTTTCCAGTGTTTTCTGCTTTTATTACAAAAAAAAGGGTCCTTTAGCATGATTAATATGTGTTAGTGTACTTCAGTGCTTCCCAAAATGAGGGTCAGGATCCCAAGTCGGTTTGCAGACTGAAATGTTCAGGTTGTGAGCTCCCTGGTCTTTATGGAATTTGGATTGCGATACAGTGATAATGTACTGCACTAACAGGCAGGGACCCCCTCAATCCAGTAGATTTCTTCCCCTGTCACCCCACCCACAATTCCCACTTTTGCGACTGCCAAGGAGAACACTTTTCAAACCACAAGTGTTTGGGAAGCACAATGTGTAGGCTTCATATAGACAGTAGGCTGGGTCTTGATCTTCATCCAACAGGCAGTAGCTGGAGTCTGGAAATTCCCACCTTGGCCTACCCAGCTCAGGGATGAAAATATCAGGAAAATGGGAATTTTTCATTCCAAGAGGGTAGAAGCTAAGAGGAGTCAGGCAGGCTTACCCGCGAAAAAAATTCGGAGACAGCCACAGTCACTGCTGAGTGTGGAAGTGAGTGTTTAAAATACCCGCCTCAGTCCTATATGACTTTGTTCCAGTTAGAATGAAAATGTAAAGGTGTTTCTGCCTTCATTCCTCTCACACCCTCAGCCCTGACATACTCCCCATATATGCTAGCTCATGTTCCTCAAATTCTGAATGATCCGATGCCCCCCCCCCCCAAAAGCCTGGCTACCTGTTCACCGGCTGTACAATGTACAGAGGCAGTGAAACCCTGTAGAAAGAGATGGATGTGTTTTTAAAAAAAACTGCGTTACATCTTCCCATGGTTAAAACAAGCTCTCCTCAAAGACTCTGTTCCACCAAGCCAATTAAACTGTCAGTCATTCAGATGATTTTAAAATTTCAGTCCCTGAAATTGGTCAACCTGTTCTTATATTTTATTTTTGTATGGCGCCTACCTCATCTATTGTAAAAGCTTTCACATGGCAGGATCATTTGGAGGCTGTTAGGAGTGGGTACAGTGGCAGGATGGTTTTCAGGGCAAGTAGCTTGGGGACGGAGCTTGTGTGTGGCAAGTGGCAGGCAGAATTGGAGATAATTAAAGGGCTAATTCAGAGCCCCATTTCCATGCTGGCTGGTATTTTCCAATCGTCAATTGAGTTGAAGCACAGTGATTAAAATGAGGTGAACTCATCGAGCATCCTCAGTGTGAGAGGAGGCAGTTGGGCTGCATTTCACTATTCAGAATTCCGTCCCAGCATCACCATGGTTACTGGACCACAGTTGCAGCTGCTGTTGCCTAGTGAATGTGTTGTCCTCTTCACAATAATAACCAGAAGGTGTTGCCATTGTGAGGTACCCCCCCTCTTTACATCAGCAGTTCCAACTCTCTCAATGGGGGTACTGCTGTCTCATCATTGGAGGACCTTCCGTTAACTATCTATCATCAGAAGCTCACTCGCCATCTTTAATTGGATGCCAAACATGTCCTCTATCTGCAAATTTTAGTGTCCTGCTCCCAACATGGTATATCATTGAGATCCACACATGACCCTGACACTAAATGCCCAACCATCCTGGCCCATGATAATTAGATCATTAAATTAGGCAGTTAATTCTACAGCCTCACAAATGTTAGTGTGAAAAAGCAGATTCTCTTGTCCCCATCCCAAATCTCTTGTATTTAATTTTGTATGTGTCCCATTGTTCCTGGTTCCTCAATCATGGTTATAATCTGTTTTCATCCACTCTGTCCCAAGCCCTCATAATTTTAAACTCCTGTATTCAATCACCCTGGAATGTCTATCTGTTCTAACACAATGTGGTCTTTTTTTTCTGAGTCTTTCTCCGTAATATGTACTTCCCTGCAATTATTCTCTGCCACACCCTTCCAGTCGATGAGAAAGACAGAAATAGGTTTACAATTTTGGCTGTGATCTTGAGGATTTGACTCAACATATCATCCTGTTTTTGTCACTTGCTGTGCCTGATGCAAAATCCCAACATTTTCTGATTTTTGTTTCAGTCTTGCCTCATTTAACATCAAAACTTGATAAAGTGGAAATTAAAATGTAATCAAGTAATAAAGAAAATAGTCCGAAAGCCTAATGGAATGCCGCTCTTCTTTGGGATATGCAAGGTCCTGCTTAAACCAACCTGGAATTCTGAGCAGTTCTGGCACTTCTGGAAGGACATGTTGGACTTGGAGGCAGGAGATTTACTGGAGTGATACCTGGGCTATATCACCAGGAGAGATTACACAAAATAGGAATATTCCCTGCAATTTTGAAAGCTAAGAGGGATGTGACTGAAGTTTTCAAGATATTAATGAGAATAAGTGTGATAGATTAAGAAAAAGTACTTTCACTAGTTGAGTCTAGAATTAAAAATTACAACTAGATCTATCAGGAATGAAAGTAGAAAACAGTTCAGCACACAACGGGTAGATGAATTTGGAATTCTCTTCTGCAAATGTCGATTGCAAATTGATTTTATATCTGAGCTTTGTAGATTTTTGTTCATTAAAAGCATTTAGTAATATAAAATCAGATATGTAGATCCTGGTTGCAAATCAGCCACAGTCTTAATGGATGACTTGAAGAGCAAAATGGCCTCTTCCTGTTTCTAATTCCACGGGTGCTACCTTAAACACGTGGACCATCTTGCTGCTGATGCTGATTTTACATGGCTCATTTAATTTCTTTTAGACCTTTTCGTAACAAAATTTCATTAATGTCATGAAAATCTCCTCATCACACATTGACATCTAGGTACATCTTGGTCCAGAGTAATGCTGATACCTCAAAATAAAAAGAGAGCCACTGTGATAATTGAAATCAGATGTAAATTTATGAAAAAAATTGCAATCAGAAATATTTATTTCTGAATGAGCCATGGTATTTTTCTCACTGAGTCTCGCCTCTGATTCAGTTATTTGACAAGTGCTTATGTTGGTTAATTTTTTTAAAAAAAGAAATCTGTTTGTTTATTAGAAGAGTGCTGGTCAATCTGAATTATTGATGTTATTTGCTGCAGCACAATTGAGGAGTTTATCACCTGGCCGCATCAAAAGTGATAGTGAAGATGATGATCTGCCAAATGTGACTTTGGACAGTGTTAATGAAACTGGATCCACAGCACTCTCTATCGCGCGAGCTGTCCAAGAGTGAGTACAACCTTTCCTTTGCACTTTACATAAGTTCCATAACTTCGGTGTCATGTAAATCTCTGCTGCCTTTATCCTAGCACAAGCCTAGTACAGTTTACTCTGCTGCCGTGTGCTAGCTCACCCACGTTGGTTGCCAGTTAAATAATAGTTTGATTTTTAAAAATTCTCCCTGCTTTCAATTCTGTCCATGTCCTTGCCTTTCCCTGTCTCTGTGATTCCATTCAATGCCGAGATCTATATTGTCTGCTAATTTAGTTTCTCCATCACTTGTGTTTATGATTTAAACACTGGAGTTTCCTCACTAAAATTCTCTGCCTCTCTGACAATCTCATGTCACTCCTTAAAACCTATTTTTTTGAGCAAACTGTTGTTTTCTGGATTGATAGCTCTTTGCTGACTTTGGTATCATATTTTGTTTGAAGATATAAAGAACTTTGAGACATTTTACGATATAGGTGCTATACAAATGCAGGTATTTGTTCTTCTATTGCAGTAGTTTCATTCCACGGTTATCTATGTCGCTAACGTGTGTCAGAGCTTCATCAAACTCTGAATCTTTTAAGCACAGGTTATGTATGTGCCTGTGATTTATCTAATAATTATGGTGCACGAGGAGTACAAAACTTTACTTTCTGCGCATACTTTTCGAGATCTCAGAATTTAAGCGTACCCTTTTACTTATCAGGAACGTACCCTTAAGATAAAGTAGTAAGATATTGTTTTGTGCATTTGTCCTCCACCTGTCCCAAGCTTTCCCTTCCATCCTCTCAAAAGTGCCAGTTTTATTGCTATATAGCTGATGCGGTTGAGACAGCATCCCTGGAGAGAGTGAGAAACGGAGTTAACATGTCAGGCCTGTGACCTTGCATCAGAACTGGGAAAAGTTAGAAATGTAGTAGATTTGAGCAAGAGGAAGGGCTGTCCTTCCAAAAAGAAAAGGCCTCCTGACAGAGTAAAACGGCTTGGAGAGATTAAGTAACAGAAGAGTTAGCCTTCTGGGGTCAAATGGAATGGTAATTGGGCAAGAAGAAAAATAAAGAAACAAAATATGTGACTATAGTGGGTATGCTACCAATATTTGAAGGAAAAATTATTTTTGTAAAAGCAATATATGCGAAGAAAAGGAAACAAACTGGGGGCAGAGATTGTGGTCTGAAATTGTTGACCACACCGTAGAGTCTGGAATGCTGTAAAGTTCCCAGTCAAACAATAGGATATTGCTCCTAAGTTCATGTGAAGTTTCCCTGGAACAGTGCAGCAGGCTGAGGAAAGAAAAGTCAGAGTGAGAGCAAGGTGGAAGACTAAAATGACAAGTCACTGGATGCCTGGGGCTTAAATGGACATGTTCTGCAAAGCACGTGATTTCAAAACGATCTATTCTTTTCTGCCTGATATTACTGACTACAATAACAAGGGAACAAATATACTTAATAACTGCTACTGTGCCAGAGTTTTTAAATGTGTGTGCTATTGGAAGAGCATCTAATCTTGAGAACTTTTATGTTAGTAGTGTTGTGTTGAATAACCAAGTCATGATGATCTATTGCAGGGCATTCCATGTCCTTGCACTTGTGTAGACAGTATCCAGTCCATGAAATCCTGAACAATCTGGCCTCTGCCAAATGGTTGATTTAAGTACCCTACCTCTTATTGTTAATTATTAAGTTTTTGTTTTATCTCTACTGATGTAAGTGGTGTATCTTGTCATATGTAGTTTCATGGCAGCAGGTTGCCAATCAATACTATTCTCGTGCTAGTTTATTTGATATTTTGTGCTCTAGTAGAGTAGTGGAGACACTGTATCCCTGTCACTATCTCTGATAACCTTAAATAATCATTTATGTAAAATACGTGAAACTTAAGAACAAAGGGAAAGGCTGTAACTGGATTACTGTTTTACAGTTCTATTCCCGGGTCATATCTGTACCCTATCAGTACAGAAAGAGAATGTTTTGGATATTTGAATGTACATCCAATTCAAGGTTATCAAATCTAATAGGTTCATGGCCCTTGAAGGGGATTGGGTTCTGAGATTTTGACTTTTTGATCATTTGAATGTCAGGGCTTTTAAGCTGTGGCTCAGTGCTCTTGCCTGAATGTTTGAGCAGGTTGAAAGTTCAAGTCCTGCTGCAGTGAGCTGAGCACGTGGCTCAGGTTAATAATCCTTGTACCCGATTGATGGAGTGCTTCTCAGCTGGAGGTGCATTTTCTCAGGTGAGACATAAAGCCAAAATCCCAGTGCCTGCCTCAGGTTGATGCCAGTGATCCCAAGGCACAATCTGAAGGAAGATTCGGGAAAGTTCTTCTCAGTGTTGTTACCAATAATATTCCTCTGCTAACACCCGAAAACAGATTCCTGAAAGAAAGGAAGGCTACTATTTAGACAGTGCTTTTCATAATCTCAGGATATGCAAACCATTTTATGGTCAATGAAGTACTTTTGAAATGCAGTTAATATTCTGTTGTTGTAATGTAGGAAACAGCAGCCAATTTGTACACAGAAAGCTCCCATAAACAATGATGTGGTTGAGGCCAGATCATTTTTTTGACTGGTTTTGATTGAGGGATAAATATTGGCTTAGACACAAGGGAGCAAACCACTGCTTTTCTTTGAAATACTGACATTGAATCTTTTGTATTTCTCTGAGGGTAGTTGGAGACTTGGTTTTAGATCTCACATGAAGGGGGCACTTCAATAGCTCAGCACCGCCCACTGTGCTGCAGAGGAACATCAGCCTTGACCTTTATGCTCAAGTTTCTAATGTGAGACTTGAGCCCATAATTTGAATGTAAGTGCTGCTTATGGTTGGCATGTTAATTCATTAGCACACGAAGCTTGCAGGCTCCTGACTGCCCACAGATTAGCTTAAATATCCAACATTACCACCGTGAACATACCATACAAGTTCCTTCTTTGTAGCTGTGAAATGTGTGGAGATGCCTTGGGGTCATGCAAGGTGATATATAAATGCAAGTCTCTTTCATATTTTTGGCTTTGAAAAGAAAATTCCTGACCAGTGTCTCAGTCTCTAATGCACATGGAGAGAAACGTTGAAGCTGGATCTGATTTTGTTTTAATAACAAACACACACTGTTTTAAAAGTACAAGTATCTTTGGCAAGATTACCATTATTTCTTGCATTCCCTTAAGGTCATAATATCTTACGGTGTGTTTACATAGGCCTTTATTGCTGAGAGGTTAAGTATTGGAAACTCAGCAGCATATGCATGTGTTTGCGTCTATACTGAATGTGATATTTCAGTTACAAATTCAGAAAAAGAACAAAGACAATTAACCTACAGTAGAGTAAATATTCCCATGTATGTTTGTGGAGAAAGTGATACTAAAGTATCTTTATCACAATTTCGTTGCCTATTGAAAATTTTCCTCATATTATTGATGATGCAACAGTGAGCCTAACAAGACAAATAATAGCAGAGGTTACAATAAGTGTTAGAAGTAAACCTAATCAGTTCATAGAGCATTTGTCCAAAATTAGCTCACCAGCCTATTAATAGTGAATAAAATATAGAACGCTTCACACAGCACACCATTTTTAGGCATTCTGTTTTATATTTAAAGAAACAAAAGTAAATAATGCTGACAATATGTTTACCCATTTTTAATCTGTTTAGCTTTTAAGAGACAGATTCTGTGATTGATGACCAAATAAATTGGAAAGAAATCCTCTTGGTTTTGTTCAACCTGCGCTTGTTTGCTTTAGCATTGACCATCACTTTTGGTATTTGCAAGAACCAATCCATTGCATATTCTATAATGTCCGTTAAGCCCATTCTGGCATTAAGCCAAACGCAACAGGTGATCTTCCAAACTGCAAAGCAACAGGATGTGGGCTGAAAGTGTTTGAGGAAGTTCACAATCAAGTCTGGCTGGCTTTTCTCCAACATTATAAATAAACTTCAAGTATGGCTTATTCATGCTCATTGTCTTGTCACTACTTCCAATAACACGGCACCTTTCAAACCAAAACTATAATGGCAAAAGCACCCCATATTGCGAGATGGCGCAGTGCAACAAAGGACAAAGAACTGGCCACCTAGTGGTTTTTGAAACAGCCAGCTTTCAAACAGCCAGTAAATATTTTTAACCAGTGGAACGATCTGATTTTTGTTGTCTTCTGTTGAGGCTTTTCACCAAATTGCCAACCATCTGAGATTGTCCTGGAATCTTCATGACTAATCCCTGCAGCGCTGTTGAGAGCAAACCCAGACCAAGAATCGCCGAGGCAATTTTTAGAATTATCTTTCATCACTTTTTTGTTTCCTCACTAAGTTTGGAAAAGAGATACTTGACTGGCAGTCGAGAATTATCCAGTTGTTAATGATGAGCTGGGAAGGAGGTGTATGCTTCGAAGATAGCAACTAATGGCAGAATTGTGGAGGTGGACAGTTGGAGACGGGAATTCATGTGAGAATACCTCCAGGAATATGATCCCAAAAGAGTTAACAGTCCTAGCTTTCGGCATGCACATAGTCACTGGAATGTGGATAAATAAAAGCTCCCAGCAAGTAAACAATAGTCCCAAAATTGTGGCTGGGGTGATAGAAGAACATCCAATTCACAATCTTAGATGGAAGGGCACAAGTTTTGTTACCATCTTTCTACACCACTCCTTTTGACTATCTAAGGTTTCTTACACTGATTTGAAGAGTTGTTAAAGCAAGTTAGGTGGCTTCTCAATGAAGGGATGCAATATTATGTTGCACCTCCTACTGACGATGCAAAGAATTGCACAAGGAGAGGTAGGACAGCCACCCCTTGTCCTGATGAATCTCAAAAATGCACACAGACTGCCACAACCATTTCAGTAAATGAAAAGAAGGAAATGCTGAGTACTTAGGTCCTTTTAAAAGCTGGTTAAGAAGACATGTGGGAATAGAAGAACTGGGGAGTTTATCCCATGACTGTATAACTAGGCCACAGCTAGAGCATATGTCCAGAGTTTTGGTCAGTGTATTACCGTAAGGATGTGATCACACTGAGACTCTGCTGAGAAGGTTGGAAGGGATGTTGTCTGGAGTGGAACAATATAGACAAAAAGGGTAGGCTTGGGGTTATTTTCTTTGAAACAGATGAGGCTGAGTGGAGATTTAGTTAAGGTGCATAATATTATGAGAGGAGGGACACAGGATACACAGGGGGGACCTATTTCTATTAACAAAGAGGTCAGTAATCGGGGGCACACATTTTGATGAATGGGTAAAACGACTAGTAGAGGAATTAGAATGTTTTACACACACACGCTGGGACGAGGATGTCTGGAACTCATCGCCTGCAAGGATGGTAAAGATGCTTATGACATTGAGATCTCATTTGAAGAGCAGCAACCTACAGGGCCATGTTCCTGGAGTTGGAAAGTGGGACTGGCCTGGATGGCTTTCCTTCAACAAAAATGGACACAGTGAGTTAAATGGAATCCTTTGTTTAGTAAGTCTTCTATGGTGCTATGTATATTTCCCTTTTCAGATATGTATTGAACTGAGATTTTGTCAACCTGTTCAGGTAAATGTAAAAATAATTTCCATTGCATCATTCAGATCAAAAAGAATTCTAATACCTTGCTAAACATTCCATCTTCAATCAGTGACAAAGACAGAAATAAAAACTGACATGCGGACTGTTCATGCATTGTTTATCAGCTTTGAGAGAGAGAGAAAAACGAAATTAGTAACGTCAATGGGTTTTTGGTTTCAGTTCTGATAATAGACACATAAATCCGAAACCCGGGCAGAATCTTCCATGGGAGACATGGAACTTGCCTGCCAGCTGGACAGCCAGCAAGAAGCCAACATTATCTCTCCTAAGGAGGGCCTGCTAAATCCTCTGCAGCACAGTGGCTCAGTGATTAGCACACAGCGCTGACAGTACCAGGGACCTGGGTTCAATTCCAGCCTTCAGTGATTGTCTGAGTGACTTCTCCCTGCGTCTGTGCAAGTTTCCTCCGGGTGCTCCGCTTTCCTTCCACAGTCCAAAGATGTGAAAGTTAGGAGGATTGGCCATGGTAAGTGAGACGTTACAGGGATGGTGTGGGGGATCCTAGTCTGGGTAGGAGCTCTTCAGATGATTGGTGTGGACTCAGTGGGCCACACTGTTATTCTATAAACCTGGCAGACCTTCCTGTGGAATTAGGCCCATAAGCCCTGTCCTGCAGCATCTGCCATCAACCAGTGGCTGGCAGATCCCATAGCCACTGCTGGAAGAAAAATCTGAGTTTCAGGACCTGGGAACAAGAAACCTGCGTGTGACTTGAGGAGGTTGCAGACGGAAGGGGACGGGTTCTTAAGCTAGCTTTGGTGTATGGCACTTAGAGGCATCCCCTTGCCCAATGTCCATGCCCTCGATCAGGCACTGAGTGGCAGCAGGCTGAGGTAAGTGTTGCTAAGTTAACCACTAAGACCTTTAAAACCTCAAGGACCTGTCCAATCCTGGAAACAAGAAAAGTATGTCTAAATAGGCTGGAGGTAGTAAGAACTGCTGATGCTGGGGTCTAAGGGGTGTGGAGCTGGAGGCTTGCAGCAGGCCAGGCGGCATCAAAGGAGCAGAAAAGCTGACGTTCGGGACACTTCTTCCTGAAACGTCAACTTTCCTGCTCCTCTAATGCTGCCTGGCCTGCTGTGTTCATCCAGCTCCACACTGTGCTAACTAATTCGGCTGGATTGTGACATACCTGATTTCCACCATCTAGATTGTCACCTCCGGAATCGAAGGAAACAGTAACTCTGTTTTACACTATGTCTGTAATGATGCTACATGAACCCAGCATTTCGTGTTTCTGTTCCAGCATTCACGGTGCATTTTTGTTTTACCAAAGACAAACTGTTTATCTCTTTATCTGTCTGCTGTTTGCGATTTCTTGCTGTGAGCAAATTGCCTGTTGTGTTAGTCCTCACAGTAATAAACAGAGGAACTGCGCTTGTTTAAATCCTCCTCTTTTAATACATGTATACAAGAGTTTACTAGACTGCTTTTGAATTTACACAATCATTATTAAACGCAATTAGCCATCAAAATTTTTGGAGAATAACGGAGTCAGTGCAAATAGATGCAGAAAATGCTGGAGAAAATTACAGCTTTGACAGCATCTGAGGAGAGAGTAACAGTTGACATTTCTAATTCAATGTAACTTGCCTTCAGGACTGACACGAGTTAGTCCCAGTATACAGGTTCAAGTCCCACCTGCTCCAGAGGTGTGTGGTAACGTGTCTGAACAGATTGATTGCACAAAAAAAAAACCCCAGGCCAACATTTACACTTCAACCAGCATCAAAAAATAGATTACCTTATCATTTGGAAATGGCTGTTTGTGGGAATTTGCTGTGCTCATGTTGGCTCCATGTATAATACATCACAGCCGTGACTGTACTTTAAATGCACTTTGACTAAATTGACAGTACTGCAGTTGTGAAGGCAGAAATGTTAAATGTATGTCTTTTGTTTAACTCTCTCAGGTGGGTTTAAGGCTACCAAGGCATGATTCAAACACTACTGGGAAACAAGTCAAGTGGATATTTATCTTCCTGCTATTAGTTGGACCTTGTATATTGACTGTCACATTTCACTGTAGTGACACTTTTTTTTAAAAAAAAGACTCACTTCATTAGTAATGACAGAGTTTGGGACATCCTTGGGTAGTGCAAACTGGTTATTTCTTTCATTGCTCTTATGAAAGTATTACAAGGGTGTTGTACCAGAACTTGTATTTCTCCTGTGCCTATCATATTGTAGTGTTGTTTGTAGAATTCTAAACCAGTTCATTTCGGCATCTTAGTAGAGGGAATGAACCCCATATAAACATATAATTTCGTCAATGCGTTATTTTGTCCTTCTCATATATTCGCATATGGCTTTTTTTCAAAGCTGCAGCAAATGGAAAATTGAACAGTTGGGTCGTTTCCTTTGATATCTAGTCTACCTTCAGAAAAATGCAATTAATATACCAAACAGACAAAATTTCTATTTTTACAAAAGAATGACGGATTTTTGCTCTGACTTGAATGTAATCAATCTCTGGGTAGGAATAGATACCACTAAATGCATTTCCCCATTACCTGAGGTACTCTCCCTTTGACCGTAATGATTAGAGTGATTATCTAAATTTTGTTCTTGATTTTAAAATCTTAACAAGAAACCCTTTTCCCATAAAATGCTGGACATTGACTTTGTTGATGTAAACACATATGTACGATTCTCCTAATTAGATTGGATTTGAAAGAACTCCCAAAGTAGCAATGAAAAATGGTTGATATTTCCCTTTTTAGAAATACAGTTGGCTAAGTGAACAATTATTTGTGCTGAAGGTTGGCATAATTCACTAATCTTTACCCACTCCACTTGTGGGAAAATAACGACTGGAATTCTTTTCTCCCATTCCCCATTTCCCCAGCCAACCTCCATGCCGTGCACCATTCTTCAGCCTGAAGGTAGACAATAGCATCTTTTATAGGATGATGATTTGTAAATAGAGGCATTGAATACAGAGTCTAAGAAGTCACAACTTTTCATAAGTCTGTTTCGGTCTCAGTCTGGAGGTCTGGGCGTTGCACTTTAGAAAGGATGTCAAGGCCTTAGGGTGCACAAGAGGCCTATCAGAATAAAAAAAAGGGTTGAGGGACTTCAGTTATATCAAGATTAGAAATGCTGGGATTCTTTTCCTGAAAGCAGGGAGACAATTAAGAGGGGATTTCATGAGAAATTCAAAATTATTGAGGGATTTTGATAGTGTAAGTCAGGAAGTAAACCACTTCCTTGAGTAAGCCAGGTAATATCAGATATCATAGATATAAAATAATTGGCAAAAGAATTAGGGAAAATGAAGAGAACTATTTCATCTGGAGGTTTATGATGGTCTAAAATATATTGCTAAAAGAATAGTGTAACCAGATTCTGTAGGAACTTTCAAAGGGCAATGGGTTTTTAAAAAGAACTGTTCTTCAGTGTATTGGACAGAAAGCTGGTGACTTGGATTGAATTACAACAGATCTCTCCTACAAAAAGGCACATGCTAGATGGGCTGAATTTTTCCTTCCATGCTGCGTGACTCTGAAATCATCATAAAAGTTGGTCACTGCAACGTGCACAAAACCATAGCGGATAGACATGGCTTTGGTTTTGATCTTTCCTACCAGGACAGTGCCACATTGCAGGTTTGGTCGATATTGCACTGAAAGTGACTGTCTCCTCCCAGACAATGTAGATAGAGACTGGGGAATAAAGAGGACTTTGGAGGGGTGACTACTTTGCATTTTACACTGCAGTTCAGACCAACTGTTATACTACATGTTCTGCTTTAAAAAATTACATTGTTTCATTGTTGGCATAGGACCATAATGTACAGTACTGATTCCATATGCAGGTGTTCCCAGCGTAAATCCCTCATAAAGATTGATACTGGTCATGCCTTAAAGAGGTGGCTCTGAGTTGAAGTAGAAATCTCTCCTCCAAAGCAGTGATGGAGGAGGGAATGTAACCAAGAAAACGTGTCCCCCTCAACTGCACTTGCATCTCCTATGATACATTAAAATAGACAGATGTCTGCAAGTAGTTTCCTTCTTCACCCTCACATTGACATGCACAGAATTAAATTGTGAGTTGTACAATTGCCGTCCAATTCCTGTCTTGCGCACAGTTCATTCAGTGCACTGTGTGGTGTATTCCTAATTGCTGTGTTATCGCTGACCTGTGCAGTTTACACTAATATTTCACAATGCTGTAATGATGCTGTGTATAGGGAAGAACAGAGATTGATGCATGATGAAGTCAAAGAGGTGAAAAGTAAACGACACCCAAAACGTTGCAACCAGAGTTTTTATGTTTGCAGGAAAAAAGTCTTCCAGATATATTGAGAGTCAGGGCATGTCTAAACCCATGGAAAGTGATTTTTGTTAAGGCTATTACTGTGAACTGTCTGTTCAACCTGTGTTTTTACAAGCATAGCTTGTTCACACCACTTAGTCCCACCATTGGACTCCTCTGTATTAGAGATAAAAGGTACTGCAGATGCTGGAGAATCCGAGATAACAAGCATGGGGCTGGATGAACACAGCAGGTCAAGCAGCATCATAGGAGCAGGAAAACTTGACGTTTCGGGCCTAAACCCTTCATCAGAAATGGGGGAGGGGAAGAGGGTTCTGAAATAAATAGGGAGAGAGGGGGAGGCGGATAGAGGAGAGGATAGGTGGAGAGGAAGCAGACAAGTCGAAGAGGCGGGGATGGAGCCAGTAAAGGTGAGTGTAGGTGGGGGGGGTGAGGAGGAGATAGGTCAGTCCAGGGAGGACGGACAGGTCAAGGGGGCGGGATGATGTTAGTAGATAGGAGATGGGGGTATGGCTTGAGGTGACAGGAAGAACAGGTTAGGGAGGTGGAGATGAGCTGGGCTGGTTTTGGGATGCGGTTGGGGGAGGGGAGATTTTGAAGCTTGTGAAATCCACATTGATGCCATTGGGCTGCAGGGTTCCCAGGCTGAATATGATTTACTGTTCCTGCAGCCTTCGGGTGGCATCACTGTGGCATTGCAGGAGGCCAAGGATGGACATGTCATCTGAGGAATGGGAGGGGAAGTTGAAATGGTTCGCGACTGGGAGGTGCAGTTGTTTGTTGCGAACCGAGCGCAGGTGTTCTGCAAAGTGGTCCCCAAGCCTCCGCTTGGTTTCCCCGATGTAGAGGGAGCCACAACGGGTACAGCGGATGCAGTATACCACATTGGCAGATGTGCAGGTGAACATCTGCCTGATGTGGAAAGTCTTTTTGGGGCCTGGGATTGGGGTGAGGGAGGAGGTGTGGGGGCAGGTGTAGCACTTCCTGCGGTTACAGGGAAAAGTGCCAGGTGTGGTGGGGCTGGAGGGGAGTGTGGAGCGGACAAGGAAGTCAGAACCCTCTTCCCCTCCCCCATTTCTGATGAAGGGTTTAGGCCCGAAACGTCAAGTTTTCCTGCTCCTATATGATGCTGCTTGACCTGCTGTGTTCATCCAGCCCCAAGCTTGTTATCTCGACTTCTCTGTATTATTGCTTTTGTTCCTTACAGTACAGTCATAAAGTGCATTCTGCACATGGTTCAAAGTGTGTGACACAGAGATATAATGTGACAGTGGAGGGAGGGAGGTGATGTGGCAAGAGGGAGCTAATTTGTGTCTGGCGCATGGTGCTTTCACATACTGAGTAGTATATGACACCGTTCAATAAACAATGTAAGAGTCGCCACCTGCAGGCAGCACACTGTAGAAGCAGAATATCGAACTGGTGCAAATGTCTGCCTGTTTCTTCAAAAAAAAAATCTAGGTTGAATATTGATCTTGAGTTATTTACTTAAATATTTCTCTAGTTCTATTAGAAATTGTGCTGCTTTTTTGTTTATGCTAAATGCGATACAAATATTTTTATTACAACAATGGTAATGAACACAGCATAATTATTTGTCGCAATAAAGACTTCAGCAGGTTTGATATTTGGGTGTAGGTTTGTATGACAGTGATGTTTTTAAAACCATGTGTAAACCTTATTGTCACTGTACTCTAGTCAATGACTTTGTTCATCGCTGAACAAAATTGTGTAACTCAAGCTGTAGAGGCTTGAAAACCGAAATGAAAGCAAACCGTGACACAGTGGGTGAATTCACAAAAATGCCTCTTGTTTGGAACATGTTTCATGGTTACTCATGTAAACACCTTATTGAAATTGTTGTGCTCCTCACATGAAAATCGTTCTTCTCCCAAAACAATAATTTGCATAATGAATATCACATGATCTTATGTGACAGACGCATCATATGTCAACAGTGCAAAGACATCTCAATTATGGTTCACCGTAGCGAGCACACCATCAGTATTGCCAAGCAAACATCAAAGGTGCCCATTCTTGTGGAATAATATTTCTACATCAAACCAAGTGAATTAGTACACAATTGGACCGCAAAAATCAGTATTCCAGACTGGAACAGATAGAAACAACTCTGCAGCCTTTCTGACAATGTGAGCAACACCTACAGCAGGTATATTCTGCTGGGAAATGAGGCCTAGCATACATTTACATTCAATGTTATCTTTAGTACTAGCAGCAAGACTGAGGTAAGTGGGGCAGGGATCTGGTGCCTCTCTAGAAGGACTTGTCTGAACTGTCACAATTGTCTCTTTGTCAGCCTGCACCTGCTGATATAATGCAGAAAGATGTTTGACATCTGGTCTGTAGACACATCCCCTAGACATTGGATATCTAAAATGAATATCCTGGTTCTTCATTTGTGACAGTTACCAATGGGCTGGAATTTTCCAGATAACATAAATAGAATGGATGTCGCAGAATAAGCCATTTTATGCATAAGCTTTTCTGATATATAGTGTGATGTAATGAGATGTTGCCAAAATCATCTGTCACACAGATACAAGAAACATGCTTTACTTTTAAGACAGCTAGATGACATTCTAACATACGATGCTGTACGATGAAAGGTCTCTGTCTTTCTCTGTTATTTCAGTGAGCAAGCCAATTTGCCAGCCAACTATGTACACCATGTAAAACTAAGTAAACGTAACACCCGAACCACATATGTAAGTCTAAGACGTTGTATTAAACTTCCAGATATCCAACTCAATATGAACCAGACTCTCTGGTATCTGTTACATATACTGACGCATTGGAAATGAAGTCTCATCAATGCAACAGCAAGCCAATACTGGACCCAGATTGTAAGTTGGTACTGAAATGGCATCATGCTGTTCTGAAAAGGAACCCTAATCAAGGCAACAACCTTCAGAAGTACCTTCTTCAGAACAAAATGCTACATTCACCTGATAAAATTGAAAACAAATTGATAACTGACTGGGAATGTGTCCGATTTGTAATCCGTGCTAATGCTGTAGGAACATAGCTCAAATCCCATCATGCACCTGATGGAATTTAAGTTCGCTTATCAAATCTAGGATGGAAAGCTTGACTTGGTGACCATGAAATTAACCTTGATTGTCAGTTTAACCCATCTGTTCCATAATTGCCCTTTAGGGAAGGAAATATGTCATTATCAGCTAAACAGGCCTACATATGACTCTAGATCAAAAGCCATCTTAATTGCCCTCTAAAATAGACCAGTCAGCCATTCGATTCAAGGGCAAGTAAGAATGGGCATCAAATGTTGCCGTCATTGACCAGGACACCTTGCCATAAATGAATTAGAAGGAATATGTTTAATAGCTACTCATTAATAACTTATGAGTCACAAATGTCTTTGTGGTATTGATATCTTTAAGTTTGGAAGTTTTTGGTACTTCTGACATGAAGTTGTTTGATGAACTAACACTTCTTGGTTGGCCCGTTCCTGTTCCACATATTGTACCTCAAGCACATCATCCAAAAATGAAGTGTTAGCTTACATACGTATGCTGATGATCATCTTCAGTTCTATCTTACCGTCGTCTCTCTCAAACTTTCCACTGTCTGTTATCAGATTACTTATCCAATAATCTAGAGCTGCGAGGTGAATGCTGTTTGGCAAGGCGTGAGTTTTTGAAATTTGACATTCTTGTATTTGTCCTGATGAGTGCAAAACGAATTGCTTTTGCAACATGACTCTCTTTTCCACTGTATTCAAATACTGTACAACCATTTAGAAATATTTGGCTCCAGTACAATTGTATTTGTGTACAGACCAGTGTTGAGTAAGGTCTCGGTCAAGTTTGACATTGTAACTCTTGTCAGTAGTGAGGTGTGCAGGCTGCTATATGAAATGTAGCCACTTGGAAAAGCATCAGAGATCTGTCGGCACGAGGTTTGCCAACTTAAGGTTGGATTTGTTCAGGAGAGTCTATCACATGACCTTACAACGCCAGCAACCCTGCAAAATCGATCTGTTTCCCATATCCAAGATTTCTGTAAATGAAAAAAGAACACACACAACGGAGTCTAGGTTTTTAAACTTCAAATCCTGGAGACTCCAAGGCAAGAGACAATCTTATTGAATACTGATAGAGCCATTCCTCAGTATGAATCAGTGTTTCCAGAACAGGAAGTGGGTTGTAAAAGAATGATAAGCAACATTTGAAAAGAAGGGAAATATTCACAGATCAGTAGGAATACTAAGGGTGAAGAAAATGTTTTGTTTCCTCAAATAATAACAGCAGAGCAAATGCAACAGCTGTATGTTTTTTGAAATGGCAGAACGTTAAGATACTTAACAAGAATTTTCTTTCCTCCCCGCAGAACAGTGGCCCTTGTTTTACTTTCTTATCATACTTCTACATTCCTTTTACTGCCCTTTTCTCGTACAGTAAGTGTAATCTCTGTTATTACCATTGTCTCTGCTTGGGGTCTGCAATCCACAGGCTCATAACACTCTTGGTAATTAAGAGCTATCCCCTACTCTTTGTCAGAAATCTCTTTGACATTATCATATCTATGACTCCTCATTCGTGACCCATCAATCATTGGCAAATTGTTTGTTTCTATAATTTTTTTTGAAAAGCATTCGCAGAATGTGGGCATTGCTTTAGTATTTGCTGCTAATCCACGTGTGACTGAAAGGCTTACTAAGCCATTTCCAAGGAGCCGTAAGGAGTCAGCCACATTGTTGTTTTATGGTCACCATCACTACCACTAGTTTGTTATTCCAGATATGATTTGATGCACTGAATTTAAATTCCAGGTATATGCTGGGATTTGATCTCAATTCTTCGGTTCATTAGTGCAGAACTATGGATTTTTTTTTCTTTATTCATTCACGGGATGAGGGCGTCGCTGGCTACGCAATATTTATTGCCCATCCCTAATTGCCCTGCAGACAGGTCAGAGTTAACCATATTGCTGTGAGTCTGGAGTCACATGTAGGCCAGACCAGGTAAGGATGGCAGTTTCCTTCCCTAAAGGGCATTAGTGAACCAGATGGGTTTTTCCAGCAATTGACAATGGATTCATAGTCGTCATTAGATTGTTAATTCCAGATATTTATTGAATTCAAATTCCACCATCTGCCGTGGCGGGATTTGAACCCGGGTCCCCAGAACATTATCTGGGTCTCTGGATTAACAGTCCAACGATAATATCATCAAGTTGTCGCCTCCCCATGAGAATGCAGTAATGTAACCGTTTACATAGTATCTTTGTCACCTAATTCTTTGGTCATATTGACAGTCCCTCTTCAATCGCCCTGTATTCTCCTCCGTCCTAAGAAAAGCAACCTCAGATTTTCCTACCTAACTTTTACTTTTCAGTTTCCCTATGCCAGGCAGCAACTTGCAAATCTCTGCTGAACCTTCTCTCCTGCCTTAACACCTTTCCTGCATTTTGGATTTAAAAGCTGCACAATGTATTTTCTAAGTTTTTGTACCGATTAACTCTGACTGAGAGGGTTGGATGAAAGTACATAAGAGCCTCAGAAGGGTATTGTGGCCTTGGTTGGCATTGAAAGAGACTGCTAGAAATTTAGTTTCAGAATAGCTCTGGGCAAAGATGTCTGCTGCAAGATCCTCATATATAGTGTAAATAAATACTGTTTGAAGATAGCCCTGGAGGTCTGACCTGATCTTATCTGAACAGATTAATCCAGATTTAAACATTGACCATTGCAGTTTTCATTTTTACCTAAACTAAAATCTGTGTATATTTTTATAGCACAGAGGGAACCCAGATGATGTGTCGTGTCCTTGATCACTTCATGAATCCTACTACTCTGCACTTTGTTCTTAGCCCTGCATTTTTCCTCCCTTTTTGACTTTTCTTTTTTATATCCAGAAATGTTATTTTACACATGACTGAATGTTTCTTTCCCCATCTCTAAAGCAGTTGTGGTATTTTTCTCATCTATTAACCACTGCTAGGAAATCACCTGTCCCCTTTCAAGTATATTTTAATTGTGAAGATTTAGCATGGATGTAAGTTTTCCAGGTCAGAAAATGAGCTTGTTGCCAAAACAAGAACCATGGGAAATCCAGAGATTGGATTCTGCCCAGTCCGGACCTGGAGTCTCTCGAGTGAGTGTTCACTCCCACAGAAAGCCTTCTCATACAATGTTAGGGAAATAGTTCTGAAGGAGCATTTTTCCCAAGTTTTGCATTGCAGAAGTATTCAATAAATTGTTTGTTTGTTGCACAGCAGCCTATTACATAATTGATCTGCATAAATATCATTTTCTGTTTTCAGCAGATGCCATCACAGTTCATGTGCTGCATTTCCTATTCCATTCTTTGTGATGAGTCTAAATCTTTTCTGAGGACATGAAAAGGCACTGTATGCATTTACATCTGTGCACGTAACTTTTTCACGCATTTGAATATAGGAGTTGGGACTTAGTTCTATAAGTCATTGGGGAGGCCGCACTTGAAGTATTGTGTGCAGTTTTGGTCACCCTGTTATAGGAAAGGCATAGTTAAACTGGAAAGTGTGCACAGAAGATTTACGAGGATGTTGCCAGAACCAGTAGGCCTGAGTTATAGGGAGATGTTGGCCAAGATAGGACTTTACTCCTTGGAATGTAGGAGAATAAGGGGTGACCTTATTGAGGTGTATAAAATCATGAGGGGCATACATAGGATGAATGCGTATAGTCTTTTTCCCAGGGATGGGGAATTGAAAACTAGGAGATGTCGGTTGAAGATGAGAGGGGATAGATTTTATAAAGGACCTCAGGGGCTACATCACGCAGCGAGTGGTACATATATGGAATGGGCTGCCAGAAAAGTGGCTGAGGCTGGTACAATAGCAACATTTAAAAAAACATTTGGATAAGTGCAAGGACAGGAAGGATTTAGAGGGGTATAGACCAAATGCGGGCAGTTGGAAGTAGCTGAGTGGGCACCATGGTCAGCATGGACCAGTTTGGGCTGAAGGGCCTGTTTCCATGCTATATTACTCTATGACTCTGCTTAAAAGGAATCTGGGTGGGTACATGAATAGAAAGGGTTTAGAAGGATATGGGCCAAATACTGGCAAATGGGACTTGGTCAGACTGCGGTGTTGGTCAGGCGGTCGAGTTGGTCTGAAGGGTCTGTTTCCATGTGCTCTCTGTTACTGGGAACTAATGTCTACCTTTACCATCGTGTGCTGATTTAGGGAAAACAATAATTGCTGGAAATCAGTGAGTCAGACAGCATCCATGGAGAGAGAGCAATCTAACATTTCAAGTCTAGATGACTCTTCAAGGCTGACTTAGGTTGCATTTCCATTTTAAACCACAAGATGGTGGAGATGGCAAACATCACTTTTCATGTAATAAAACTCCTCGCTGAAAGAAATTCTGAATTTGGAAATTAATTCTATTTTCTCCTTCCTGATATGCCGATAATGAATGAACACTGAGGAAGCAGTTATAAACAATGGATAAATTCATCACTTTGCTAATTGTAAATTACACAAAACACATTTGGTCTGTTTCAAATGTCACTTTTTCAGTTTATTTTATGTACAGTATTGGTATGTACTTAGAGGATACACTTGCAGGGCTACAGGGCAATGTGCAGGAGAATGGATTATGCTCAAGGAGCTGACACAGGTGTGATAGGCCGAATAGACTCCTTATTTGCTGTATGCGATAGGATTCTTTAAATAATCTTTAATTAATACCACCAGGGAACATGCCATGACACATTAGAAAGGAGGTGCTGAATTTAGAGCCAGTGTGTTGGTTTCAGCAGGTTCACTGGAAGAGCCACATGGAAGTTTTTGCACAATTAATGGCTAATAAGGAACAGGACCTTTGAAGAAAATTGACATCACCAGATTTGAGAGGATTGCTTCAAATAACCAGTAATTTCTATTTAGGTTAGAACAGCAACAACCTCATGTAGGACATAGAAAAACTGAAAAAACTAACGAATGATTAAGATGCCCAAGTCAATTGTGTTATTGTTTTTTCCCCCGTGTCCTATTTGTTACTTGGATTTCTGTCACACAGATGACAATACTCAAGTAAGATTAGGCAGAGAATGACAAAACAGAACTGAGGGGCAAAGTTTTTATCAACAAGAAATTATCCAAAACACTACTGACATTTAGTCAGAGGATTCATAGTTTCACCACCATATCACTGAATATTCAACTTTTCCATTAACAGACTCAATTAGGTTTTTTATAATGTTAATATTATCACTGCTGTATAAAAAGCATGCTGTTGCACTACATGTATGCCATCTAAGCCAGATTTGTGAGATAATAAGAGGCAAAAAGATGTCAATGGTGATTCATTTTGCGCAGTTTCTAGAAGTAGCAGATCTGAGGCAGTTAAAAATGTACCCCCATGTCACAGACATAAGCAGATGAATTGAGACCTGAAGAAAATGGACAACAGCATCTAAGTTTGATGGGTTAAACTAAACAATGGTTGACAAGTATTAAGATTGTGTTCATTGTGTGTTATTTACTTAAATAGATGTCTGACTTCTTCCACATATGCTAGAAATGCTGTGAACACTGGATTGCCCTCCTTATTCACTGAGCTTCAAGATAGTAAATAGTCAAGCAAACTAGATCAAAGACATACTCATTGGCGATGCTCACACCTGATTCTAACCGAGCACCAACATTGATCGGCTACTTTAGCAAGGAAGCACTACTTGTATTTGACCACTTTTGAAAAGAATATTCCTTGTTGCAGAAACAGTTGATTGACGATACCTTGATGAGATATGATCTGGAGAGGAGGTGGGCCTTGTGGTTTTTGAGTTCCAGATCCTGCACACTCATTATGAATACTTAATCAAATTGAGTATTCCCAAGTATGATGGGATGATTTCTCTAGCAACAGGTAGGATTGGACGGTAGCTACAGAATATAAATTGAATGTGTAAAATAAATGGCACTTACGGCAGTGCAAACCCCAGTCATGATTGACATGGGAACTATCTAATTATCTTCATGCTACCCAGGCCTTGTAGTATGGTAGTATGCACCTTTTTTTTGGTTTGATGTGTCAATCATTTGATGGACCAAAACTATTTGCCAGTTTGTGTCCACAGTTTCACAACTGGCAGAGTGTGTTTATTGCAGTTAACGTGGGATAGTGGGATAATTTTTTGCATTTGACTGTATCTTGCTCATGCAAACAAAACAGGAATCTTCACAGAAACAGCTAGCGGAATCTTGTTTTTAATTAGCAATGTTCCACTAAGCTAAACAATCAATTGCAAAACAATAGGAATCAAGAACATTTGAAGGAGCAATTCACCAATGTAGCCAACTCTCTATAGGCAAAATACTATCCCTGCAGCTCTCATTGTGCTGTACGTGGATCACGTTTTGATTTTCTAGTCCCTTTTGATCCAAAGGTTTCAACTGATGTCACATATACTTCAGTTGCCTAAGCCCTAGGCTCTGGAAGTCAATCTCTAAACACCTCAGTCTCATGCTCCACCTTTGAAACACTCTTTTAAAACCTGTGAGCAAGCCTTTGGTTGCCTGTCTAGATGTCTGCTTATATAGTATGGTATCAAGTTTTGTTGGACGGCCACTCCTGAGAAGAAGTTTCACGGTGCTGAAGGTGCAATATAAATGCAGTTTGTTGCTGACGTCGTCACCAGCCCCAATTCCACGAGCAGCGCCTGATTTATGAATCACCACTGCTGCCACTCCACTGTTGGCAGAGAGGAAGTGGAAGTAGCATGTTTATTAGAGTCCTTGTGGTTCTTCTGCCAGCACACTTCATGGTGCAGTTTAAACTGCCGTACCCAGTAATGCTAGCAGCCACTATCAACCACTTCTTTGTGGTTTGCATTGTCCTTGTGAAGGAATGTCTACTGATATTCCTTTGCACCTGTGTAAGTTACCCTTCATTTTCCAGATCTACAGCATTCCTGACTTGCCAGAGTACAAAACAATAAATTGTGTAGACAGCCCATGGTTTCCTGCTGCCATTGAGCAATGCTCTGTGGTTGCTCATCATAGAATGTTACAGCACGGAAGGAGGGTTATTCGGTCCAATGAGCCCATGCTTGCTGTCTGAAAGAGCTCTGCATCCCCTTTGCTTTCCCCAGAGGCATCATAACATTTTACCTTCAATGACTAATCCAATTCCCTTTTAAAAGTTATCATTGAATCTGCTTCCACTGCATTCTAGGTCATCATACCACGCTGGATGAAAAATTCTCATCAGCCCTCTGCTTTGTTTGCCAGTCATCTCAAATCTGTGCCCTGACTACTGATGCTCCTTCCAGTGAAAAGAGTTTCTCCTCTTATATTCTGTCACAACTTTCATAATTTTGAGTGCCTCATTTAAATTTCCACTTTTTTATATGAAGGGGAATAGCCTACAATCTCTACCACTTCCCCTTGTTTATAATGACACTTCACGTGGCAGTGGTAGTCACCCTACCTCTGAGCCAGAAGGCCTGGGTTCAAGTCCCATCTGCTCCAGAGTTGCATCATAACACTTCTGCACAGTTTGATCATAAATGTCTACAATGATGCTTCATGGACCACAGCGATGAGTCAGTCAAGCAGGAATGACTTGGTCATTGTAGACATGCTAGAATACAGTGCAACTCAGCAAAGCGTTCTGCAAGCAATCACACTGGTACATGGTTTAATACTCCAAGCCATACCGATTAGTGGCATTTAAAAAAAAATAAGAAATGCAAATTCCTTGTCGCTCATGGGACCATGAAGACATACAGTTTTTCATGTAGCAGAAGGAGCAGAACTTATTATGCGTTGAGCAATGTGATTTACATTCGATATAGAAGGCTACTGAGTCGCTGTAGCAGCATGGCTGAGTCTAACATAACTCCTTGTCTGACATTACGTACAGGTATTTTCAGCATAATTGCATAATTTTGAGTGCACTAGTAAGAGGTGAGGAACAGGATTACCAGCTAATTTATATTTTGCTAAAGAACAAAGAGAACAAAGAAAATTACAGCACAGGAACAGGCCCTTTGGCCCTCCAAGCCCGTACCAACATGCTGCCTGTCTCAACTAAAACCCCTTACCCTTCCGGGAATCGTATCCCTTTATTCCCATCCTGTCCTGTTCCTGGGATCATTAAGGCTAGTCACCAGCATCGTGATAGGTAAATTCAAATAAGCTTGGAAATGGTTACCTACCTGATCTGTACCACAATGGGGCAGAATTGCTCAAAATTTATCCCAGTTGTCATGGCCAGGGCTTCCAAATGACTCTGCATGCTCAGTTGCTCAATTGTTGCAACTGTGGTGGACAGTTAGTGACTGGCAGTGGAGAGACTTTCACTCACATTATTTTGCACATTTCATACAATGTGGGAAGTTTGAAATCCAGCACTGGGCCAATTGATGATTTTTGTAGTGGAATATAATTTGAATGTTCAGATACATTAAGCACTGCAGTGTTTTGGTTCAAAGTGTGTTCAGGGTTTGCAGCAATCTGATGTTTTGCTGAATAAACCAAGGTCATTCAAACTACATTTTACAATCGAGGCTTATCGTGTCAGTATGCAGATAATAAAATAATGACTCAGTGTACACTTCAGTGTTTTACCTGTCTTGTGAAAAACAATATCAGTACTGTTCCCATTTGACAGCAATTAATCAAATCCAGTTGTGTCAATATTTTTCATTTGCAGTCAGTTATTGGCAGCGTTCATTATAATCCTGTCTTATTTTTGGGTATGCATTACTCAAACAGTAAATACAACTCAATGTTTGAGTGACTTTGATTCAATTCTAAAATTGGTTAATCATGTACTAACTGGAATAACTGTAGCAATGCAGGCTTTTCATGAAGGTTCGTGTTTCATTTAGGCTTCTGTAATAATTCACTGAGGTTTGGAATTCTGCTAGGCTGTGTGGTGTGATAGTCATTACAGTGGCTCTAATTCAGATTTGCAGATCAATCAAAAAATTGATCATTAAGGATCGATCTTTAGCCCTTCTGAAGAGAATCTAACAATGCTTAAGATGTAACAAAAATTGCTGCTGAAATTATTTCCTTTTTAGTGTGCATGCCAATCACATCTACAACATATTTTCTCACCAGAAGTGTTAGTTCGTTGATATTTGTTCAATTCCTATCATGTTATGTCATTCTTCCATCATTAACCGCAGGAGGTGAATAACTGTTTAGGCTTGTGTTTCTCATCTGGTCATTGTGTCCTTTTTCAGTTCGGATTCACCTTTCAGTGTTGAGGGTACAAGACTACAACGAAGATCTGAGTCCCCTGATTCGAAGAAACGGCGTATACACAGGTGTGATTTTGAGGGCTGCAATAAAGTGTACACGAAAAGCTCTCATTTGAAAGCACATAGGAGGACGCATACAGGTAGGAGGCTACAACAGCTTGCATTGATGCGAGTCCTTTTAATGTGAAAATATTACAAATGTAAATAAATAAGTCAACTGAACCAAATTGCAGAGGGAGGTATTAGGACAGATGTCCAAAAGGTTTGCTGAAAAAATTGGTTTTTAAGCCCAAAGAGAAGAGTTGAAATTAAGAGGTCTACATTGTAGAGTTGATGATGGCTTATGCTTTGTTTTTAGACCAAGGTGCAGTTACAACACACAGGTAATGTCAGAGACAGAGCACCTAAAGAAGAAATAGAAAGCAAAAACAAAAGAAAGATCAAACTGTTGTATTCATTCATTCATCAAAGGTTTACGTAATTCAAAAATTAATTTTAATTACGGCCAAGGGTCAAATGGAGGTAAGTATTACAATCAGTCATTTTTCCAAGTAACACACAAAATTACAAAATTGATTAAACTGACCACAATAATTTGTTGATCAATAAATTAAGTTCAAAGTTTGACAGTCATTATGGAGTTATATATTCCCTGTGCAGGTGAGATATGGCCTGTTCTTAAAGCTTGTCATTTCACATCTTAACTCAAATAGTTTTCTTGAGTTGACTGGTAGCCCTATGAGATCTGTCTACAGGTAACTAGTATGGAAGCTTGGTACTTGGCAGCAATGCCAAGAAAGAGTGGCTGTGTTAAATACGTCGTTTCTCGAGTTACCCCAAATCATAAATTAAGTTAAGCATCTGAGTAAAGCTAACAGTGAGGGCTAAAAATAATTCAGCAAACAATTTCCTGAACACTGTCTGTGTCTTTACACTGTTTTGCAATTGCACACAGCCACACAGGTACCCAATATTCCAAAAGCACCCCTTTTACATCCTCAGAACGTCTCAAAGAACTTTGTAACGACTGATGTACTTCTGAAGTGCTTGCACTGTTGAAGTGTTGTAAAAGGTGTTATAATGGCTATAGGACATACCATAACGGTATGGTTCGGCAAAACCATGGGGAGACATGATAATGAAGATTTTAAATTGAATGTGATATTGAGAGTAATGAAAAACTACAGAAGCTTGTAAGTTAAAGCGGATAGAAGATCAGAAGCCAGAAGAAATGGAAGTGAAATTTCATTGGGAAAACAGTGACAGTTAGAGTCTGTTAGAAAAGGTGTATGTAGCAGAGCATTTAGAAAATAATAACGTATTCAAGTAGAGTGAAAATGACTTTATGAAGGGGAAATCACGCATGATAAATTTATTAGAATTTTTTTAGATCAATTTTTGATTGATCTGTTAATCAGGATAGATAAAGGGGAACCAGTAGAGGTAATATACTTGGATTTACCAAAGGCATTGAAATCACGTACCGTGCATAAGACTATTAAGAGCTCATGACGTGGGGAGTCGTACGTTAGCTGGTCAATACTTTATCCATGTTAATAGAAGACAGTGTTGGGATAAGAGGGACATTTTCAGAATGGCACCCCCTAAGTAGTGGAGTGCTAGGGTTCACTGCTAGAGTCGCAACTATTTACAATACATGTGAATGACTTGGTGAGGTGATGTGAAATGTAGTGTTGCCAAATTTGTGAATGACACATAAATAGGGCGAAAGCAAGTGATGAGGAATGTCAGAAAAAAAGAGCTTAAAGGTGGATGTTGACAGATTAACTCAGTCGGCAAAAACTTGGCAGATGAAATATATGTAGGGAAAATCTGAGATTATGCACTTTGGCAGGAATAGTACAGCAACTGAATTTTATTTAAATGGAGAAAGAATGCTGCAGCACAGAGGGATTTGGGAATCCTTATGCCTGAATCATTTTAAAAAAAAAACTAGCATCCAGGTTCAGCATGCAAATAGAATATTGGCCTTTATTTCAGAGGGAATTTGTTGTAAAAATGGGGAGCTTTTCTTAAACTATACAAGGTATTAGCTTGTCCTGGAAGGATTCAAACAGGAAGTCTTGAGTGATGGACATAGAGTTGGAACAGGACAAAAAAACTTGAAGATTTGAAAAGATTGCGAGGATAGAGGGACCAATATAGTCAATTAAACAAATGGGCCTTGAGTGATTATTTTGAAAAGGGTTGTGTTCCCTTTTTTGAAAGGGACACATGATGTTCATCAGGTCATCCTTGCAAGGGCCTTGGGGAAGGCTCATCTGTTGGTGATAGCGATTAGTAAATAGGTCTCTTGGAAGAGATTTAAAGGAGAACACCAAGGGAAAAATGAGTGTGAAGCTCTCAGGTCACGGGGAATCAAATGTAGTATGGATGGGAGAAATTATGTAAAAGACAGCGTGGACAATGGTGTCAATCTTAGAAATGAAGTCATGAACTCTAAACACATGGTGTTGGGGTTATTGTGTAAAAGTGAGGCAAAGGGATGTTAGAATCACATAAGAGAATGGTGTTACACCTCACCTGGGTAGCCCACTGAGAGTCAAGCCCTACTATTCCAGGAGTCAAAAGTTAAAGACATTACGAAAATACTCAGTCCTCAAAGTACCTCTTTGGCAGACCCCAGTTAATGGAAAACAGTGACGAAGTTTCTATACTGATGACTATTATTTATCAAAATAAATAGATTCTAACCACAGCTGAACAACTATGAGCTGTCAACGTGTCACTCCGCTAGTTAAAACTCTAAACCCCTTCTAAACCCTCTCCCTCTCCCTCTCCCTCTCCCCCTATCCTCCCTCCCTCTTCCCTCCCCCTCTTCCATCCCCCTGTTCCTCGCACTCGCTCACCCTCTCTCTCGCTCTCTCCCTCTTCTTCTCTCACGCAAACACACACACACACGACAAAAAAGATTGGGATATGGATAGGAGGGGTTAAAAAGTACTGGGTGAAACAGTTTAATAGTGCCACTTCACGGGCTTCAATGGATTTGATTCCTTTTGTTTCCTTATTCCTACAGTTTCCGAGTTGTCCTTTTTGGCTGTCTCACTTCTTCATAGGAGACAGAGTAACTCATTCACAAATTATGAAGTTTTTGACCTAGTTGGCGAAAGGAACAGCTTACAGTAACTCATAAGAGAAAACAACTGGCTTTCTTTTGTTTCACGTGTTTTACTGGAGAGAAAGACAGACAAATACAGACAGAAAGAGAATCTCATACCACTTGCTCTACAAGAGGTCTGAAGGCTTCTCCTGTATTATTCATGTACACACCCGGATCTGCTAATCAAGTACCATTCAGGGAGCTGTTGACAGGCTGATGACCTTTGATATTCATAAGTTGTCACAATTGCACAAACCAATCAGCTATCTGTTACCAGCCAAATCTCACTTTGTACATATGCCCCAGTGCCATGTTGTCTATTTACACCATACCCCACTGTTTTTAGAACAATAGTGTAAACATGAGTTAAAATGAGTTTCCGTAACTTGCTTTTTAAAAGTGCAGCAATTCAATCCTCAGTTCTTGGTTGTAAAACAGTACTTTTTCCTCATTTTGGCTTACAATCAAAAATAGTATAAAATTAAAATATATGGTCTATAAAGGAGTTGGAAAAGCTAAAACTCTGGATAATCTTGACTGACGTTGATCGAAGCACAATTATGCTTGGCATTGTCAGTAGGAGGAACATATCTTCTGTGATTAAGTATTTCTGCTGTTGTCAGTTTACATTATATGAGTTACCCATTTTCCCCAACCCGGGAATCAAAATGTCTGCAAAAGAGCCTGGAGTTACTATTCAATTACATTGTCCTTTCTGACTTAATTCTCTTTACGTTGGTCTAACCATCTCAAAAGATCAGAGTTATAAGCACAAATTGTTTAGTGCCAGTCTATTTTGTGCTATCTTTTGTGTGGACCTTTCAACATCATCCCACAAAACTTACCACAGTCCGCAACCTCCCTTAGTCATCTGAAATTTTGAGAATTTTTGGCCATCTTTTGAGGAGGTTGTAAATATGAAGTTGTATTTTTTTGGCTACAAGGACATGAATGGAATTTTCTTTTACATTTACTCACGAACTCACTAATCTAGAAAATCCAATAAGAAAACAGCTTAAGACATAGTTTATAAAATTCATTCAAAATCAGGACCCACACAGCTGTGGATTGATACTGTGATTTAAAATGCTTCTAATTTTTAGTGATTAAACCTATTTCAACTTTGTTCATCAACTTTAGCAAGTTGCCCTCATGAGAATGCTCAGCTCAGGTTTGAAGAGCTTGCAGGCTTTATTGTATCCAGTTGGATCTGACACAACGCAGGGATGGGGATAGAGTATACTAGGTTCTGAGGGCACTTGATAGACCAGACACTTAAAGGATGTTTGGGAGCGATGAGAACCAGAGGGCCTGCTTCAAAAATAAGGTGTGTCCCATTTAAGAAGAGATGAGAAATGTATCTCTCCAAAGGATCGTGTGTCTGTAGAAGTATTCCACAGAGAACAGTGGAGACTGACTCACAGGATATCTTTAAAGGCAGAGATAGATAGATTCTTGACTTGCCCCAATACATTGTGAGCATGTATGCAGGAAACTGTCGTTGAGGCCACAAGCAGTCCTGCTATGATCTCAAGTGACAGAGCGGGCTCAAGAGGCCAGAGGTTCTGCTCCTGCTATATTCTTCTGATCAAATGCGTGGAATCAGTGGCAGGGGTATGGAGTTTCTGGGAAGGATCAAAGCCAGTGGTTCGATTTTGCTTGTGTTTAACCAGGAGCTGTTGTTAAGATATCAGGTAAGCAATCTGACAACACACTGAAGGGATTGTGAGACATTACAACATAGTCGAACTGTGATTTGTTGGCAGACTTTAACAACCTGACTCCGAAGTACTCAAAATACTTTGGGGCGGTAGGGTACCTCAGTGGTTAGCTCTGCTGCTGGGGTGTGGGTCTGGGTGGGCTGCTCTTCGGAGGGTCAGTGTGGACTCGATTGGCCGTATGGTCCGTAGGGATTCTGACCCAACAAGGAGTTGTCCAAATGTGCTTCTGTTCCAGTTGGAGAATATTAGTTTAAACCTTGTTTTCGGTAGCTTGGATATCAAAGAGACATTCTGCCTGATTAACACTCCACGTTTCCCACAGTATATCATCATATGTTGCAGTGATTTATCGGTACTTTGAGTTAATTTCTCATTATCTGCCCCATTTTCAAAAGAAGTGGAAGAATTACGATTCATTGCTTCCATTGTTCTTGAACAGATGAAGTGAATCAGTGTTTATGCATATGCTAATTTTGTCTGTGCACCCACATTTTTTAACTTCTTGCAATAAACTTGGTCAGGTTTTAGCCTGAACTAGATTATTTGTTGGCAGTGTGCCGATTTGCAAGGTTTGAAAAGGTTATGGAGATGCTGAAATGTAGGCTACAGAATTTCTGTTATATGTCCCAAAGATAGCTGCATTCATTGCCCACTTGTAGCAAACAAAACAAGCACATGGTCGCACATTGTTTAATAGGAATGCAAGTTTTTCTATGAAAGTTGACTTTTTGTGCAAAGTTTAAGCAAAATCTATTCAAAAGAATCTTGAACTGATGTAGGAACAATGGCCCACATTCAAGAAAAGCATTTTCCTTTCCTCTGACTGGTTCATTGTTCTTTTTTCTCTCGTCTCCCAGTAGATCTCCATCTTTCCTGGCAGTCTCTCATTTGAATCTCCCTGATCAGGTTGCCACAGAAGTGAAACAGCTTTAGGCAAAGTCCCAAATAATATTCATTGTGACTGTTACCATGGTGCACTGACCTTCTTCTTTATTCTGCGGCTTTTTAGAACAGACAATCATATCGTTCTCCTCCAAGGCCTGCCTTCTTCAGTTATCCAACTCGACGTCGTTGCCCATCTCCCATACTGTTCTTACATATCCAATTGTAGTTTTCTTCCTACTCCAACACTGTTATCCCCAGCAGACCCTCAATGAGCTAACCTTGGCCTCCTTTGTGACTTATTTTCATGGAAACCATAGAATCCCTAGAGTGTGAACACAGGCCATTCAGCCCAATGAGTCCACACTGACCGTCAGAAGAACATCCCACCCAAACCTACACCCCCCACCCCCAACCCTGTCCTTGTAACCCTGCATTCCCATGGCTAATCCATGTAACCTGCACATCTTTGGACTGTGGGAGAAAACCGGAGCACCTGGAGGAAACCCATGCAGACACAGGGAAAACAGACACACTCTACACAGATAGTCATGCGTGACTGGAATTGAACCTTGGTCCCTAGAGTTATGAGGCAGCACTGCTAACCACTGAGCCACTATACTGCCCTCAGGCCAGAGACCAGTGAAATCCAGAGATGCGAACAACAAGTTTTATATCACAAGGTTATCATTGTCATTAAGATGATGCTTGAACTGAAGACTAGATCTCATCTTATTTCAAGCATTTGGTATGAGCAGTGGGATATGGCACGAGCTCAACCCGTTTGAGCCTGATAGTATAAACAGGCAGAAGCACAATAATTCTACCTCAAATCTGCTTTCTCAGTTGGCTGTTGGCACTTCTTAATCCCATTTCACTAAGGACCCTGCATAGATACAGGAGAAATTCATCTCACCAATCTAACCAGGAACTAAATTCAGATCCCAGAGGTGGGAGACCAACTTTGAGCACAGTGTGCCATTATCTCGAAGATATAAAGAAACAAGATGTGATTTCATTAAATTTGATAGCTACCCCTTAGGACTGAGAATGCAATCACTTCTTTTTACGAAATCTATTCAAATTTGACCATTATACTCTGTACTGTGCTGTGTCTGCTCTGTGAATTCAAGTAAAGGAAAGGAATTCTTCATTACAGCAGCCATGGCTCCCACTTCGTTTTCTAACATTTTCAGCAATTAAAAGGACACAAAAAAAATCAGTGAAATATGGAATTTCATGTAAATTGACTGTAGATGACCCCATTTATACATCACAATTTCTTCTTCAACATCCTCGATTCCTACTTATTGTTTATGGATTTAACAGCAAAAGATTTGCATTTAAAAGCACTTTTTAATGGATGAAATATCCGAAAGCACATTGAAGGAGCATTACAAAATAAAGAATGACACCAAACCTCATAAGAAGATATTAGGTCAAATGACCAAATACTTAGTCAGAGTGACTGAGTCCTAAAGAGATGTAGAGGGTTGTAGGGGGAAGAACTCCAAAGCTTGCGGCCTATACAACTGAAGGCATAACTACCAATGGAGGAACAATTATCTTTGGGAATGCCCAAGAGGCCAGAATGATAGGAGTGCAGATAGCTTGAAGGGTGTGGAGTTGAAGGAGATTACAGCTAGGGAGAGTCAAAATCATTTAGAGATTTGAAACCAACGTTGAGAATTTTAAGGTCAAGTTGGCACTTGAATGGGAGCTCCTGTAGGCCAGTGAGCACAGGAGTGATAGGAGAACGAGACTCGTGAGTTAGGAGCAAAGCTTTGGATGACACATGGCTGCCACATTTCCTTGTATGAAGTGCTCTGAGGTTAATGAGAGATGTTTTAAGATGTTGTATGAAATAAATAGACTTTTCATTTTGACATACAAAAGTGACATAATTGAGGAAAAGCAGGTGGCTCTGCAGTTTTAGCACAGACTGAGCAGGGTTCAGACATTATTCTAACTACCTTATATCATTACTGCATGTTAAATTATTATGTTCTTCTAAAATAAGCAAAAAGCATACAAAATTCCTTAGATTTACAGTTAAGTGAAGAACAAATGAGTGAAGGGTTAACAATCATGAATTCTACTAAAAGCCTTAAAATGAGCTTGCTTTCAAAGTTGATTGGAAAATAATCTGCTTATAAAAGCTGAACTTCCTAAAAGCCTTGTTGAATAGATTTCAATTGGTCTGAAATTCTTATTACATCTACTTAACATCAACCCTAACATTATATTTCATTTTACTGCAGTTAGATATCATTCGCCTTGGACTGCACTGTTTATGTAGAAAAACAACACTTAAAGGCTTGGCTATGAATTTTCTTTTGCATACATTAAAAGCCAGAAATCATGCCATCACTAACTGTTAAATAGGCCTGGCCACAAATATACTACATGCCTGTGTAAATAAATGGATAGCGATGCTGGGATATTTTTATGCCCTTATAATTTAATTTGAAGGTATAATACAGTAGATGATAGAGATCTGAAATGGAACCAAAGTGTTCGAAACTCTCAGCGGATCTGGCAACACCTGTGGAGAGAGAAACAGTCGACATTTCAAGTCGAAGCTGACTCTTCTTTTGAACATGTCATTTAGTACTTTTTTAAAAAAAAAACTACAGGCCTCATTAAATATAGAAAGGCTGGTAACAAACTTATCTGACACAGACTATCATGTTGCATGAGATAACAAGGTGTAGAGCTGGATGAACACAGCAGGCCA
>JAHRHZ010000009.1:24683046-24767303 GCA_024137785.1 Ginglymostoma cirratum | reverse complement strand
CTAGGCCCGAAACGTCAGCCTTCCTGCTCCTCTGATGCTGCTTGGCCTGCTGTGTTCATCCAGCTCTACACCTTGTTATCTCAGATTCTCTAGCGTCTGCGGTTCCTACTATCTCTTATCATATTGCATGTTTGATCAGGCAATAAAACCATTCTGAGTAGGAACAGGTCTGATTCAATCATTGAGTTATATTGAGTGGGCATCCTCAACAACCTCAAGGATGGTTGAGGGAAGATGTTCAGGAATCACAGAACTAAATTAGCCTCATATGCCTATTATTAGGAAGGAGAATGATTGACGATGTGTCCTATCACTTGAAACTATCCAGTGACTCCTGAAATCTCTGCTCCACCAGTCATTATAATCCATGGCCATGCAAGAAGTTGGTTTATGAAAATAACAGGGAAGCAGCAACAATGGAAATTCATACCTCAGCCTGAGTCATGACCTTCAGGAAATGAGAGATAAGGAAATAAGTGAATGAAGATGAATTATTTCGTGACACACAAACATTTCCTCAGTTTTGCTTTCCTGATGGGAATGTGGCATTTCATCACCACATCCCTGTCACTGCTGTGGCTTCTGCATACCATTGGTTTCAGCATGAGGGAGTAATTTTGGGAGCTGAGACTGGTATTGCCAATCTTCCTGGGGTTTAAGTGAAGTTTACCTGCCGCGAGGTGACTGCTGCAAACAAGCTGAAAGAAATATCATAGGGGCATTCTTAAAAAAAGTTATGCTTCATCATCTTTGAGCACTTTTGTTGCTTAGATGCGAAAATATTAGACACTGTTTGGCTGACAAGTCAAAAATGATCCAGTCAGATAATGAGGACTCTGTTTCTTTACAATTTCTAATTGTACAGTGCCTTCTCTTTGAAGGAACAAATGATTTAGTCCCACTTCGTGCACTGTGCCGTATGTCAGCTGACTAATGGCAGTCTCTTGAAGGCTGGGTGGTTGGCGGAGAAAGATCATATGTTTCTGAAAGTGCATTTGAACAAAGTTGGAAACCCCACAAGACTTAAAACTGGAATGTGACCATGGTGGCACCACTTTCAAAACATGTAAGCCCACAATCATGCACCTGGTGATGGATTGAAATCCAACTCATAGATTTTATTCTTGTACTGAATGTGCATTTTAAAAGCAAATACTTGATTAGGACCATTGTTAAACCATTTCCTGAGCTCGGAAAGTTATATTTTAGCCCAACTTGCATATTTTTTTGTAAAATCCCTGTTGGATAAATTGTCTTAAAGTCTTCACAAGGGACGCTATGATTAGTCTGAAAATAATTCCTCATTGCATCTGGGTAGAATCATACTAATCGACAAGGTTCAAGCAGTTTCCTCCACGGTTTCTCAGATTTAACGAAATTGATGGAGTTTACTGATTATGGGTTCCTTGATCTGTCTGTGCCACATTCTTCCTGATTCTCAATGCCTGAAGCTCTGTGTCTTACACGTATAACTTCAAACACAGTGTACACATTGCAAAGTTGTCAGACCCGTATGAGACTTCAGGCTGCGTGAACTCCTGACCAGCTTTGGACATTACTTACAACAAAATCTCGCAGGTCTATATGGACGTGAGAGCTCCTAAACTTTGCTACAAAAAATCATTTTTTTAAAAAATATTTGGGATGATTAGTTTCCATAGAATCATTAGACAGAGAAGGAGCCCACCATACCCATGCTACCTCTCCCTTCCTGCTGATGTCCCATAGCCCTGCAATTTTCTTCTCTCCTTTATAAGCATGTATCCTATTACCTGTCGAGCTCTATGATTGAATCTTCACCCACCACTCTTTCAAGCAACTCATTCAGATCACAACAACCGAGTGAGCGAGGAAAAGTATTCTTCATCTTCCTCCTCCCCTTGTTGCCCCCAGCTTCTTTACCAACAAACCAACTATGACAAAGAATGCTTCATTTACTGATTTAACTCTCACTTTAGTAATGGTTCCAGGAACCATTAGCATTTCAAATGTATATTTTACCCATCTGTACTGTGAGAGAGCATTGATGGTGTAAGTTATAATTCACATTTTTTAAATTATTTTTATTTGTGGGATGTGGGCGTCGCTGGCTGGTCAGCATTTATTGCCCGTCCCAAATTGCCCTTGAGAAGGTGGTGGTGAGCTGCCTTCTTGAACCGCTGCAGTCCACCTGCTGAGAGTTGACCCACAATGCCTTTTGGGGGGTAATTCAGGGATTTTAACCCAGCAACAGTGAAGGGACAATGATCTATTTCCAAGTCAAGATAGTGAGCGGCTTGGAGGGGAGCTTGGAGGTGGTGGTGTTCCCATATATCTGATGCCCTTCTCCTTCTAGATGGCAGTGGTCATGGGTTTGGAAGGTGCTGTCTGAGGATCTTTGAATTTCTGCAGTTCATCTTATAGTACACACTGCTGCTACTGAGCATCAATGGTGATGCTTGTGAATGTAGTGCCAATCAAGCGGGCTGCTTTGTCCTGGACAGTGTCAAGCTTCTTTAGTGTTGTTGGGGCTGCACTCATCCAAGCAAGTGGGGAGTATTCCATCACCCTCCTGACTTGTGCCTTGTAGATGGTGGACAGGCTTTGAGAAGCCAGGAGATTAGTTACTCGCCGCAGTATTCCCGGCTTCTGGCCTGCTCTTGTAGCCACTGTGTTAATGTGGCGAGTCCAGTTGAGTCTCTGGTCAATGGTAACCCACAGGATCTTGATAGTGGGGGAATTCAGTGATGGTAACACCATTGAATGTCAAGGGGAGGTGTCTGGATTGTCTCTTATTCGTGATGGTCATAGCCTGGCATTTGTGTAGTGCAAATGTTACTTACCCATTGTCAGCCCAAGCCTGGATATTGTCCCGATCTCGTTGCATTTGAAAATGGACTGCTTTAGTGTCTGAGGAGTTGTGAATGGTGCTAAACATGATGCAATCATTGGCAACTATCCCCACTTCTGACCTTATGGATGGAAGCTGGTTGATGAAGCAGCTGAAGATGATTGGGTTAAGAACACTACCCTGAGGAACCGCTGCAGAGATGTCCTGGAGCTGAGATGACTGTCCTCCAACTACCACGACCATCTTCCTATGTGTCAGATATGACTCCGACTGCTGGAGGGTTTACACCCTGATACCCAATAATTCCAGTTTTTCTAGGGCTCCTTGATGCCACAGCTGGTCAAATGTAGCCTTGGTATCAAGGCCTGTCACTCTCACCTCACCTCTGGAATTCAGCTCTTTTGTTCATGTTTGAACCGAGACTATAATGAGGTCAGGAGCTGAGTTGCCTGGCGGAACCCAAACAAGGGTCACTGAGCATGTTATTGCTGCTTGATAGCACCTTTGACACCTTCCATCCTTTTTACTGATGATTGAAAGTAGACTGGGGCAGTAATTGGTCGGGTTGGACTTGTCCTGCTTTTTATGTACAGGACTTGGGCAATTTTCCACATTGTCAGGTAGATGCCAGTGTTGTAACTGTACTGGAACAAACAGCTTGGCTAGGGGAGTGAAAGTTCTGCACCGCAAATCTTCAGTATATGATGACTCAGATTTACTTGGAAGAATTATCAATGATGTATATGCAGATTTATTACTACTCACTCAAAAGGCTACTTAGTTTGATCACTTAATTTTTATTTACCCCCCGCCCCCGCTAGGATTATGAGTCACGATAGTAAGGCCTTTTCAGTTTAGAAGTAAGTAGGTTACTGTTTTGTGTTCAGACTTCCTTACACCATCCTACAGTAAGAACTGACCCCACAATATTTTAGCTCAAACTAAATATTCAGACTGTAATACCTGGTAGTCAGAGGGTTTAACCTTGTTTTACAAGACATTTAATAGCAACCTATCACAGAAAAAAATCACACACTTAGACAGATTTTCAACTGCACCTACAATTTGCAATATTTTGACATTTTCCTACAGTCATAGTGCTCTTACATATGAGCTAAAAGATTGAGGTTTCAAACTCCACTCCTAACCTAGAGTGCAAAATCTGGCATGCAGGTAATGCTGAGGGTGTGCTGCATCTTCAACAGACTATTTGACTCTACATTCAAATGTAGCTGGATATGGAAAGGCCGTTCGACACTAATGGGAAGAAGAGCAGGAGGTTTGTGGGTGTTTTGGCTAATATTCTATATCACCTTTTGTAATGAAAAAGAAACAGACCTAATATTTGTTTGTGCACAATAGTTCTTGCACTTACCACCTCATCTGTTACTTCTAAGTAATTCATGACAAGCAGTTGGCTGAGATGGTCACAAAGAGATGTGATAGGATGTTAGGGAAGTATGTCCCTCTGGAAAACCACGGCTGCTTTGTACGGAATTAACTGCCGGATAAACCTAGTAATGTAAATGCTCTTGCAGTTGGGACTCACGTTGACCTGAAACAATGGAGTGGAGGTGCTGGGGTTGGACTGTGGAGGACTGTCGTGTGATTTCTGGCCTTGCCCTGAAACGAGGCCTCTTTCATGCTGACACTTCTGGCAATACATTTTGTTTCTACTTAATGTAGATCCCAAGCTAGTTTGTCAAGCAAAACCAATAAATCAGCATTTGGACTGACTTCACATTCTGGCCCTGAAATGAAAGGATATGTTTTGGACACTTGTACAGACACAAACAGGGCGATATATTTAGGCCTACTGAAATATAAGCGATTAAACTGGTCTCTTTCGGTGCCAATGTGTTTGTAAGCTATAGCTCCCTTTACTGTGATAACGTCCACTGTTTCAGCATCACTCTATGTTAAATTAAGCAAATGTGCACATCAGAAGACATGCAAATACATTTTTATTTTATATTTAAAAGCAATCCAGCAATGGTACCTGCCAGTGTGCCAACTTCCTTGTGTGACAGGCTGCAGGGAAAATCTCAAAGTCTCTGACACTAAACTGTCACAAGATAGTGGTAATCGAGATAATAGGTACTGCAGATGCTGGAGAATCCGAGATAGCCAGGTGTGGAGCTGGATGAACACAGCAGGCCAAGCGGCATCATAGGAGCAGGAAAGCTTGACGTTTCGGGCCTCGACTCTTCATCAGAAATGGGGGAGGGGAAGAGGGTTCTGAAATAAATAGTGAGAGAGGGGGAGGCGGATAGAAGATGGATAGAGGAGAAGATAGGTGAAGACGAGACAGACAAGTCAAAGAGGCGGGGATGGAGCCAGTAAAGGCGAGTATAGGTGGGGAGGTAGGGAGGAGATAGGTCAGTCCAGGGATGACGGCAGGTCAAGGGGGCGGGATGAGGTTAGAAGATAGGAGATGGGGGTGGGGCTTGAGGTGGGAGGAGGGAATAGGTGAGAGGAAGAACAGGCTAGGGAGGCGGGGACGAGCTGGGCTGGTTTTGGGATGCGGTTGGGGGAGGGGAGATTTTGAAGCTTGTGAAATCCATTGGACGGCAGTGTTCCCAGACTGAATATGATTTGCTGTTCCTGCAGCCTTCGGGTGGCATCATTGTGGCATTGCAGGAGGCCCAGGATGGACATGTCGTCTGAGGAATGGGAGGGGGAGTTGAAATGGTTCGCGACTGGGAGGTGCAGTTGTTTGTTGCGAACTGAGCACAGGTGTTCTTCAAAGCGGTCCCAAGCCTCTGCTTGGTTTCCCCGATGTAGAGGAGGCCACAACGGGTACAGCGAATGCAGTATACCACATTGGCAGATGTGGAGGTGAACATCTGCTTGATGTGGAAAGTCTTCTTGGGGCCTGGGATTGGGGTGAGGGAGGGATGACTGTATCGGCGCCGCCTCGTGCTCCCACGAGGAGCTCGAACAGTTCATCCCCTTCACCACCTTCCACCCCAACCTGAAGTTCACCTGGACCATCTCTAACACCTCTCTCTCCTTCCTGGACCTCTCTGTCTCCATCTCGGGTAACCACCTAGAAACCGATATTCATTTCAAGCCCACTGACTCCCACAGCTACCTAGAATACACCTCCTCCCGCCCACCTTCCTGCAAAAATGCCATCCCCTATTCCCAATTCCTTCGCCTCCGCCGCATCTGCTCCCAGGATGAGGCATTCCACTCCCGTACATCTCAGATGTCCTCATTCTTCAAGGACTGCAAGTTCCCCCCCCCCGTAGTGGTCGAGAACGCCCTCGACCGTGTCTCCCTCATTTCCCGCAACTCATCCCTCACACCCCGTCCCCGCAATAACAACCAAAAAAGAATCCCCCTCATCCTCACGTACCACCCCACCAACGTCCGGATCCAACACATCATCCTCCGACACTTCCACCATCTGCAGTCAGACCCCACCACCAAAGACATTTTTCCCTCCCCACCCTTATCTGCTTTCCGGAGGGACCACTCTGTCCGTGACTCCCTTGTCCGCTCCACACTCCCCTCCAGCCCCACCACACCCGGCATTTTTCCTTGCAAGCGCAGGAAGTGCTACACCTGCCCCCCCCACCTCCTCCCTCACCCCAATCCCGGGCCCCAAGAAGACTTGCCACATCAAGCAGATGTTCACCTGCACATCTGCCAATGTGGTATACTGCATTCGCTGTACCCGTTGTGGCCTCCTCTACATCGGGGAAACCAAGCGGAGGCCTGGGGACTGCTTTGCAGAACACCTGCGCTCAGTTCGCAACAAACAACTGCACCTCCCAGTCACGAACCATTTCAACTCCCCCTCCCATTCCTCAGATGACATGTCCATCCTGGGCCTCCTGCAATGCCACAATGATGCCACCCGAAGGCTGCAGGAACAGCAGCTCATATTCAACCTGGGAACCCTGCAACCCAATGGCATCAATGTGGATTTCACAAGCTTCAAAATCTCCCCTCCCCCAACCGCATCCCAAAACCAGCCCAGCTCGTCCCCGCTTCCCTAACCTGTTCTTCCTCTCACCTATCCCCTCTTCTCACCTCAAGCCCCACCCCCATCTCCTATCTTCTAACCTCATCCCGCCCCCTTGACCTGTCCGTCCTCCCTGGACTGACCTATCTCCTCCCTACCTCCCCACCTACACTCGCCTTTACTGACTCCATCCCCGCCTCTTTGACTTGTCTGTCTCGTCTTCACCTATCTTCTCCTCTATCCATCTTCTATCCGCCTCCCCCTCGCTCCCTATTTATTTCAGAACCTTCTTCCCCTCCCCCATTCCTGATGAAGGGTCTAGGCCCGAAACGTCAAGCTTTCCTGCTCCTATGATGCTGCTTGGCCTGTTGTATTCATCCAACTCCACACCTTGTTACCACAAGATGGTGGGATGGCATTGGTGAACTCATCAGCCTTAGACTACTGCAGGGCTTGGTTTAAACTGTCAGTTTTGTTTTAAGTGCCAGATATTCTTGTAGATTAAGTTGCTCTCTTGGCAGCTCTTTACTACTCTTTAATCCAGAGTCCACCTTTTACTGTCCAAATCTAACTAAACAATAGGACAGGGTCACTGGACCCAAAACGTTAACTTTGATTTGTCTCCGTGAATGCTGCCAGACTTGCTGAGCTTTTCCAGCAACTTCTGTTTTTGTTCCTAATTTACAGCATCCATAGTTCTTTCAGTTTTTAAACAATAGGACAGCCCAGCAATAGTAACAATAATTAACATTTTTATGGCATACTTAACATGGCAAAACATTCTAAGATACTTCAGAGAAGCATCAACAATCAAAATTTGACACCTGGATACACTAGATATTAGGACAGGTGAACCAAAAAGCCAGATAGTAAGAAGCATCCTCAAGGAATCTTGGGGAAGTTTATCGAAGTATCTCAGTTTAAGGCCTACAGACATCTGAAGGCATGAAGGCCAATGTCAAAGAGCAGAAGATCAGGAAAGAGATCTAGACCTGAAACATCAGCTTTCCTGTTCCTCTGATGCTGCTTGGCCTGCTGTGTTCATCAGCTCTACACCTTGTTATCTCAGATTCTTCAGCATCTGCAGTTCCTACCATCTCTGGAAAGAGAAATGTCTTTTGACTATAATATATCACATGAGCCTTCATTAAGATATCTGACTTCAAGACAAGATTTGGCAGCAAACCACAAACTGATTTATTTATCCAAAAATAGGTGGACACTGCACAGTTTTCACAATAAATACAACCAATTTCCCTCAGCTCCTTCATTGTGGAAAACAACAAGATGTGATTTACTATCAACACAAACATGGAGTCATTTGTACAAAACAAAACCAAAGAACTGCAGATGCTGGTAATCAGAAACCAAAACAGCATTTGCTGGGAAAACTCAGCAAGCCTGGCAGCATCTGTGAAAAGAAAGCAGTGTTAAAGTTTCCGGTGCAATGTCCTGAAATTGTGAGGAAGGGTCACTTGACCCAAAATGTTAATTCTGCTTTCTCTCCACAGGCTGAGGAGTTTTTCCAGCAATTTTTTTTGTTTTCATTATGGACTCACCTTTGCAACTAACTTGTTTTAGGTGTACATACTAATCTCCGATTTGTATTGAGACTGCAGGTCCACTGTGCAGAAATAATACTGCTGGCTGCCTCAGTAGTTAACCCCTTTGCAAGCTAAATTTGACATTAACACAGCATTGTAGGTTTTAATGTTCAGCTTGGGCAACACAAACAAGTTGTAACCTACAACACTGCTTAACCTAGATCTGTGTGTGTGCGTATGATGGGAACTCATGATACATGGAATTAAGATATCTAGAATTTAGAATCTAATGATGACCATGAATCCACTGTCAATTGTCAGAAAAACCCATCTGGTTCACTAACGTTCTTTAGGGAAGGAAACTGCCATCCTTACCTGGTCTGGCCTACATGTAACTCTAGACCTACAGCAATGTGGCTGACTCTGACTCTGAACTGCCCTCTAGGCAATTAGGGACAGGTAATAAATGCTGCTCAACCACTGATGCTCTCATCCAGTTAATGAATAAAAGGGAAAAAAAAAAGTGTGTTTAACTAATTGGGAACACTTTTTGTGCATAAATGTTAGGAAATCCCAGAACAAGGGGTCACAGCTTAAGAATAAGGGATAAACCATTCAGGACTGAGATGAGGAAGAATTTCTTCACCCAGAGTTGTGAACCTGCGGAATTCTCTCCCACACGAAGCTGTTGGGGCCAGTTCATTAGATATATTCAAGAGGAAACTGGGCGTGGCCCTTGCAGCTAAAGGCATCAAGAGGTATTGGAGAGAAAGCGGGAGTGGGATGCTGAGAGTGCATGATCAGCCATGATTGTTTTGAATGGTAGTGCAGGCTTGAAGGGCCAAATGGCCTACTTCTGCACCTGTTTTCTATGTTTCTCTAGGTTATTAGATTTTCTTGGAAGTCACAACCAGAGAGAATAGAAGGAAATCAGTAGATGTGTTGTATTTGGTCTTCCAGAAGGCATTCGGCAAGGTACTTCGCAAAAGGTTATGTCATAAGGTCAGAGCCCATGATGTTGGAGGTGATATATTGGCACGGATAGAGAACTGGCTAACAGGCAGGAAAAATGAGTAGGGAGATATTGTTCCTGTTGGTGGAAGGACAGAACCAGAGGGCACAGATTTTAAATGATTGGCAAAAAGAAGCAATGGCAATATGAGGAGAAGTTTTTGTTCTGCAGAGAATGGTTAGGATCTGGAATGTTTTCAGGACTATGGGGAAGTGGAAGGAGAGTGACGTGTTGAATTTCTCTTGCAACAGCTGTCAATGGGCAAAATGATCCCAATTTGATGTTGTAATCATTCTATAATTCCATGATTTTAGAACTGGGAAATTGGATTTGTACTTGGACAGAAAGAAGATAGAGAGCTCTAGGCAAAGAGCAGCTCAGTGGAACTAATTGGAACGTTCCTTCAGAGAGCTGGCAGATCCAAATCGCCCCTCTCTGTGCAATATAATTCAATGTGTTGTTCTTCTGTGGTAGATTCTGATAATGATTTCAATATTAGAATTAAAGCAATTTTATTACTTTGCAGAGAAATAGTCTTCAGAAGTGACATGATTTAATTGAATTGTGTTTTTTTAAAGATGTTTTCAAGATGATAGATATAGTCATTACTAGAAATTACGGCTTATAATTTTAACTTGACTTATGTATGCTTAATTTTAGGTGAAAAACCGTATAAATGCACATGGGAAGGCTGTACGTGGAAATTTGCTCGTTCAGATGAGCTGACAAGGCACTACCGCAAGCACACGGGGGTGAAACCCTTCAAGTGTGCAGACTGTGACCGTAGTTTCTCACGTTCAGATCACCTGGCACTGCATCGTCGAAGACACATGCTTGTTTGAAAGTGATTTGAAAAACAGTGGGGCAACGGAGCAGGATCTCTTCCACACCCCCTCGACCCCTGGAATTCAGCTGGGCTGAATTATCAAGAGCATTGATTGAGGAGATATCTCCAATCGTCCAAAAGGAGAACAAGATAAAGAGCACTCTAATTTTTCCCACTGCTGACAGTCAAAACCAACCGTCAGTGATTTGGCAATTTTTATTATTTTGGTTTGGCCTGTGATCTTGTCCAAGGCTATTCATAATGAGTTGCTGCAATCTTAAAACAAAAAAAGTTCTCATTTTAAATCAATTTATCATTACTAGGATTCATCAACTACTGGATAACCTTAGCAGGCTGTCATTTAGTACTGAACTTAATTTAACCTATTGTTTCTATTCCACCTGTTTTTATACTCATTCAGAAAGCTCTATCCATTTTAGAGACCGGTTTTGAAAAATGGTAAGAAACAAGAGGATAAAGACTCAATAATATTTTCCTCTACTCCATACACATGCTCTAAAAATTAGTGCATGGAGGACAGTATAGTCCATACTTGATGACGTGAATTATATGCCAGTGCAGTGTCATGGATCGTGATGGACAGGTTATTATTCTGCAACAGAATCAATGAAAACCCCTCCTTTAGTTGAAGAATTACAACCGCTGCAGTGATCTGTACTGGGCTACATAAACTGGGGATGGGTGGGACGGGGTGGGAGAGAAGAGGGGATAATAGAGGCATTATAGCTTCAGTAACTTGTTATACATCATAGTGCGCTATAACTTGGTGCTTATGCTTTTTTGAAGTATCCTATCACCTGCATGACTGCACTCACCAGGAATTGTGCATTTCTCACAAGAACTACATCAATCCAGTTTTACTTTCCTTTCATTTACATAGGGATGTATTACATGGTGTCAACGAAATGTATTATCAAACCATCTGATGTACAAATTAGGAATATGGTTTTTCTTTTTTTGAGCAGAGGGTTATTGGTTCTGTTAGAAGTCTGTAAGCCTATCCTAGATTTTAACTAAATTCAGTGGGCTATCATAAATGCCAGAAGCCCTATTTCATTTTAATTGTGTTTCCAACAGCAGATAGAATCTTGCAGAACTATGACATTAAAAAGAGCTATAATATTGACACGGTATTATTCAAAAGCAATTTTATGATTAGGTGCAGTGTTTATTTGGCCTTTAATAATGGTAGTCTGGTCAATATATAGCATAATTCCTGTTTCACATCGACATGATTCTCTATTTGTTGGACTTTGATGCTGTTGGTGTGATTATCTACTGCCACAGGATCTTTCACAAGTGTAGCATCTAAACCACAAACAATTGTGTGCTTCCCCATGTATTGGTTACTGGCACTGTTCATTGGATCACATAATACTCAACACGAAATGAAAGGTGAAAATAGGAAGGAGGTTCTGCAGATGGCAAACAGAGATCATGGGAGAAAATGTGAAGTTATTTCATCAATTATTGCTTAATTTTACCATTGAAGAATTTGCTGCAGCTCTCCAGAGTTTCTATATTATGGTGTATTACTGTACAGATTTGAAGTGCATGAAAATAGATTCCTTTTTACTTAACTGTTCGTTAAGTAAGAACTACGATCCATTTTGCTGGGTTTCAGTTGCAGCGTCTAATCATAAAGTTCATTGTATCTAGTAGATCTTCTTTAAGTGATCACTGTCTTAAATGACACAGGCACGATTAAACCCTTTCACCTCACTGTGGTGGGGGGAGGGGGAAGTAACATGAGTTTCTTTTTTAAAATGAGTGTTTATCCATTTTTTTCTTGACTGGTTCAAATCTACTTTGTAAAATCGTATGTACAGTAGATGACAGGTCATTCCAATCATCTGCTTTAAGACAGCAATATTTCTAGGAAAAAAAGCAAAGTCAAAAAAAACTGATAAATACAGCACAGAGCTGTTCTTATCGATATTTTAAGCCTGACAGTAGCATCTTCTAACCCGATTAATGTGACGTTATATCACGTGAAGAACAAAAAAAAGAGTCGGAGGCATCTTTCTTCTGAACCGCTGATTTCTACTTGTCTTCTCGTCGAGACAACATGTTTGTACAAATGTGAAATTGGAGTACTAACAGTGCCGAGTTCATTCTTGTGTTGCACAAATTGTCAATAATGTTAGAAGTATTAAACCCTTTCCCACCTCACGGGGCAGGATTCTTCAGGGAGTATACTGTTGGCCTTCACATGAAACTGACAAACACCACTGTAAGGGACAGAACAATGAACTTTAACATCTTAATTCTCCCTCTGCAAATTCCATAGGGGTTGCCTCAAGCAGCCGACCTTGTGAAAATGCCCATTCCACACACTATTAAATGAAATACCTTTTATTGAACTGTGTTTTACAAAATAAGCACCAACCTCAAACCTGAACTTACTAACAAAACAAAAAGTACCAGTGAAGGCCAAGGTTTAAAGATGAAGGTATGATTTATTGAAGATGGATATTGTCCTTAAATATTACCAGCTCCTTTTGAAGCCACAAAGACACAATGTCTTGCACTTTGAATTCGCCTCAGTTGGAAAAAAAAATTTATACAGGGATTAACATCCAAACTCTCAAAAACCATTCTGATATTTTACTGTACTAGTTAGGACATCTATTTTAAATATTGTATTATATGTGAAAGTTCAAAGTATTTTGAAAGTCATAGTTTTACATAGACTGTAAATAGTGGTTGGGGGGGGGAAACTAAATTGGAAGGCTTCTAATTTTCGTTTTAAAGTACATCCAGTGACTTTTGTGAAGAAAATATACAAATTGGCTGATTTATGAAAGGACTAGTGTAAATCCTGCAATAGTTTTTAAACACCAGTGTTTTATTCTTTAGGAATAAATCCCATTTTTGAGTCTTCTGAAGAAGATTTCCTTTTCTTGGTCTTTGTACACTATTTAGTTCAGGCAATAAGTATGTGACATGTTTACTAACATTTATGTAAGTGTTGTTCTTGTATTTATGTATAATGTATGTATTGTAAATATATTCAAAACTTTTCATCTTACTGTAAAATGATAGCATCACCCACAAATGTAAAGGGAGTCCCAGTAAAGAAATTTTGTGAGAGGAAGTTCTGTTTCTCCCCAGTCTGAAAGACAAAAAAATGAACAAGTGTTTAGTTTTCCATGTGTCCCAAAATGTCTCCGTTAGTGCTTTGCATTTCTGTATTCAATTTTCATATGAGCTGAGCTGTGAATTGAAGAACTATAGTACACATCTTTAAATGTATGCATTTGTAATTACCTGAAATATGAATGGAGGCATGAAGGTTAAATAAACTTGCTTTTTGTATGTAACAAATCCAGTTAACTGTTGGGAGGGTCAGAACAGATTGCAGGAATGTTGGAAAATTTGCGTGTAATTGATAATTACATTGATTAATTGGTAATTGATGTGTAATAGTTTTAGAGCACCTTGAATGTTCAACTAACATGGGACAAATTATAGTTTCATTCATTGAGCATTTTTTTAAGATGTTCATTCTACCCTAGAAGAATATGAATGTGCCACCAGTGTACGCACTGTTGAAGATCAAGAAGCAGGAGATTATATTGCACTGTTCCTATAGTAAGGAAGAAATTTAGACAAAATGAGACAGCAGAAGTTTGAATTTACGCAAGAGGAGTGAACGTGAACGAGTGCAATGATTCAGCGTGAGTTCTGCATTCCAGACATTTTAATATGTTCTACTCTGTAATGAACATCAGTGTTATCTGTGGCTCATCTAACTTTTATGTACACCTTTTGCACTAACACACATAATGGCTTCATCATAATGTAATAATGCTTTGATTAGTTTTTGTTTTAACGGAGCCCTATAGATATTTAGCCCTGAATGTAGTGAAATATCAAAAGAAGTTGCATCAAGCAAGGTGTCGTTACTCTCAGTGAGCCTGCCTGATGCATGTTGATCTACCATGTTAAAGATGTTATATAGGATTAATGGTAGTTGCCTTTTCCCTAGGAAGGAAGATTTCATGACTAAGGTGAGAGGAGATGGATTTTTAAAAAAGACATGAGGCAATTTTGTTTACACAGAGAATGGTTCGTGTGTGGAATGAGCTTCCTGAGGAAGTGGTGGATGTGGGTACAATTACAGCCTTTAAAAACATTTGGCTAAGTACATGAATAGGAAAGGTTTGGAGGGATATAGGCCAGGAGTAAGCAGATAGGTCCAATTCAGGGGGGATTATGTTGAACGTAGACTGATTGGACCGAAGGGTCTGTTTCCACACTGTATGACTCTATAATACTTAGAAGCAGCAATAACAATGCAAGGTGAAATATTGTAACATTGACTATCAGGTAAACCACCACCCCTCCCACCCTCCAATTTATTCACACTATTAGATTGCAAGTAGCCAACAATTAAAATGCCCATTCCAGACATGTTGTTCAGATTTCTGAGTGTTTATACCAAGAAATGGGATGCCCTGTCAAGCATGACAATTTCCTGCTCAGTGATTACATGTATTAGTTTATGTATGGAGTGTCTATGATGTATTGGAAGATAAAAGCATCCTCTTGAGAAAAGAAAGCTTACCTTTATCAATAACTTTTCACAATCACAGGACATCCTAAAGTTCTCTAAAGTCAGTGAAGACATTTGAGGAATAATCATTTACATAAGGGAACATGGCTGTCAATTTGCACTCAGTACACTCAAATTCCTGAATGAATAAAGCATAGTGAAAAGTCAGCCAAACTTAATTTATGTAAGCTGATGCTAGTTATATTGATTGGAAATACCAACAGCTGAGATATGTGTTAGAAGACAAATTCAGTGGTGAATTACTCTGATGGTCAGTCTAATTAAGTAAAAACTGCAATTGCTTTAGAGACTCAACAAGTCTGTCAGAATCTGTGGAGAGAGAAAGAGAGTTAACATTTTGAGTCCAGTAACCCTTCTTCACAATACTGGACTCTTAAACGTTAAACTCTGTTTTCTCTCCACAGATGCTGCCAGACTTGCTGAGTTTCTCCAGCTGTTTCAGACTTTTAGCATTCACAGCCCTTTGCTTTATTTTCCAGCCTATTTAAACATTGTATCTTATGTGTCCTATCTTTGACAGGAGCTTAAAACTCACATGATGTCTACTACTCTTTTTCTATCTGACAAAGCTAACGTTCATGCCTAATGGAATGAATCAGTTTGGAAAGCATACTGCAGTTAGTAATTTCAAGTCCTTGAACAAGTTAAAGGATCTCTCACAGCAGAGGATGAAGTTCAAATTCAAAAGGGTCAGATACGTATATGGATATCTAAACAGCTGCGGTGATTTTGTTACTCGTCTCTAAGTTTGAGTCAATTAATACAATAGCATATCATTGCAATTGCTGGAAATCTGTAATAAAACTTGGTGGAAGATTATTGACCTGAAATGTGAGCTGGATTTTCAGCCTCACAGCTGGCAGTTTGGATCTGGAAACTTCCCACACACCACGTCTACCTTAAGAAAAGAATTACCCCAATTTTTGCTTTGGGGTAATAAGTGTGGAATGGAGTAAAGCCTGCTATCCTGCTCAGACATCTCAGGTGGTCATACAGGCTGCCGGGTGTCAAGGTGAGATGCTTAAATGAAACACCTCAGTCATCTGGATTTTTCCCAGTTGTGTTAAATATTAGGCCCTCTAGTCCTCAGCCCTCATCATCTCTCACACCGACATCCCCTTCCACCCCTATGGTCCTTCATAAAACCATGCCAGCTTAATGCCAAGCCACAATACCACCCGTGGTCTTATGAGTCCCATCCCACGTTAATGCTAATTTATGCCCACCCATGCTCCACCAACTCATATCCTTTACACCTTCATCCCCTTCATGTTTCATACCAACTCACCAGTGTCCACCATAGGCAGACCCCAGGAGACGGCCATTAAATAAATAAAGGTCTGAGTATCTATTACGGCTTTCACTGCATTGAAAAGAAAAACACTCCCATCTATGAAAGTTGCTTCAAAATTTTTGAACACATCAAGTAGTTAATTCCCTGTAAAAGCAAGCGGACTTACAGTTGGCAATATAGTGGTGTTGTCATCGGACTAGTAATTCACAGCCCCAGCTATTGTTCTGAAGAGATGGGTTTGAATAGTAGAACAAGAATTTTGTATTTTGGTAAAAGTGAAATTGAATGCTATCCAATCGTCAATTATGTTTCACCCATGTTCTCTCGGGAAGGAAATCTGCTTTGCTTGCCCGTACTGGATTGTATGTGATTCCAGATCTTCAACAATATGGTTTTTTAACTCTCCTCTTAACTGTTAGGAATGGGCATTAAATGCTGGCAAAGCCAATGATTCCCATATCCCACAAAATAATATTTTCTTGAATCACACGAAAGACAACCAATCATTTAATAATATCTTTTGAGTTGGCAATTAAACTGTGAATGTGCAACGCAAGGCATTTCAAGAAATTAATAGCTTGGCATTTTTACTTATTTGCCCTTTAAGAGTCTCCACATTTCTTCTGTAAATTTCTAAATACCTTGTAGTGGGATTGAGCCTCGGGATTGATTTCATCCAACCACAGTACAGTGTGTTGCAGGGAGGCTGCCTGTATTGAATTAATGGCCTCTTCAAATGGCAGGGGTAGTAGTAGAGGAGGTGGGGGAATGTGAAGTGGTGATAAAAATTGTGCTGTGCCTTTAAGTGTTGAAATTGGCTGCGTGCCTTTGTGAAGAGGACAGATCCCAACTCACTCAATCCTTCTAGTCCCTCCTCTCCACCTACCTCCCTGGGAAACTGAATCAAGGAGCCATTCTGATGTAATTTCCTTCCATTTTCCCAGTCACTGCTCTACTCCAACACCAGTTCCATTAGATTGGGAATATTTAGTCATTGTTTCCAATTTAACCTGATTTCTCTTATTGCCTGATGTGCTCAGTGCTTCCAGTGTCAGGACTATTCACTTTTGTTCCAGATCTTCAACATCTGCAGAAAGGCACACTTCCAGAAAAGCATCAAGCTGAGACACGTCTGCTGTCTCGTGTGGATGTAAAGGATGCCATGCCGCAATAGGGCAGCGGTGTTCTCTGTAGCATCCTGGCCATTTTCATTCCTCATTCAAAATCACAGCAAATAAATTATCTATTCGTGCTGTTATCGCTGCTTATGCACTCAAATCAGTTGCTGTGATTCCTGCGTTGCAATAGTGAAGACACTTCAAAAGGACATCATTAGCTCTAAAGCACCTTGAGACTTTTGAGGTTGTGAAAAGCAAGTTAAAGTCTTGCTGTGTTGTTGCTTGGTATTATTTAAAAGTAATATTTAAAAGAAAATGAGTTAACTTCATACAAAAACAACTTTGGTCATGTGATCAAACTGGTCTAAAGAGCACAGCTGTGACACAGCAGAGAACCAAGATAGGAAAACCAAGTAAGCAAAATATACATTCTTCCCAAGCAAATATTACGCTACTTGGAAACATAACAAGGGAAATGTTGTTATGTAAACTCAACAAAAACATCAAGAGTAATGACACAGATAAATAGAAAACTTGTAGCAGCTTGATGAAAGCCTCTAAAAGGTTGGCGGGACTACATCCTGCTGCAACAGAATCTACCATTGTATCAGATTACTGTAGAGAATAACCTTGAGCTCGCTCATTATAGTACCTCAAGGAGACAGTAATTCTCAGGTAATTCTGCTGAGTAAGCTGCCCTTGTTCTCAATAACTCTACACATAGAGGAAAGTGGAGAATGTGGAGAAGCTCATCACTCATTCACTTCCTATAAGCCATTATAGATGTGTTATTAACATAAAGCAGGCTTAACAAAAAGATAGAAATTGGAGAAGCGGAGATTTCTCAATCAATGCAACCATTTTTACAAAACACCTCATGCATCTGATCCAGACAAACGTGACCAAAAGGGATGGACAACTTTTGGTTTCATCAGCATTGGTTAAACAACTTACCTTCACTTTCCATCTGTTCCTCAGCCACATGGATGTCGGAGACCTGAGGGAATCAGGACAGAGGAGTTGAAAGGAGAGAGGAGCTGAAATAAAGATAGGTTGTTGCTGTTGTGTACTTGAGTTGGTAAAGCATAGATAATGTGTCTTCATGTTGCAAAGAAGAACCATTTAAATGGAGTGACTATGCAAAAGGAGGCAGCAGTGTAGATATAGCTATCCAACTAACTCAAGGAGATAATTTCTGTTATTTTAAATCATGGGATACTTGGTGCCACCTGAAATTACCCTGGAGAAGGTGGGTGGTGAGCTGCTTTCTTGAACTATTACAGTCTGTGGAGAGTAGGCACACCCATAGTGCTGCCAGGATGGGTGTTCCAGGATTTCAACCTAGCAAGGTGAAAGAACAGCGACATAGTTCCAAATCAGGGTAGCATGAAGCTCAGAGAGCAACTTGCAGATAATGGTGTTCCCATGTATTTGCTGCCCCTGTCAATCTAGATGGTAGAGGTGGTAGATTCTATTTGTTTATTTGTTGCTTGATATTCTATTTGCAAGTTGCTGCAATGAATATTGTGTATTACACACACTATATGTTGGTGGAGGGAGTGAAAATTTAAGATGGTAAATGGGAATGCCAGTCAAGTGGTTGCTTTGTCCTAGGTGTTGCCAAGCTTTCTCAGTGCCCTTATTGGCACTCAAGCATAGGGAGCCTCCTCTTCTGACAGCAAACTCTCACTCTGGTCACTATTTAGCCAATCATTGGAAGTTAGCTAAGTCCTATCGACTAGGGTATGCTTGTACAGCAATCCCCATTTTGTAGTCAATGTAGCAAATTTTGAAAAGAATAGTTATACAAAGAAATTTTAAAAATTGCTCCCTTTTTATTGGATTTATGCAGTTATAAAATAGTTGGAAGTGGTTGCAAATGTATTGTCGACTGGATCAATCAATGAGTAGGCTGTTTTCCCATTCTCTAAATTTTTTGGCTGAGTATTTTTGTCTCCTCCTTGCCATCCTGGAGCATTCTTCACTAAGAACAAAGATGGCCAAGAACACATTCTTATAAACCCGCAACAAGAAGTCTGCATTTTTCATAGCAACAGTGGGATCAATTAAATTAACATTATTAATGGGGGGATAGCAACGTAGTGGCAATGTTACTGGGTTTATAATGCAGAAGTCCAGACTAAGGTTCTGGGGACATGGGTTTGAAACCCACCATGATAGATGGTAAAATTTGTATTCAATAGATAAAACTGAACTAAAAAGCTAGTCTAAATGGCAACCATAGACAACAAACCAATGTTGATTGTTGTAAAAACACATCTAATTCACTAATATCCAATAGGGAAGGAAATCTGATGTTCTCACCTGGCCTGGTCTACATGTGATTCCAGACTCACAGCGATGTAATTGACTCTTAACAGCCCTCCAGTCAATTAGGGATGAGCAATAAATACTGGCCTTGCTAGTGAAGTCCATATCCCACGAACAAACAAAAAATGGAATGATAGTGAGGAAACTGATATCTTGAAACTATGCCATGAGACTTTGAGGATATTTATTCATTACAGGGCAATCAGAAAAAAAAAACATTCTAATGTTGGTTCATTGCCAGATCGTGGGTAACATTAAAAAGTTAAATACAATGTGATTCAGTTATTTCACATTTACTGTCCCTATTTAAAATCTCAGGGAGGGAATGCTTCTGCTGATATCACATACACTTTAATGGGAAAACCTGGTTTCTAAACAAGTAGTTTCATTTTAAGTATTCAGGAACATATCTACTACTTAAAATGGGATCATCCTGTATCCTTCAGAGTCCGGAAGATTCAGAGGTAGTCTTATTGAAGTGTAGAAAGTTCTGAGATGGCTTAACAGAGTAGACGAGGGCTGTATCCCTTGGTTAGAGAGTCTAGAACAAAGGGGCATGATAGCAGGTAAGGAGTCTGCTATGTGTGACAGAGATGATTGTGAAGGTTCAATCATTTTATACATTCAAAGCAAGGGTCAAAACTGTTTCACTAAAGGATTACTAAAAGAGACAGGGAAAGTGAGGATGAGACAGGAAAGTGGAGATGAGGTGGAAAGTCATATTGAACAGCCTGCCCCATTCCTATTTTTCATGTTACCCTCACCAGAAAGCCAATGAAAGAACTCCCAGAACAGGAGGAGCACATGCCGTGCATCCTTTCAAACTGATTTCCAAATCTGCTCTTTAACCACGTTTCCCCAAAATAAGCTGTCTGTTAACCTAAGTTCTGCTCGCCTTTTTCACATTTTTTTTTAAAGAAAATACTTGTGAAAACACAATTCATATTTTCTGGAATGAAGTTTGAAAAGTAACTTAATACAATATCCATGTCATGCCAACTGATCAAAAGTGCTTTGTATTTTTGCCTCTCTGTGGCAGGCTTTGCGACTGTTGCTATTAGGATAGGTCATTCACAACGGTCAGCATAACCTGTTCCTTTTTATACAACAATGTTGTGTCAACATGTTCCATATTCGCTCTCTGTTTGGGTGATTAAAACTACAAGGAATAAAAGTCAATACAACATTGACAACATCCTACCAAAGCCATTGTGTGGTTACTTGTGATGTTCCTTTAAACCCAACTAGATCTGTGAGTGAATGTGAGTCTCTGTGCATTACAGTAAAAGTTCTCTGATCTATATATCAAAAAAAAAGCAATTGCAAAGCCAATTACGCATTAACTGATGGGAATTTACACCAAAGGTTTGGTGAGAAAATGGCTCCCTTTGATTTTCTTTTGTTTGTTCCTACTGAAAGTCTGGAAGTAATGCTCATGACCAACATGGTTACCGCTTCGTGATAGCTGCTGTTGCTATGTTATGATCTATACACAAAATTTAACAATGGGACTTAAAGAGCTGCATTTGTATACTTGACTATTGATGTGAGGGATAGGATAAAACCATGTGCAAATGGTTCTCATGCCAGTCACACAGGGTTTGAAAAGTCTCAACAGGGAAAGGAATTTGTTTGCCTGGCACAACATCTAGTGGCATTGTGTTGATCCCCACAGGCAGACAGCAGGTAAGCTGCTATCAGCTAGTACATTGTACCGCCAGCACCTCTGGAATCGGTACAAGTCTATATTGCACTACTGGAAGCAATACCACAAACACATTTCTCACTGATGTCAATAGGAATAGAACCCTGTCCAGTGATGTTTTGATTATTCCAGCAATATCACATCTGATGACCAGAAATTATCAAGAACAGCTTCATTAAAAATAGAGCACCTCATGCATTCGCCAAACTTGTTCTGAATTAGATTTCTGATTTTTAAAATATTCTTTTCCTTTGGAGTATGGCTCAAAAGGAGTTCTACTCAAGAGCAGGATGTCACAGCACATAGAACAACAATGTCATACAGCATTGGAAATTACTGCTGTCATATTCTCCAATGAGCAGATGACCTCCAGATTAGGAAGACCCCAGGGTTTGATCCCTGGTCTGTGGTGAATTAACTGAAGTCCATCAATGGTTGAACAATGGTTAGGTGGAAATAAAAATCCACTGGATGGCAAAATGTGGAAAATTATTTCATTTGCAAGAATTCACAATAGTAGCTTCACCAGCCCACACAAACAGCTACGGTCTACTATCAGCTGCAAAGTTACTTTTAAAGATTCACAGTCAGTCTGTTTCCATGTTTCTGTTATGCAAAACCCTACAAAATAAATTATCGCTGTTTAGTTAGGCAGAGACTGACTGTGTGAAATCTATTTCCTCAGTGTGTTGAACATTACTTTGAATTCAACTGAGACACTATTGTAGGCCAATAATATACATCAAATTGTTCCTACAAGCAGATCAGCATCAGGATTAAAGGTTGGCAGGAAGGCAAGCCCTAAATTGCACACCTCCACCCATCATGCCAATTTGTCACCATGATCCTGATCTCGAGTCATTTTTAAAGAGGCATCCCACTGGCAAGTGGCAGGTAGCCAATTGATCTGATTTGATTTGATTTATTATTGTCAATGTACCTAAGTTCAATGAAAAGTTTTGTTCTGTGTGCAGTACAGCAGATCCTCCAATCTGCAACCTCAGAAAGTTAGATCAGTATGGAGAATGGTAAAGCAATCATGCAGGATTCAAATTGGGAAAGTTGGAGGCAGAGGGAGCCTTGATTAACCCTGCATGGGACACTGCTCCCTATGTCCAATGGAAGGACTGCCAATCAACCAAAATTGGATTATTCTTCAGAGAGTGTATCCATGCTGAGGTGTCCTTCTTCCCCGTCTCCATTGCCAGTGAGGCTTTAATGTGTTGTTACTGAAGGGCCTCCCACTAACTATCCTTAATCAGATGGCATACCTGCTCCCTGCAATTAAATGACCTCGTCCTTCCTTTCAAAGCCTGGGAAGATGTGTCTGGAAAGCTCCTTGCAGCATTGGATCCTGGAACTGATCCCAACTACAGGTTCCTGATGTTGAAAATCCAGCTCATGTGTTCTATTCAATTTCAATCTCAGCTGTGGTTCAGTAGACAGCACTTTAGCTGTTTGAGTCAGAAGTTTGTGGGTTCAAGTTTTGTTTGTGGTGCATGAGATGTTGAACTATTGCTCTGATTTCACAAGTGAATGTTTAAAATTCACACTACCATTTGAAAAAGAACATGATGTTCTTCTCTCAATCAACATTACTTAAAAAAGACAGAATCTCCGAGCATTATCTTATTGTTATTTATGGGACTTTACTGTGTATAATTTGGCCGTCACACTTGTGAAATTTCTGTTGAAAAGCCACCAGCTCTTTGAGAAGACTATGAGTTGAGCATTGTAACATTTCCTTAATGCTGTTTACGTTTATGTTTAAACGAAAACAAAATTAAATTCCTAGGCATAACCACTAAGATAAAGTCATTAATTTATTTTCTGCAGATTAAAATTGTAAAATATATTTCAAGATATAAACTCTTGATGACAGTGCTACTTAACACACAAAAAAGTAATTTCAAATGTACTTTTAATGAGATCTTTGGGATATCTATCCAGAATTATGACTAAGATGCCCATCTACTCATTATGCCTCAAGTTCAAAGATGGATAACCAATGATATAAGTCAACATAAGACACATGATTATGGATGAGCTCCAATCTCAGCACTTTTTTTGTGCTTCATAGAATTTGCAAACACAGAGCACAATTTCCTGATTGTGTGAAATTTAACTCTACTTATTATGATCCAAGTTGATGTTATTACTGGACACATCATGTTTTGACTTGTTTTAATTCTGACAAAACAGTCCTTTGCTGAAACAAGCATACAGTGCTGCATGTTTTGTTTTCCAAATAAAATGGAAATTTGTCAACAAAAGAAAAGAAGACAGAATAGAATAAATTAAATCATTTACTTATAGCACAAATTCAATGATATTAAAACACACAATAAAAGTATATTCCCATTAATCCCAAAATGCACCTTCGCAAAAAGGATAGAAACAAAACAGGAACAAAAACAAAGTTGCCGGAAAAGCTCAGCAGGTCTGGCAGCATCTGTGAAGGAAAAACAGAGTTAATGTTTCAGGTCCGGTGACCCTTCCTCAGAACTGATTTTGTACAGTACCCAAAACACACTCTTGGTACGATATCAAAATACCACTCGTACAATACTCACACTCGAGGCCCTGTAACTAACACTGTGGGAGTTTAAGTTATTTATGATTTCAACTTTTAGACTGAAACTGCAGAAAGTTTCTTCTTGGACCTATTATACACTTGCTTAAATGTATGGTCTTTAAAGAAACTGCTTCAGGGCTTTACACCAATACAGTTCTTAGACTAGAGTAGCATAATTCAGTATACATCCTTCCTTTCTCAGCAGTATGCTCTATACAACCTATTCCAAGGCCTCACGGTGAAACTAAAAAAAACTCACTCAAAGCTATAGTGTTTCCCTTGAGCCTAAAAAAAAACTCCTGACCTTCTGAACTGTTTGGTCATAAAATCTCTACCAATGTACACAAAAATCTATTACTTCTAAAGCTGGACTTCAAAAACTGGTTAAAAAGAACTCAAAATGGTAGCAAAAAGTGAACAATTAATTTCCAATATGCACAAAACCCACCAGTTACTAACTCAAGAATGAGAAACACAAAATTGCAATAAATAGTAGTAGAAATGCCATAATTTACATCACATACTGCTGGAAAAAAAGATATCAGTTTCTGCGCCAGATTCCACTTACAGAATGAAAACAAAAACAAACTTAGAATGAGAAAGATGGCTAGGAGTAGGACACATTGCCCTTCGAACCTGTGCTTTCCTTTTACACCATGGCTGATCCACTGGATGTCTAAACTTTCCTGTCTGGTTCCTTTAATGGCCAAAGTTTTGTCACACATGTGTCTCAAACATACTCAAAAACTACATTTCCGCAAACCTCTAGTCTGGGAATGTTATAACAACTCACTGTCTGGGTGAGTAACTTTCTCCTCAGCACCAGATGTCTGACCCCTTCTTTGAGACTATGCCCCTAGTCTTAGACACCACAGTCAGTGGAAGCATCCCTCAGCATCTATCCATCTCAGAAAATTGTGTGTTTTAATGAGGCCACACTTCAAGAATATGAGTTCTTTCTTGGATACATGCAATGTTTTTAAGCAACGTCAGGTTATCCCAGAGTGGTTTTGTATTGCGCTCTGTGTTATATTGTAGGACCTTACTGTGAAAATAGAGTTTGTTCTAATGGTTTGCTTCCTAAGTCTTGTGGAAAAATTGGTCATGGATACACAGATAAAACACACAGATTTATTTAAAACAAGTTAAGAGATATGAAGATAGTATTAAGATATGCTATAAATATTAAGAGCCTTCAACGGTCAGGTGTGGTTTTAGTAAAGAGTTTGATTCTGTCGCAATTTGCCCAGTTTCCTCTCTGTACAAATAAAACTGAAAGAACTGCAGATGCTATAAATCAGGAACAAAAAACAAAGTTGCTGGAAAAGCTCAGCAGGTCTGGCAGCATCTGACGAAGGGTCACTGGACCCGAAACGTTAACTCTGTTTATTCCTTCACAGATGCTGCCAGACTTTCCTCTCTGTACACTTCTTCTAGTCCACAAGCTTTTAGCAATGTTGTGAAAATAACGCTGCAGGTGGAAGACCATACAAATAAATCAATGGTTTGTATAGGAAAAACCCAAACTAAAATGCCTACTTATAATGTGGAAACCCAGGCATTATTTCCAAGAGACTGTGTGATAGAAGGAAGAAGGCTGCACACCAGCATTCTGACTTATTGATATATCACAGAAAGGAGTGGTGAAGATTTTGTGGTATGCATATCTTGACATTTACCTTTATACCTTACTCTTTCCTTCTCCCACATAAGCTTTTAGAAAATAAACAGCGCAATTGTCTTGCAAGCGCAGTTTTAAAATTCCAATCCTGTGCTTCACTTCTCACCACTTTGCATATTTTGATCAATTGCCCATGCACCATTGTGCCTCTCTCCAGTTTTGTGCAGATATAGATTTCTTTGCCATGTAAAGTGACCCTCCCAGACAGCAAAGCATCAACTTTATTTCACTATAATTTTTTTCTGATGCAGAGATACATTGACATGTTTTCAGCAATTAACATTCTATCTGCAGCTGATGAACTTTTTACTCTCTTTGAGACAAGTTGATTGGTAAGGTCAAAACCTGTTCTGTGTGTGAAAAGTAGTTATTCTCAGTAGATTTTTTAAAAAAAAAACTGTAGGAAGTATCTTGGGTTGCTAAATGAATGGATTAACCAGAATCAAAAAGTTGCAGATAAACCACAGCCCTAAAGTTATAACCTAATATCTAAGGACACGATATATCAGATTATGAAATTCAGCCCATTAATTTATCAAGTTTACAGATCTTCTTAAAGGTCAGTTAATGATGAGAAAAATACTTGCCTTGCCAACGATGCCAACATCTCATGAATAATTGAAAAAAAAATGCAAACTTTATTACTCTTCAAAGAAACGAAGTAATTAACTACTGGAGAGACTGATCATGATAATGAAGAAAAAAAAAACTTGCACAAAATAAATATCAGTTCACTATGTCAAAATTCATTTCTTGTTTGTTTTAAGCTATGCAAAAAGTTGCCAGTGCTAAATATTCCCTTACCAATATTGAAATTTAATTAATGATAACTTCTACCATAAGCACAACTATAGCATAACTAAAGCTTTCTTTATGAGTTTTCCTCAGTAGAATAGTAGAATAAGGTTTCACTTTTTGCTTCCAGATTCCAAAGTCAGGGGACACGGTCCTCCTCCACTATGGGGTAATAATCACCTGGCTATGATTTTCAACAATTAGTGGCTAAAGGGCAGGTTCACTGTCCAATTAAGTCTTTTGAAGCTGTGGGTTATTCACCTTGGCAAGAGTTAGCTGGCAGAGCAGTTTAGAGAGAGAGTAAGGGCATTTCCATCTTGAGGCATGCTGGTTCCAGCTGATAAAATGTGTACATTTAAAGTGGTCTCAATAGCCAGACAACCCTTCCACAGTTCAGCTGCAGCCATGTAGTTTGAAGTCTCCTATGATATGTAGCCTCTTTTTGCTCTTTTAGGTAAAAATTATTTTTCTTTTCCTCTCTGAGTTGCCTTCTTAAACATAGAAAATAGGAACAGCAGTAGGCCATTCAGCCCTTTGAGCCTGTTCTGCTATTCAATATGATCATGGCTGATCATCCAACTCAATACCCAGTTTCTGCTGGCTCCCCATATCCTGTGATCCCTCTAGCCCCAGGAACTATAACTAACTCCTTCTTGAAAACATTCAATATTTTGTCCTCAACTGCTTTTTATAGCAAGAATTCGACAGTTTCACCACTCTCTGGGGTGAAAATATCTTTCCTCATCTCAGTCCTAAATGGCCTGCCCTGTATCTTTAAACTGTGAAGCCTAGTTCTGGAGTCCCTGGTCATCAGGAACATACTTCCTGCCTTTACCATATAAAGCCTTAAAATAATTTTATTGGTTTCTATGAGACAACTCCCAGCGCACCTGCAAACTCTTCAAAACTCTAATCAATATAATCCTGACTAATCTAGTCTCTCTTCATTTGCTGGTCCTGCCATCCCAGGAATCAGTCTGGTAAACCTTTGTTGCACTCCTTCCAGAGCCAGAACTTCCTTCCTCAGATAAGGAGACCAAAACCACACACTATACTCCAGATGTGGTCTGAATAAGACCCTGTACAATCGCAGCAAGAAATCTAACTTCTGTACTCAAATCCTGTAGCTAGGAAGTCCAGCATACCATTTGCCTTCTTCACCATCTGCTGCACCTGCAAGCTTGCTTTTAGTGACTGGTGTACAAGAACACTCAGGTCTCATTGCCCCTCTCCCTCTCCTATTCAGATAATAATCTGCCTTCCTACTTATGTTACCAAAGTGGATAGCCTCACTTTTATCCATATTATAACTCATTTTCCATGTCTATTCACTCAACTTGGCCAAATCACACTGAAGCATCCCTGTTTCCTCATCACAGCTTGTCCTCCTACTCAGCTTTGTGTTACTGTTTCAGTTCAGTCCACATAATAATCTGTTAATATGAACATGTTCCCCTTAGACTGAAATAAATCCATTCCTGGGCATACCCATGGAATTTAGTAGAAGACAGTGACATTGTTGTTTTCTTGATTCTTGTCTGTGAATTGCATGTGTCATTCAGCTGGATATCAATTTTTTTTATTGGCTACAAGAAACCTGGCCACCAAAAGGTATACGGTTCTCTGGCTCTACACTTCAAGCAATGTTTAGAAACCTTGGCCTAGGTGTAAGATTTCAAATCTCAGTGCTCTTAGGATTACTATTCTACCATTGCAAAGTAGCAATTCATCCATCAACGGCCCGCTGTTCTCTCTCTACTTGAAACATGGCCTCCAGACTGGACGAAGTGGTATATATGTCACCCATCCTCAAATATAAAACTGTCTGATCTGCTTACATTCCTCATATGATTTTTGTTTCTTTTTTATTTGTCTCAATATTTATGTAGTTATTGATAACATATGGACTATTATTAGAACAAGATCCATACTTCCATAAACTCGACATCTCATTTTTCAGAATTCTGTTTCAATGCATGGTAATGCATCTGCTATACTCTGTTACAAGCTTTGAACATTTACCATAAGAGTATCAAACCTCATCAATCTTAATTTAAACCTTTCAACTCTGGATGGCATTGCTGTAAGCTCATTCAAATTCTGTTTCTATTGGAATGTGAAGATCGAAGGTGTAGTCGGAAAATTGTGCATATGCCCACATAGTCGCTAAATTTTCCATTTTGGAATACTGAATATGCCTTCTCCATGTCCATTAATGAGCTCGAGGCATAATAGAATGGTTTGCATTTCCATCCATTTGTATTGGAAACAGTTCTGCCTCAATCTTAGAGTGGATGGGTATACTGCTATTGCTGTAGATAATTCCAAATCATAGCATGTATTATTTCTGATAACATCAAATCCTCCTTGACTTTTTTCAAATGATTTCCATATTCTCCTCTGAACACCATTCATTAATTTGTCAAATAAACTAGAACAATGGCTTACTGAGCTCTGCTACTTTTTTTTAGAAATTTAGCTACTTTGATTTACATTTCCAGGAACGATTGTAACTCTGTAACATTTCTTGAAGATTAAAAGTATTTAATGACTCTGGTCTTCAGTGGATCAATCTATTTTCCTGATCAAATCACAACTTGACCAAGAAACTGATTTGTTGGTTGTGAAAAGTCGCACATACTGTCGAGTGTCAATCCTATCTCTTGCAGTCTTCTTAGTACTGCTGTCAATATCACGTCATGTTCAGCTTCTGGGATTAGTGCTGTGTGATACACTGTTTTTAACCTTCGCAGCACCGTAAATAACTTTGAACATTCTGCAATGAAGTCTCCTGATTGACCTTCACCATTCTTTGTACCTTCTATCCTGTGAATTAATTCAATTCCATACATACTTTTCTGCTTAAGAATGAACAGCACTGATCTTGAATTAAGCACAATACTTCAGTAATTACTTTTTCCCTGTGCCTTAAAGGAATGATTCTTTCTCACAGACCTTCAGCACCATTTCTCTAAGTCCATGTAACTTTTTGCAGGATGGTTGAAGAGCACTCTTGTTTCAGAATCTTAAAGGACTGAAGTCGCTGCTCCAGAATTTAATTTAAATGTTGTCCTGGTTCCCTTCTACCATAGCCTGTGCACTCCAAATAATTTCCAATTCATTCATTAATCTTTCCCAAGATGTATGTCGATAACTTGTGAATGCTCTATTTCATAGACTTTGAGTGTTTTGCCACTTATTTCCAATCTGACGTACTGCCTGAAAATGTCCCATCTTTTTGCATCAAATTAATGGAACAGTTCCTGTACCTATGACTTTCTCTTCCGTACCGTCAATTGCTTGTTTGAGCTGCTACCAGTAGTTGCTTCTCATGCCACACATGCCTCCTGTCAAATTTCACTCGTTATATCTGAGAAATTCAACTGTTTCTTTGGGATCTCTCTCTTTTCCTTTTCTCCCCACTACTCCTGCCCCTCTGGCTACCAATCAATTCTGCCTCCTGATTTCAACTTGCCTACTTTAAAAAAAATCAGTCTTGGCAAAGTCAAGTCTTTTCAGAATCATAAAATCCCTACAGAATGGATAAGAGGCCATTCAGCCCAACAAGTCTGCACCAACCCTCTGAAGACCATACTTAATCTCTGCACATTTGGACTGTAGGAAGAACCTGGCAGAAACTCACACGGAAACGAGGAGAATGTGCAAACTCCACACAGTCAGCCAAGGCTGCAGTCAAACTTGGCTCCCTGATACTGTGAGGCAGCAATGTTAACTACTGAGCCACTGTGCCACCTGTGTCTACAAGGTCTGCAAATTATCTAATATTGCATCCTCCATTACTCCAATAACTATTCTTCTGTGAATTGTAACTAGGGTTGATGCCGGCTTAGCTAGCGATGGCCACGTCCCATGAGTGAATGTAAGAAGACATTAGGTCCTCTGTCAGATTATCATATTCACAGCCATCTGATAATTGGTACAAATCATTCATAAATGTATTAATACTTTCCCTGTGTTTCTGGGTATGTTTATTGAATTTTACATTGTGCATCAATAACTTTGCCCTATGCAGCTTTTCCCACCCAGACTCACATCCCCGCACTATCCTTATAACCCCACATTTCCTATGGCCAATCCACCTAACCTGCCCACCGTTGGACAGTGGGAAACCTGAGCATTTACTGGACACCTATGCTGACACAGGGAGAACATGCAAACCACATACAGACAGTCACTCAAGGCTAGGTGAGTCTTGAACATCGCTATAAAATAAAGGGACACTCATTTAAAACTGAGATATGAAGAAATGTCTCCTCTCAGAGGGTAGAGAATGTTTGGAATTCTCAACCCTCAGGGATGAAACTTCTTAGAGAATGTCCAGAATTCTCTACCCAAAGTGTAATGGAGGTTTTATCACTGTAAATACATAAAGAGGCAGTAGATATATTTTTGAAATATCAAGAGCTATGAGTTGCTGGCATGAAAGAGAAGTTGAGGCCTTTGGTAGATCAGTAAAGATCTTATAGAAAAGTGGACAGTGTTGAGGGGACATATACCCTTCTTCTACCTATTTTATACCCTATTTCATGCCCTATTTCATACCTGCTTATACCTCAGCCCAATGCAGGCTTATATGTAACTTTTAGAAAACTCTCCAGTTGATGTAGAGATTCTACCAATTGCTGCTTTTTTTTTTACTGCTTGCTACTATACAATAATTTGTTATGTTCAAGTGGTTTCAATAACTCTTGAAGACTGCTACCTAAAGAACAGTCTAACTTTACTATATTTGCAGTGAGAAGAATACCCCCATACACTTTATTTCCACGCTACTTTCTCACCTTTCAGTTTTCATGAGAGTTTGTTGCTGCTTACTATAATGTGATACACTATTGCAGTTGACCCTTTATGGAATTTAGCCTGACATACTTCATTATGTTGTAGAACTGAGAGCCTCAAAGTTAAAGTCATTCTGGAGCTCTGGCTCCCCGCTGTGGTATTCTGCCAGAAGGACATGTCCAAAGAGATAATCTAGACCCCGACTACTTGAAGGTTTGTAGCCTGGTTGGAAATCTCCAGTCAGTTTCAGGTGCCTCACTACATCTGGGATTCAGGTTCAATTCCAGCCTTGGGCGACTGTGTAGAGCTAGCATGTTCTCCTTCTGTCTGTGTGGGTTTCCTAAGGTGTGCACATTTGGTGAATTAGCCATGGTAAATGCGGGGTTATAAGGATAGGGTAGGAGGCTGCTGAGTCTGAGTGGGATATACTTTGGAGGATTGATTGGCCAAATGGCCTCTTTCTGCAATCTAGGGATCCCATGACTTATCTATGAGAAGTCTTTAGTTTTTATTTAAATGCTCAGGATGCGCTGTGAAATCACCACGCCATCAACAACTTTTCATTCCTGTCTACCTCCTTATGGGGAAGGTTGGGGGAGGCAGGAGTGGCGTTGGTGGCCTAAAATCCTTTCTTTGGTATTGATATTCAACAGACAAGTCAATTCTCATCTCTATGCAAACATTTACCAGCTAAATTCTTGGTAGCATTCATGCCTGCCCTTAAGCAACTCCAGAATGCTAGCACCAGTTTTGACCATTCCATCTGTGAGCCTTCCACTAATTGGAGAGACCAGGAACCCAGGGGCACAACCTCAGAATGAAGGGATCTAAAGTTCCTTTAGAACTGAGAGGAGGAGGAACTTTTCATCCAGAGGGTAATGAATCTGTGGAACTCAATGCCACAGCAGCCTGTAGATGTCAAGTCATTGAGTCTATTTAGGACAGAGATGGATAAATTCTTGATTAGTAAAGGGAGAAGGCAGGAGAATGAAGCTGAGAAACAAACTAGCCATGATCAAATGGTGGAGTAACTCAATTGGCCAAATGGTCTAAGAACATTTGTACCATGTTTTCTTTAAGTTTGTGACTTTTTCCATAACCTGTTATATACAGAGCAGATATAGCTCATGCCAGGAACTTGGCATGATTATTAAATGCAATAACAATCCCAGGAGAAGAACAAAATCAGTATTTTAATTTGTATAATAAAACTGGCATAGAATTTACTTTCACCTGATGTTAACAAAGCAGCATTCAATGTTTTATTGCTAAAAGAACTGGTCGACTGTGAAAAAAAATGTAAGTATGAATCATTTAGAATTATCTTGTGATTTAAGCCAATGTTGCTACCTGAACATTGAGTGCCTGACTGGATTATCTCTGAACTGCACAAGTACTGCCCAAGGCTTCTTGTTCCTTATCCCTAAGTGAGGCTCTTCAACTCTCTTCTATTGATCTCAAAATCAGTTACATCACTCCAATTCTCATGACTCTCATTATACCACAATAAACTTTTCAACTTTTTCTTGTCATTCCAAAATGCCTCAATAGGAGGAATGCGCAGGGGTGTGTCAGGGATGCTGGGGGATATGGTAGTACATGAATTGCTCCTTAGAAGTGCCAGCTCAGCAGGGTGAATTGAATGGCTTTCTTCTAAGTCAGAATGATACAGTGTCACAACATTAAACCAGATTTCACTGCAGTTTCAAACAACGAGATTGTTTTAATTGTCACTTTTCATCTATGTTTCTATCTTTATACTGCAATACCATGCAAAGGGTGGGAAAAAAGACTTATCATGCTCAAAACAGAATGGCTTGGAGTTTCAGTTCATTGACCTGATTTTCAATTCATCCTATATAGTGTAAATTAAACAAAAGACCAGCACAAACAATGAGAGTAATCAGGCTGGACACTGTCATCATTCTCATCCACCTTCAGATCATTAGTTGACCACTTGAGGGCTTCAATTAGATCATAAACTGATGGACCAACTTGCGACCTCGCATGCCTTGGTACGGGTAGGAGGCTCCTGTGGTTCGATCGTAGTGTCCTTAAGCTGAATGAGGAGGCCCAGCTTCAAGTCCCACCTCCAAGTCCCACCTCCTCCAGAGGTGTGTAATGACACCTCTGAACAGGTTGATCAGAAAATATCGACACAGGCAAATTGCAACAGGGATAGGCACTGAGAACAACATCATTGGCATGGTGCCCAAATTGATGGTCCCTCCCCGCCCCATGGGCCATTGTTTAGCCTTAAGATGCTGTAACTATTCTAAGATAACATTACAGCTGTATTTTTAATGGTTCTTCAATGCTTTCTTGAAACCAACAATGGGATATCTAGCTCTCTGTAGATATTTTCGCTTTGCTTCAGAGATTCTCTCTCAATTTCTTTGGGTGAAGTTGGTAAGTTACAAAATAACTCCAGACAGAGCAACTGGAATTTTGAGAATTCAAATAACTGTGTCAACCAAACTACCATCAATTAGACAAAGGTGGAGAAAAAGGAAGCTAAGGGCAGGCTGGATTGAAGGGTATGAAATTACAAGGGTTTCTAATTAGAGTGGACAAGAAGGTTTTGTTCATCTTATTTTGAGGGTGGATGTAACCAAATTTATGGTAACAATTAGGAATCTTAGAGAAATTTCGAGAATATTTCTTTTCACTCAGAGGATACTGGAGGTCTGGAACTTACTCCTTGAAAGGATGATAGAAGCAGAAGCTCTCACAACATTTAAAACATAATGGAATTCACACTTGAAGTCTCATAACCTACAGGGTGTGGGCCAAGAACCAGAAAATCTGACTAGGCTAAATGGTTTCTTATCGGATAGTATGATGGCAATGGGCAGTATATTCTGTACTGTAAATTTTGATGATCCTAGTTCAATTTATGATCAGTAACTTTTTTTTTAGATTCATATGTGGTACAATTAAGTGTGAAATTGAACTGTACTCCATGTCTGACACGTAAGCCCTTTTCCTAGCTCCGCAGATGCTGCCCAATCTGCTGAGCTTTGTATGCACTTTCTTTTATTTCAAATTTCCAGCATACATCTTGGCACTGCAATGGTCTTAGTTAAAAGGAAAACATTTGTAAAGAATTTAAGAACTTCAAGGTAGGAGCTGTTCCTTTCACTTAGGAGCAACACACTTACATTTCATCAATGATAGTTTGCAACCTGAATCTCTGACTTAACAGAAGATTTTCTTCAACACTGAACATTCCATAGATAGTCATTTGCAACTATTGTAAATTTTAGACAGCTCATCACACTAGAGCGCAAGATAACAAAAATGTTTTTCCACCATGAGTCACGCTGGTACAATTAAGTACCTGCAATGCTGCATACTTTACAGACTCTCATTTAAAGAAGAATGTAATTCGTATTTTGCAAAGGCAATTTACATTAATGCGGCTCCTTTATAACCAAGGCATTTTACAGGAGCATCTAAAAAAGAAATTGGCATGCAAGATGTTAAGGCAGATAAACAAAAGCTTGGTCAAAGAGTTAAGTTCTCAGGCGCATCTTGGAGGAGGAAAGGGAAGTTATGGGCATAGCATTGATGGGAAATTCGACAGCTCTGAGTTTAAGCAACTGAAGACTCAGACACCAAGTAGGGATTAAAACCAGGGATGCTCAAGAGACCAGGATTGGAGGATCTTGCAGAGGACTGAGCAGCTGGAGGAAACAGAGATAAGGAAGGACTAAGCCGTGAAGGAATTTGAAAACAAGTGTGGCAATTTTAAAAGCCACTTTATGCTACTCAATGAGGAGCTAATGTGGATCAGCAAGGATAGGGGTGATGAGCGATTTTTTTTTCATCTAAGAAGCTAATCATTTCTCTTGCTAGTACAGATCTTGAACATTGCTGAAAAGCAAGGCATGTCGCTGAAGCTTTCGTCTTGCGCTGCTCAGGAGAAATGCAAGATTGCCAAACTTCAAACAATCACAGCAATTTATAGTACGGTTGAAAAGGGTTTGTTAAACTGTTTGACTGTGATTGGCAAGAATTTCAAATGACCATGACAATTTGCATAACACTTCAAACATGGGAAGCAGAATTTTGGGTGACTTCAAGTTTACGGAGGGTACACTGTGGGACACCAGCCAGTATTGTGTTGGAATAGCCAAGACTAGAGGTAACACAGGCGTGGGTGAGAGTTATAGCAGCAGACTAGTTGAGGGAGGAGTAAAAGGTTTCCTTCTTGATGCAGTTATGATAAACATAGAAACATAGAAGATCGGAGCTGGAGGAGGTCATTCAGCCCTTCCAGCCTGCTCCACCATTGTTCACGATCATGGCTGATCGTCCAACTCAATGGCCTAATCCTGCTTTTTCCCCATAACCTTTGATCCCATTTGCCCCAAGTGCTATATCTAGTTGCCACTTGAATACATTCAAAGTTTTGGCATCAACTACTTCCTGTGGCAATGAATTCCACAGGATCACCACTCTTTGGGCAAAGAAATATCTCCTCATTTCCATCCTAAATCATCTATCCTGAATCCTCAGACTGTGACCCCTGCTTCTGGACACACCTATTAACATGGTCTCAATCTATGTGCTCTCAATTCATGTGTTTGCAATCCAAACTGCAGCCAAGTGAGGTTGGAACTTGGAAACCAACACAGAAAATAAAATTTAAATATACTGCATTTTAAGATTCGAGTTCGAAGATGTGTGTGTGTGCATGTGTGTGTATGTTTGTGCGTGTGCACGTGTGTGTGTTTGTGTGTGTGAGTGCATGTGTGCGTGTGTGTGCACGTGCACGTGCATGTTTGTGTGTGTGTGAGTGCGTGTGTGCATGTGTGTGTATGTGTGTGTGTGCGTGTGTGTGTGTGCACGTGTGTATGTTTGTGAGTGTGTGCATGTGTACGTGTGTGGACGCATGTGCATGCATCTGTGCATGCGTATGCGTGTGTGTGCGCACGCGTGCGCATGTCTCTGTGTGTGTGCTCGTACATGCATGCATTTTGAGGGGTTAGGTTGGGGAGCTTGTCCATTTAGTTCTTAATCACCTGTCAAATGATAAAACAGGACTCACTTTCCCGTGAATCTAATTTTGCATCTAAAAGGTTGCCAGAGAAATTTGTTTTCCTTCTCCAGTCAGAAAATGAAGATATGTTCTTAACATATTAAAGAGTATATTATGCATCAGACGTAGTTGACAATTGGTACCAGTTGCAGCCAACGTTGCATTAGTTTTGAGATGTGCTATATTTTCCTCCACGTCAAACGTTCACTCAGACTCAATTGCCAGTCAGAAAACGCAGAAAAAAGTTAATAAATCAGGATAATTGGGCAAAGTTTTAATGTATTTAAAAATGTGTTTTAAAATATTATTTACACATGTAAGAGTGATTGCTTTCTTTTATCTTTGACATTTTGATTGATACAGCTGAAAATGGGTTTTTCGCAATGTTATCATTTATAAATCTCTTCTAAAATAAATAAATCAGACTTTTTGTAGACCTGGGCGTCATGTAATTTTAAATCACTGAAAATGATTTTAAAAACTGTACCAAGCCATTTTCTACCTATATTGGTGTATAGCAGTCTGTATGAATATTGCTCAGAAGAATGACATGTTGCCAAAGCTTTTCATCTTGTATGCACTAGGTCAAATACAAAAATGTTAAATTTCAAACAAATAACCACAGTAATGTATCAAACCCTTTTCTCTCTTAGTACAAATTGTTATGGTCTTCTGAAATTTGGCATTCTTGCCAGTCACAATCACAACAATTTATCAAACCAGTTTCCCCTGCAATGTAGATTCTTGTGATTGCTTGAAATGTGCCATTTTGCCTGAAGAGTGCACGATGAAATCTTCAGCAACATGATTTTCCTTTCAGCAATATTCAAAGTCTGTGCTAGCAAGAGACAGTGATGAGTTTCTTAATTTTTTAAATGTCCTTTTAAATGCTTTTAACTGGGGCTTATTATAATGCATAAGAAAGATTAGTCTGGGAACTGGAGCAAGCTACGTGGACTGAAGGGCCTATTCCTGTGCTGTAAAGTATTGTATTATTGTATGACCCTCTAAAAAGCCTGAAATCAGGTACAATTGCAAAATCTCACAATGGGGTTCAATTCACTCAAAAATATGGCCAGCTTCTCGGTCTGGGCTGGAATCTCATACCACATCCTTTTTTCAAAACAAAATTCACTGAAAGCTGAATATGTACTGGATGTAATTTGTCTTTCATTCGCAAAGTTTTATGTTGGTATGGCCAAATTCTGATGAATTGAATGGAGAAGGAGAAAACAAACAATGCAATCTAGTGTCCAGTAATTTTAGCTTTAGATTCCTTGTAAGTTGGTCTTTCGCAAATCATTTTGTAAATTCCCATCTGTCTAGCATCACAATGTAGTCAAAGGAATCTGGCAACTTGAAAGTTATATTTCAGTGCAACAGACACAACTGTAAATGGTGCATTTGAGAATCCATCACTTTGTTTCTTCCAGCAAGATTGTGATCCTTAAGTGTTGCAACAATTTGAAACCATTTCTTGTATGCTGTCTGTGTTTATGAAATATTAGCATATTATTCCCACAAAATTATTTATTAGGTGTATTTTTAAAATGTTTCTAATCTTGTTCAGATATGTTGTCATCCACCTCTAGAGCAGATAAGACTTGAACACTACCACTTCATTACCAGAGCCCAATTAGGTTTTCTTTGATAAATCATAGAATCCTTACAGTGTGGAAACAGGCCCTTCGGCCCAACAAGTCTCCACAACGACCCTCAGAGCATCCCACCCAGGCCCATCCCCCTATAACCCACTTAATCTACACATCCCTGAACACTATGGGCAATTTAGCATGGCCAATCTACCTAACTTGCACATCTTTGGACTGTGGGAGGAAACCAATCATGCAGATTGAATCCAGCAATGGAACTCCTCAGTTTATGTCAACATGGTGAAATGTAAAGCAATTATTAGTTTCTTTCCTAAAGGTTTTCAGACTTTGTTTTAAAGACTGAAGGACTGACGTTTAAATGTTTGATAAGTCCCTTTGACAGTCTTAATAGCTCACTTTGATAATTTGGAAGTCCCAATAAACTCATGTATTTATTTTAATGCATATTGTCTAATTTTAACAATTCCAGTGGCATCTGATCTCTCCTAAGAGGATGTCTGACCTCCTCCAGAGATGCTCTGGATTCAGACCCAAAGAGATACCTAACTTCTCCAAAAGAATAATATACAGGTAAAATCATCATAGCCTTGGCAGACCATAGAGCTGCTCCCTCATTGATATGATTGGCCATGGTTTAATCCTAGGGTCACCTTACCTTAGGTGAGCGGAGAGATTGAAAAGGAGGAGGCTTCATTGTAACATTGTTAGCATCGCTGTGCTTCGCAAAAACAGCTGTCTAGCAAACTCTAAATCAACTCCCTGCCAAAATAATATCCTGGCTATCACAAGCAAATTCACATGATTCAGATCTTCTACCACCAGATCTAATCAGCATACTTTGAGTTTCGGATGCATCCTCATCAAAATCACACAGAGTCAGCTGATGCGTTAAGTAGTCTGTGTAAATTATGTATGTGCAAATTCCAAGACAACACCATTCCAGCCCTCCTGAAATTGGCAATTTCATGTCTGGGGGAATGGGGGTGCAGAACTTGAAATTCCAGACCATTTTTGCCATGACAGAGAGACCCTCCAGCCTGATGAAAACCAGGGTCTTAGCATGAAATATTGTGTGTGTGATATGTATAATCTGTTTTCACTATGAGCTAGATAAAGAGAAATAAGCAGAGAAAGACAAACAATAAAAGCTATTAATAAATAGCTATCTAAATATGTTTATGTTTATTCTGTCTTACGTGTACTCAAATGCAAATAACCAATGCAGGCTGAGGAAGGCTGACATGTAAGTTTAAGTCCTGAATGGATACATGCAACACAAGCCAAGTGACCCAGTAAGTATGCAATCTGTATTTCTTATCAGTTAGCAATTAATCTTTAGAATCAATTATTTGATTTTATATTAAAATTTGACTAAGTTTCAAAGTGGAGTTTAACAACACAAAATGTTTGAGCTGTATGTAAAATTTTGGGATTGATGGATTCTTGGCAACTTGGCCTGAGCTGTGAATAAATTGAATACTGAGCTGCCTTGCATCTCGATAAATTGTGAATTTGTTTATACCGCAGTTGATGCCTGCATTTCAGCAAAACTTGGTTGTAGAACAAGGTGACATCAGAAGGGATTATGGCAAGCACAAGAATCAAAGGTGCAGCAGAAGACTGTGGGTATAGTTTGATTTCAGTGCATCAATCAAGTTATGGAGGTGCCCGTGTTAGGGCTGGGGTGGGCAAGATCAGAAATCACACAACACCAGGTTATAGTCCAACAGTCCTCAATCAAGAAGTGTTAGTACTGATAAAAGTGAAAACCTTTGAGGGGAGGAAAACAGTCAAGGACAAAAGAATTTGTGTTGATGTTATTAAAGAGAACCTCCAGGTACTGTCCCAAAATGCTAAAAAGAGATACATGTTCTCTTTACCAGCATTTATGAATCATCCCATAATCACATAATTTCATAATTTCTGACTGGAGACAGAATACTGGTAGCTGATTAGTGGAAAAAAGGGGTGTCAATATAGAACAATATTCTAAACTGCTGTAAGGATCCATTTTCCTGATGCAAGGCTTCTATTCAGTGACATTGGGCTGGTTTTATGAAAAATCAACATGTCAATTTTGAGGAGTTTCATTGAGGAGCCCTCTCCATGAGCCATCTCATGTAATTTTATACTGCCCACCTTATTATGCATGTACGACCCCTCGATGACAGCGTGCTCACACTCCCACATGTATGCCAGTCGTGAAAGTATTCATCACTGCCAGAATGTAAAGGGATCACTATTATCACGACCATATTTAACCTAAGCTGTGCAACAGCTCATATGCACTCAGTCAGGATCTTCTCTTCACTGCTGCAGTCTCGGAGAAATTACCTAGAGATGGCTTATAGCAGCAATGTGGCATTCCAATTTACTGACAGGGACCTGGAGCTCCCAATGGGTAGGGTGTTGGAGAGAATGGTCATCTTCTTTCCTTGGGATTGCCAGAAGAAATGTGGACATTACACTGACGCTGGTGGCAACGTTAGGCCAGACTGGTCCAGCACACTCAGCTTTTGCTGATATGCAGAGCTCCACTCCGCCCTTCTAGCCATTGGTGCTTAGCAACAATGACAAGGCAACAAGGGGACAAGGGACCTTGGCTTCGCACTAGGTGTCCCTACCTCACAAGGACACCGGGCAGTATCAGTCGATATCCAATCAGATGAAGGACTACACACAGGTCCATCAGAAATTTCATCTCATGAAACTCCTAGGCCCTCAACCTTCACCTATGCTCAGTCCAGTGGAAGTTCAAGCTGAGGAAAGTGAACTTGTCTCTGGACTGGACTTACTCAACATGTCTGGACAACTTTGGCCACAACCACGCTCAGGTCACCTGACCAGATCTCCATGGCAATCAGACTTCATTATAGACTGTGTTCCCTCCATTCCAGCTGCAGTCACTAGGACTGCAGTTTGATTCAGTGGGAGGGAAAGGAGAAAGAAGACCTCATGAGTGCAAACAAGGGTCGCATGGATGGCATTTCATTGTAAATTTGTTATCATGCTTATACATATATAGTATAAATATTTTTTATATATACATATACTTCCCATCATCAGCTGTGGGAACAAAAGGCATTTTAACTGTGAAAAGAATGGAAGTGCAGAAGTTTGCCATCCTTAGGAGCTCGCAATTTTCTAACACTGTCTGACCAATACCTATCCTTTCCATTGCACCCAGACTACTATGAATCTTTGACAGGCTTGTCAATGACTATAGGGGAAATGGCAGACATGTTGAATAATTACCTGGCCCTCTATATTTGTAGTAGAAAAGAAGGATAGCCCGCTGGAAATCCTGATAAAATTAATAGTGGATTGGGACAGGGATTGAATAAAATTAACAAAGGTAGAACATCAATAACAAGAAAATTAATGAAATTAAAGAGAGATAAATCTCCAGGACCTGATGCTTTCCAACTGAGGCTGTTAAAGAAAGCAGGGAAACATATTGTAGATGCCCTAACTATAGTCTTTCAGAGTTCCCTAGTTACAAGCGTCATCCCTCTGGATTGGAAAATTGCTCACATCAGTTGCTTTTTAAGAAGGGCAAAAGAGGAAAACCAGGAAATTACATACTTCAGTACTCAAATTGGTGGGATATGATCACTAGTGTCCCACAAGGATCTGTGTTAGGCCCTCAGTTATTCACATTATGAGCTAACAACTTGAATAATGGCATAGAAAGTCATAGACATCCAAATTTGCTGATGACACAAACTTAGGCAGGATTGTAGACAGTGTAGATGATAACACAAAATTACAAAACAACATTGATGGACTAAATGAATGAAAAAAAAGTAACAGATATAGTTGAATGTAAGCAAGTGTGAAGTTACCCATTTTGGCCTGAAAAAGGATAGATCAGGGTACTTTCTAGATGGTATGAGGTTACTGACTTGCGGGTTCAGGTACCTTAGACCTTTTAAATGTCTCGAACAAGTATAGAGAATAATCAAGAAAACTAAGAGAACATTGGCCTTTATGTGAAGAGGACTGGAGCATAAGGATACAGAAGTTATGTTGCAGTTACACAAAACTTTAATTGGATTTCACTTGGAGTACTGTGAGTAGAACTGGATACCACACCTTAGGAATGGGATATTAGCTTTGGAGGGAGTTCAATGTAGGTTTACAAAAATAATACCTGGACTTCGGCGTTCAGTTAGGAGGAGAAATTATCCAAATTAGGCCTGCTTTCTCTTGAATTTAGAAGCTTAAGGGGTAATCAGGTTGAAGTCTTCAAAATATTAACAGGAAAAGACAATAGATTAAGATAAACTATTTCCATTGGTTGGAGATTTTAGTACTAGGGAACCTGGTCTGAGAACTAGGCCCAGACCATTCATTCAGGAGAGATGTTAGGAAGCACTTCTATACACAAAGGGTGGTAGATATTTGGAGCTCTCTTCCAAACATGGCAGTGGATGATAGATCAGTTGTTAATATTAAATCTGAGAAAGGTAACTTTTTGTCTAGTAAAGATATTAAAAGATATGGGTCAAAGACAGGTATATGGAGTCAGGCCACAGAGCATCCAAGATCTCATTGAATTGTGGAACAGACTCGAGGGGCTGAATGGTCTACTCCTGTTCCTATGATAGAGGGACAATCATTCCATCTATTTTTGTAAGCTTAACTATTACTTTCCTAAAAAAAAAAGTCAAAGATATAGAAAGATCAGGCTGTTAAATCTGACTTGCAGTTGCCAATAAACAGAGGGTGCTGGCTTCAGCAACGTCAATACATTTGCAAACTGTGAAAGATGACTTCACACAACTAAGTTCCACTGAATAAGGCTCACGGGAAATCCTGTCTGTTTTGCATTGGCTGATGCTATGGGATGCTGAAGACATAGTTCCTTCTGAAGAACTTAGTACAATGCTGCAACTTTCATGGATCCCCATCATCTATCCCACAGCTTTGGTGCATCCTCCAATTGTCAGGAAAACAGATTCTGAGGATCAAATAGAATCCTCCATCTGGATGGTGCTGGTACAAATTCCTAGATATGACCTAGATGGAAACCTGATAGAGAGGGGCTATCCCAAAATCATGGTGGCCACAGCAGAATCACTGGATGGCATGACATGGCATTCTGGCATCCAGCTCTAAACACAGCAAAGCAGTCTCTCATCTGCATAGCATTCCATGAATGACAAGCAACTGTGGCTCCCCTGCATCTTCACCACATTGTGAGGGTACTTATGGCAGGAAGCTCCACAGTAGGATACAGCTCCAAAGCCACTGGAGACTGACGCTGGTCCTGGGTTTCTAGATTTCCAGCATATGTTCTTCATCCATTCATCTAGCAGCTCTTAATTTTTTTACTATTTCTTCCCTCCTCCAAAACGCATCCCCCTCCAAGCATTCTATTTCTTTCTGTTTTTCAATGTTTAGAATCATAGAGTCACAGAAGACCACAACACAGAAAAAGGCCTTTCAGTTCATCAAGTCGACACCAGTCAAAAACAAACATCCAACTATTCTAATCCCATTCTCCCGAACTTGGCCCATTGCCTTGCATGATTTGATGTCGTAAGTGCACGTCTGACTATTTTTTTCAATGTAATGAGAGTTTCTGTCTCTACCAACCTGACATGCAGTGCATTCCAATTTGCCACCACACTCTCTGAGTTTCAAAAAAAATTCCTCACATCCCCTCAAACCTCCTGCCCCTTACCTTAAATCTATGCCCCTGGTCATTGATCCTTCCACCTCATGTTTTCCCTTCAGTCTCCCCTGCTCCAAGGAAAACAACTCCAGGCTATCCAATTTCTCTTCAAAACTAAAACTCTCTAGCCCAGGAAACATCCTGGTAAATCTCCTCTGCACCTTCTCTAGTTCAGTCACATCCACCCCATAATGTGGATTCCAGAACTGCATACAATACTGTAGCCATGCCCCAACCAGTGTTTTATACAGATTTGTACAGTTTGTCCTTTCCTGTGCTACTCTGAGTATAAGTATCCAAATAGATGTGATGCTGTCATGTCATTCCGCTTTGTACGTCTACATTCCCTTCCCCTGAACACAACCCCCAACTCTCTGTGCGATCCCCCCCAACGTCCTGCCAAGTCCTCAACACCCACACCCTTCCTTCCAACCCTAGTTATTCAATTTGAAAAGATACTGATCCTAACATGATTCAAATGAAGTCCATCCCACTGGAACAGTTCCCTTCTATCTCAGTATTTGTGCAAGTGCCCCATGAACTGAAACGTATCACTGCTCCCCAGATCCTAATATTTGCTGTTGCATCCCCCTGTCCTGAATCACAGGTTAAATTTGACTTATCTAACCTGAAAGGTGTGAGCACCTCCTGGAGCAAAATTTTCAGCTAAATTTCCCCTGCCCTGATGTGGTGCAATGTCAGAGTTCAACTCCTCAACTGAGTCAAAAACTTCCAGAGCCACAAAACTTATGCTCACTCTTGAATATATTGGTATCCACCAGCACTCAGGTGCTGTAGCAATAACTACAGAACGGGTTGTGGCCAAGACTATAGTGATAGGGACACACTGAATCTTGGCATCCCAAGTGACCGACTGTTCATGTCCGAGTCTCTGGACTAAGATTGGACAATGTTCTTGACATGCTGTGCCTGTATTCCTTGACTAAATGCAGCTTCCCTTATTTAACAGAGGACTATTCCCCTTACATAGTCCGGCATGATCATTTGGTGAAGCACGTTCAGTGTTTGTTGCATAAACAGCACATGGGGCGGCACGGTGGCTCAGTGCCAGGAACCCGGGTTCAATTCCACCCTTGGGCAACTGTCCATATAGAGTTGCACATTCTCCCCGTGTCTGTGTGGGTTTCCTCCAGGTGCTCCTGCTTCCTCCCATAATCCAAAGATGTGCAGGGTACTTGGATTGGCCAAGCTAAATTGCACATAGTGTGCAGGGCTGTGTAGATTAGGTGGGTTATGGGGGGGATGGGTCTGGGTGAGATGCTCCAAGGGTTGGTGTGGACTTGTTGGGTCGAAGGGCTTGTTTCCACACTGCAGGGATTCTATGATGATTCTATGCTGTACATATGACATTGACGTTACAGTACGCTAAAGAGCAATGTGTCTGCCCCTTGCCTGGACACTACTGACAGCTATGAAAGCTGTCTGGCTCTTTGTCTGTACTAAAAAAAGTAAGGCAAGACAGAAGGACTGTAAGCTTGTAAGTTCTGAATGAAGCATCCATGTAGGCACAAAGTAAGTGAGCACTGAAACTACAAGTGAAGAGCCCAGTTCCAATCCAAGAGCTGGGTGCTTGCCCCTGAGCACAGGGCAGCAGCATTGTAATGGAAAGTGCTGATGCACTCCAAAGAGGAAAACTTTATTCTAAATAACTCAGAGATATCCTCTGATGATACAATGAGGCTATTGAATATCCAATGTCAACTGTCATAGGTAAAAGTTGCAAGTAGAAGCATTCCATGTCATTACATTCTGAGTCCTACATGTCCCACTGTATAGAGTATGCAAAACCATATTTTAACTGTGGCAAATGCTGACTGGTCATAATACCAAGGTCCTATTCCCTAGATAGCTCCATTGGAAGATTGACAGATAGATCCAAGCGTGGTAGGCATTATTGTTGCTGTTGCTGCAATGAAGCAAGGCCACAGAGAAATGAAGGACAATCAGATGTGCCAGCCGGGAGCAGCAACAACCTTCGACAGAGGCAGGACAGCCCCACAAAAAAGCCTCATAGCTGCAAGTCCCTTTAGGACGTGCAGAAAATACAGGAGACCCAGATGAGCAAGGAGCATTGACCCAGACTGGGGCACTGCCACAGAACTATGTCAACTAGTGGAGCAGAGCCTGCAGAATGTAGTGTCTATCTTATCCCAGTGGCAGTCAAGTGGCTGCTTTCAAGTATCCACTGGAGACTTGTGTGGGATCTCTCAACCTTTGACCCACAAACATATCAAGGCTGTTACTGATAAACTTTATGCCAGGTCACCTCACTTCATCTCACTTACACATGGCAAGATTAGTGTTATAGCTCGGGCAGTAGACTTTGCCAACATTGCTGTCCTCCCACTGGTGCAGGATGTGATGGGCTGTATGCATATTGCATTAAGACCACCGTATCATGACAGAACTGAATTCATCAACAAAAAAGGACTCCAACCATCAATGATTTTGATTTTGATCTTATTGTCACTTGTACCGAAATACAGTGAAAACCTTTGTTTACGAGCAGTACAGGCAGATCACAGCAAGCAAAGGATGTACAGATCAAAAAGACTTAGAGGTATACAGGTTAAATTGTAAATTACATTATTTGAGGCTAGAGTCCATTCAACAGTCTGATAACAGTCAGAAAGAAGCTGTTCCTGAACCTGCTTGTGCGTGTGTTCAGGCTTCTGTATCTTCTGTCTGATGGAAAAGATTGTAGGAGGTCGTTACTGAGGTGTGATGGGTCTTTGATGATGTTGGCCGCCTTTCTGCGGCAGCAAACCATGTAAATAGAGTCCATGTTTGGAAGTTTGGCTTCCGTGATAGCCTGGGCTGTGCACACAACCTTCTGTAGTTTCTTATGGTCCTGGGCAGAGCAGTTGCCATACAAATCATCTGTGATCATTGATATCACATCTTAGTAATCTGCGCCAGGCACTCTGGGAGCTGTCATGATGTCTTTATCCTTGTGCACTTGCATGTTCCTAGCTCGTTTTAAGAGCCAAATGCCTTACAAGGATAGCCATTGCGAGACTTTGGTTACTGTGAAACCATGGCTTGATTTTGTTATGCAACCCCTGATTAAGGCTGAGCATAGAATAGAATGCAGCCTATCCTTTGATCAGGGCCATGATAGAGCAGATGATAGGTCTGCTGAAGGTGAGGTTTCAATTCTTGGATCGGTCAATGTAAGTTTTACATACACTCTGGATAAAGTGCACCACACAACCCTAGTCTGCTGTACTCTGCATAACTGTAGCAGGCAGACAGAGGATGTGATGGGATCTGAAGAGCCGGGAGAGCAACAGCAGCAGTCTTCTGAAGAGGAAAAATGAGGACATTGAGCAGGAAGAACATCATCTTCTATTCGATATGGCATAGCAACACCAAGTGCAACAATCCAGGCAGGCCTCAATTCACATACAATTCTTGTGGATGTGAGCTGGGTGTAACGATCACTCATTGACTGTGAATTTATCAGTATTTGAAAGGCAGGCAATCCGTTTCTGCTCCCAGCGAAGAATGCAGCTTCCGTTGATTTTTATTTGTTTTTGCAGTTGCCAAATGAAAGTGAATGTTTTGAAATGTTTGATGTCTTTTCTTAACGTGATGGCCCCACATTCAACAATGAGAAGATTCTGGGCAATGGGGAAAGAGTGGCATTTACTTGGACAGGAATCTAAGATCGAGTGAGACCAAGTTGTGTAAGGTGTGTCATATAGTTCCTAAATAACAATACATGTGAGCATTGCACATATAAGTGTGCATTAAGTTCCAGCCTTGCCACTTACTTGCACTGAGAAGCTTTGTTTCATGGTTGGTCTTTATGTGCACCATGAAAAACAACTCCAGTTCCCAGCACTTGAGCAGTGAGTTTTAATGCCTGAGTTTTAAAGATGGGGCTGGCTTCAAGGACCCTGGGATATTTCAGTAGTGCCAATTATTTCAGTCAACAGTGAATGGGAGAGACCAAGCAAGGCGCTGTAGGAATGTGGTGCATAGGTATTAAGGTGAGTTTGAAAAGGTAGCACAAGAAGACACTTTCAACCCTTCAGGAAACTCACCAAAATTAACTCCTGGTCAATGTCTGGTATAAATTCAGCCTCATGATACTGCAAGTAGTTTCACACACTTTGTCCCCTTCTATAGTTTACTAACAGACTAATGTTCATAGAATCCCAAAAGTGCAGAAGGAGGTCCTTCAGCCCATCAAATCTGCATTGACCCACTGAATAGCATCCCACCCAGACCCCGACCCTACCACCTCATCCCCACACCTAACATGGTTAGTCCACCTAGTCTGCACATCTTTTTGGACTGTGGGAGGGTACTGGAGCACTCAGAGGAAACCCTCATAGACAGTTGGCCAATGGTGGAATCAAACCGCGGTCCCTTGCACTGTGAGAGAGCAGTGCTAACCACTGAGTCACTGTGCCATGCTGATGTTGCACAATTTTATTTTCTTACGTGCACAATTTAAAGAATGGTGTTCTATGAAAGTGGGGATCAAACATTATTTGCACAACTGAAAAAAACACACAGAGGAATAGTAATTTTTAGCAAAGGATCAGACTTTACTTCCTTGTACTAATGCAAATTGTCAGCTATTGGCAAATGGAACCATGAGACAGGTTAGAACAAATTTCATCTGTTGTTTTCTGTACCTCTATATGCAAATTATGTGTCTTTTGCTGACTCTTTCCCCAGAGGAGAAGTGAGTTGGATGGTGTCCATGATTTCATAGATTGCATTGAATCTGTTTAAAAGACCAGGTATATTGACTTTCCTGCTTTTATGCTTTATAGGGCAAGGTGATATTAGAGACATAGAGATTTACAGCATGGAAACAGACCCTTCATTTCAACTCATCCATGCCGACCAGATATCCTAAATTAATCTAGTCCTATTTGCCAACATTTGGTCCATACCCTCTAAACACTTCCTATTCATACACCCATCCAGATGCCTTTTAAATGTTGTAATTGTACCAGCCTCCACCACTTCCTCTGGCAACTTATTCCATACATGCACCACCCTCTGTGTGAAAAAGTTGACCTGTAGGTCCCTTTTTAACCATTCCGCTCTCACCTTCAACCTATGGCCTCTAGTTTTGGACTCCCCCACCCCTGGGAAAAGAACTTCTCTATTTACCCTATCTGTGCCCTTCATAATTATATAAACCTCTGTAAGTTCACTCTTCAACCTCCGACGCTCCAGGGAAAATAACACTAGACTATTCAGCCCTCCCTATAGCTCAAACCCTCCAACCCTGGCAACATCCTTGTAAATCCTTTCTGAACTCTTTCAAGTTTCACAACATCCATTCATGCAGTATATCAAAAGTGGCCTAACCAATGTCCTGTACAACTGCAACATGACCTCCCAACTCCTTTACTCAATGCCCTGACCAATAAAAGCAAGCTTACCAAATACCTTCTTCACTGCCCTGTTTACCTGGGAATCCACTTTCAAGAAATTGCACTCCAAGGTCTCTTTGTTCAGCAACTCTCCCCAGGACCTTACCATTAAGTGTATAAGTCTAGCCCTGATTTTTCCAACATGCAGCACATCACATTCCATCTAAATAAAACTCCATCTGCTACTCTTTGGCCCATTGGCCCATCTGATCAAGATCCATTTGTACTCTGAGGTACCCTTCTTCGCTGTCCACCACACCCCCAATTTAGGCATCATCTACAAACTTACTAACTGTACCTCCTATATTCACATCCAAATCATTTATATAAATGTCAAAAAGAAATGGACCCAGCACCGATCCTTGTGGTACACTACTGCCCATAGGCTTCCGGTCTGCAAAACAACACTCCACCACCCTCTGTCTTCTACATTTTCTATATTCACATGGCTAGTTCTCCCTCTATTCCATGTGACAGAGCCTTGCTCACCAGCCTACTATGAGGAACCTTGTTGAACACCTTATTGATGTCCATGTTGATGACATCTGCCACTCTGCCCTCATCACCCTCTTCATAACTTCTTCAAAAAAACTCAATTATGTTAGTGAGACACAATTTCCCATGCACAAAGCCATGTTGACTATCTGTAATCAATCCTTTCCTCTCCAAATACATGTAAATCCTGTCCCTCTGGATTCCCTCAAAAAATTATTCACAACTGATATCAGGCTCACCAGTCTATAGTTCCCTGGCTTTTCCTTACCATCTTTCGTAAATCGTGGCACAACGTTAGCCAACCTCCAGTTTTTTGGCACCTCACCTGTGGCTATCAATCATGCCAGCAAGAGGCCCTAGCAAACATTTCCCTACCTTCTCACAGTGTTTGAGGGTATACCTGACCTTGTCCTGGGGATTTATCTACCTTTATGCATTTTAAGCCATCCAACACCTCCTCCTCTGTAATATGGACATTTTTCAAGATGTCACTATTTATTTCCCCACGTTCTCTATCTTCCATATCCTTCTCGACAGTAAACACTGATGCAAAATATGCTTTTAGTATCTTCCCCATCTCCAGCGGTTCCACACATAGGCAACCTTGTGGATCTTTAAGGAGTCCTATTCTCTCCCTAGTTACTGTTTTGTCCTTAATGTATTTGTAGAATTTCATTGGATTCTTCTTAACCCTATTTGCCAAAACTATCTCATGATCCCGTTTTGCCCTCCTGATTTCCCTCTTAAGTATATTTCTACTGCCTTTACACTTTTCTAGGGATTAATTTGATCTCCGGTCTATACACCTAACAATTACTTCTTCTTTTTCTTCACTGAAACCTCAATTTTTCTAGTCATCCAGCATTCCCTACAACTACCAGCTTTGCCCTTCACTCCGAAAGGAACATACTGTCTCTGGACTTAAGTTATCTTATTTTTGAAGGCTTCCTATTTTCCAGCTATCCCTTTAAATGTGAACATCCACTCCCAGTCACCTTTTAAAGTTCTTGCCTATTACTGTCAAAATTGGCCCTCCTCCAAATTAGAACTTTAACTTTTAGATCCTGTCTATCCTTTTCCAACACTATTTTAAAACTAATAGAACTATGGTCACTGGCCCCAAAATGCTTCCACATTGACACCTCAGTCACCTGCCCTGCCTTATTTCACAAGAGTAGGTCAAGTTTTGCACCTTCCCTTGTTGGTACATCCACATACTGAATCAGAAAATTTTCTTGTACACACTTAACAAATTCCTTTCCATCCAAGTCCTTAACACTGTGGCAGTCCCAATCTATGGTTGGAAAGTTAAAATCCCCTATCATAATCACCCAATTATTTTCACAGAGAACTGAGATCTCTTTCCAACTTCATTTCTTAATTTCCCACTGACTACTGGGGGCTCTAAAGTATGATCGCAAAAAGGTGATTATCCCTTTCTTATTTCTCAGTTCAATCCAAATAACTTCCCTGGACGTATTGCAAGGAATAGCATTCCTAAGTACAGCCATAATGTTATCCCTAATCAAAAACATCACTTCCCCTCCTCTTTTGCCCCCCTTTACTAACCTTCCTATAGCATCTATACCCTGGAACATTAAGCTGCCAGTCCTGTCCATCCCTGAGCCATGTCTCTGTAATTGCATTGATATCCCAATCCCATGTTCCTAACCATGCCATGTGTTCATCTGCCTTACCTATTAAGCCCCTTGCGTTGAAATAAATACAGTTTAATTTATCAGTCCCACCTTTGTTCCTGCCTGCTCTAACTGTTTGACTTTCTCCTATTTCCAATTGCGCCAGCCTCAGACTGATCTCTTTCCTCACTACCTCTCTGGGTTCTTCTGTCCTTCTTATACTAGTCACTTATACCCCAGAAGAGATTCCAGTGATCCAAAGATGTAAATCCTTCTCCCCTGCACAAGCTCCTCATGGCCAGCTTAGCTGAATTTCTGAGGCCTGGTGCTCATGCATTGCAGTAAAAGAAGCTTAACCTGTTTTTTTGCCAAATAGATTATAACATGACATAGAACAAGATATCGAGTACTGAAATGATAAAAAAAAAATTGACAAGAAGGTGCAGAGAGACTATTTCTTCTCGTGGGCCATTCAAAAGAAAGAGGAATAATCTTCAAACTTGACAATTTAGATTTAAATCAGGAAGCATTGCACAGAGAACAATGGCCTTAAGAAATGTTTCCTGGAAAAGGTTGCGGATGCTGTGTTAATTAAAATCTTTAAGACTTAGAATCAGATATTTCTCAGACAAGTGATCTAGATCAGAGCTGAATGAATGGAATGGAAGCATGAATCAGTCTTTTTAAATTGTTGAACAATCTTTAGGGATTGATTGTCTTACCTGTTTATATAAGAATAGAAGTATCACAAACGGCAACGATAAATTGTGCTGAAGCTTTTCTTGTGTACGATATTTCTCAGTAGAAAATCCACCAAAGTTTTTGATCCTGAGCTGGACATGTAGAGTGAGGAGAATTCCCAGCTCTGTGAACTCAACCTTTAGCCAATGTGCCTCCAACTTTCAGTCCAGAGGTACAGGCTGGACTGGGAGTCAGGTTGACCGACCCTAGAAAAGCCCACCACTGGGCTCCAAGCCTCTGTTCAAAACTTAAAAGTAGAGATGAAAAATAGGAAACGTCCCTCCCACTCCCACATCTCAGTTCTGTCTCTTTCCATGCCCCCTACGTGCCATCCTTTGCTCATTTACCCATCCCCTATGACTCTAATATCCCTTATGCTATGCAATGTCGCACGATGCCCACATACATATTCCTATGGCCGCTCATGCCCACCTTTACTGACTATGTCTTTATTTATTTCTCCCTTGCCCCTCATAACCAATATTGCCCCGATAATTTCCTTTAAGGTCCGATGCCAATTCAGTGCCAGTTCAAACCCCACCCATCTCCCCCACCCTTTGCCCTTCACTAGCACAGTACTGCACAGGAATATGCCATTCAGCTCATCATATCTGTGCCGACCATGATACCATTCTAAACTAATCCTATCTATCTGCACAGTGCTCATACTCCTCTACTCCCTGTCTGTTCATGTGTCTGTCTAATTGCCTTTTAAACATTGCTATCGTATCTGCTTCTACCAGCTCCACTGGCAGCATTTTCCTGGCACCTATCATCCTCTGTGCTAAAAAACATGCCTCACACATCTCTTTAAACTTTCCCTATCTCTCCAGAAGCCTTTACCCCCTAGTATTTGACATTTCCACCCATGGAAAGACTCTGACTATCCAGCCTTTCCATGTCTCTTAATCTCTTATACTTCTATCATGTCGCGCCCCACCCCCTCCCCAATTTCAGATGATCTAGAGAAAACAATCCAAGTTTGTTCAATTTCTCCCTATATCTAATACTCTCCAATCCAGGCAACATACTGGTAAATCTCTTTTGCCTCCACTCCAAAGCCTTCAGATGCTTCCTATAGTGTGGTTACCAGAATTGCACACAATATTTCAAATATGGCTTGACATGACTTGCCAACTTTTATACTCAATGCCCTGACCGATGAAGCCAAGCATGCCATTTGCCTTCTTTACTAACTTCCCACTTTTGTTACCACTTTCAAACAGCTATGGACTTGCATGCCAAGATCCCTCTGTATACCAATGCTGTCAAGTGTCCTTCCGTTTACTGTACACTTTCTTCTCGCATTTGACCTCCCAAAATGCATCACCTCACACGTGTCCTGATTAATCTCCATCTACCATTTCTCCGTCCAACTTTCCAAATGATCTATATTGTGCTGTATCCTTTGAGAGCCTTCCCCACTATCCATAACTCCACCAAATTTCATGTCATCTGCAAACTTACGAATCAAACCACCTCAGTTTGATCCAAATCATTTATATATATTACAAACAATGGAGATACCAGCACTGATCCTTGCAGAACATCATTGGTCACAAATGTCCAGTCAAAAAAAAACACCTCTGCACAAATTACCCTCTGTCTTCTATAACCAAGCCAATTCAGTATCCAACTTTCCAACCCATCATGGATCCCAAGTGACACAATCTTCACCAGCCTATTAAATTCACTCTCCACCAATTTACCCATAATCTGTCATTAATCAGGAGGCAGAAAATATAAGTTATTAAACTATTGAAGAAGTCACAATTGAAAAAAAAACACTTCCATTGATACCAATAAAAAACAAGTCCTTCAACTCATCCCTTATGCTAACATGCATTTCCTTTAAGTGCTCAATGTCTTCTGTAAGCAAAAAGATTTATTTTCAATAAGGAGTCAGAGTTGTCCATCAACAAGTACTCCATTGTTAAAACAATAGTTTTGGAAGTCAGTCATGAAGCGCAAATCATATAATGATTTTATGTAGACAGGCACTCAGAAAAAGTTAACATTTTTTCTTTAAATTTGGCAAACTGTTTTGGACAGTTTCTTCTCAACTTTGGCAAACCCAGTGAGTTTACATACATTTCTACATGTAAATATGCCTTTTCGCAATCCCAATGGGTGCCTTACATCCACCAAAGAAGCCTTACCTCCATCAGAGATTATCGAAGACTAGATCCAAAGAAGTACCTGATCTCTCTAAAGGGGAAGAAGTATGAAAAATCTCCGCAACCCTTACATAACCTAACCTCCCCTCAGCCCCACACACTCTCCATGTCCCACTATTACTTCCCCATGCAATCTAATGACCTATAGATCTTCATGCCCCAATGCCAACTCAATGCCTATTTGCATCTACCACCCTGTCCTCTTCCCCTGAGCATATGTAAGAGAGAAATATATTTCAGATGCTTAGATTTCTATATTGCAGACATCACAATTAAGAAAAGCGCTCTCATTCATAAGTACGCAGTTAGACACATTGACACTTAACTGCTTGACATTTGCTGATTTTTTTGACATATCTTGACAAGTTTAATAGTTCCAAAGGATTTATGTGCTTCTTACAGATCATCTTCTCCAGAATTCTCCACAGCCCCAAAGGGCACCTGACCACCTCAAAGGATTCCTGACCTCCAGCCCCAAAAGATACCTCGTGTCTACTCATGAAGGACGCCTGCCCCCAGCCTGTGGTCCTGGCACAAATCTATAGAGGTACCTCAGCTCTGTAAAAGAAACTACCAAAAAAACAGACCTGCTCTTAGCTAATCTAATCTCCCTATTCTAGGTTTCAGAAACCAGGGATATCAAAATCCAATTTCAGTGGAAGCAACTGATCACTTTAATGGCCAATTGCCTCCAGGAATTGTACATGCATGAATTATGGTATGATCTCAATCACAGCCCCATGCAAAGTTGAGGTGCCAGGTCCAAGGCCAATATTTGGGGATCCTGATCTTTTCTGGCATTTTTGTTTGCCACAGAGGCTCTCTGTTGTGTGGAATATTGAGGCCCAAGTGTCCTATGCAAATATTTGGAGATATTTGATTCAACAACAACATGTATTTATATAACACCTTTATCATAATAAAACAACTCAAGGCACTTAATAGGTATGTTATGAAACAAAATACAGCATTTTGAATACATAAGGTGATATTCAGGCTGATGAGTACAAGCTTTCCCAAAAATATAGGTTTTGAGGAGTTTCTTAAAGAAGGTTTTAAGTGTACTCTTAGAGAAAAACTAACAATATATTGGAACAGCAAAAACATGCATTTCACATTTATAACACAGCTTTTCATCGCTATCTGATTATTCCTTTCTGGATGTTAATTTTTGTGCTTTACTATATTATAGTTTCTTTCTCTCTCAATCTCTGCTTTACTATCTGTCACTGCTTAAACCTTATATTTTTCTTAGGTTTTATGTAAATAATGTCTCCTTTTGCTTTTGTTTTAATAAAGCTGCTGCAATTTCCTTTTTGCCACTTCATTTTCCTATCAATCCTCAGTGCTGGCCACAACATGTATTTTTCAGCCAAAGCTTGGAGCCATATTTTGGGCCCAGTTTGATCCATCCATTTCCACGTTTCATCATTTACAAGGTATGTTGGGGCAAGCAAGATCCCCTCCAAGCCTCACACGATTCTGATTTGGCTTTATATTATCATTTCTTTACTGCTGTTGCATCAAAATTCTGGAACCCCCTTCCTTACAGCACTTGAGGCTGTTCTTCCAGACATTCCTACACCCCAGGGATAACAGTGGTTCAAGAAGGTAACTCACCATCACCTTTTCCAAGGCTGAGCACTAAATGCTGGTGTAGTGATTGGGACCAGGATGACCTCATTAACTACAAAGTTCCTGATTGGTCCAGGTCAACAACTCCAATCAAGAACCTTGTAGTTAACATAGTTATTCCCAATAACTACAGCTGGCATGGCCATTCATATCTGTATCTCATGAACAAATAAAAGAAACAGGAAACAAGTGAGAGTGCAGAACAAACACAGAATGACACCAAATGTGTTAGCATTATGAGGATGATTCACATCTGGACTCTCTCTAAATAATGACGATCCTGTAGATTTGATAAACAGGTTGAATTTATAAACCTTACCGGCAAAATTTCCTGATAATGGATTCCAGTAAAAATACCAGTATGAGGGAAGTCCAAATAATTTTCATTGGCTCCCCCATCTGCCTTAATTTTCCCTTGATATTTTCTTGTTATCCATTTTCTTATTAGAGCAGTGAGTCATGACAAAGTATGGTCTCATATATGGGAATAATCCACTGCAACATCAAGCAAGTAGCTGTGCATCACAGCTAACTCCAAAGGATGGTTGTCAACAGCCAGAATGGTTCTATTTAACCCCAGGGACATTACATTATGCCTGATCACAAAGTTCTTTTGATATCATTCCAAGTATTAAGTATTTCCGACAGAGAAGATGATAAGGGATCAAAAGCTCATGTTAATTTGTGTTGCCTCCTGGCGCAGGAACAATGGCAATAACTGCAGTCTCCTTGGAATCTATGCAAGTCGTGTCAATTTTCCTATCTCAATGCTGTGGACAAAATTGGGATATTTAATTACAATGAAGGACAACACCAGTTAATTGTATACGTGGGTATTGATTGAGATCAGAAGTGAGAATGGTAGTGGTGAACAAGAAAGGCACAAGAGAAGAAAAGTTCTATCTCCTAAAAGAAATACTCTGGTTACTATAATCTGCACAGGAAATCATGTGGTCAGTGTGTGTATTTTATCAATTTTTACATACCTCTATATTTATCGATGATTAAACACCATTTTTTTTTAGTTGTGTGTAATATGATTTGACATTCACACTTAGTATGAAATAATGCTTCATGCCAAATCGTTATTCAATATTTGAGTGACGATTGCATGGTAACTTAATGAGCTAAAATATTTTGCACACAGGTATAACAAATCATCACAGACCATTAGATTCCTAACGCATCACAAGGGAGAAGTCCATAGAATTCATTCATTGTTCCAACCTTAGAGCCAAGTCGCATATATTTATAAGTCACTAGTGTACTCCGGAGAAGATCGACAGTCTGTCAGCTAGAATCGGGGTCATTGCCAATACACAGAAAGAAATTCAACAATGTTGGAGGTACTGCCTGTCAGATGAAAAGTGTTGTGTAAGATTGTTAGTACCTGAAAGGTTTAACTGGCAATGACCTCTGGATATAAAAAGACTGCTCCTGGGAGGAGGTAACAGTCACATGGCTCCAGTATCAATTGGGCTTGTTGTCAGTTCTATGGAAGATGTTTCACAAGAGTAAATACATATTGCCACTACTAAGTATAGCCTGAGGTCCTACAAAGGACTCTCTCGTAATTCAGATGTAATATAATTTACTATTAATATATTAAGTAATACATCATAGATGTTTTCTATTTACCAATACTGAGCCCACCTATCTTCTGCCAAAGATGTTGTGTGAGCATCCTTCCAGATTTAGTATCTGTTACTTAGACTTAATAAGAATTGGTGGCAATAAATCTAAGCAAGGATCTCCCAGCATTTCGGGATCATGTGGAACATGACGTTCCAAGAGCAAATTCACCTGAAAGATTCATCTGTCCTCATGCAAAAGGTCCCATTATACTGTGTCAAAGAGAAACAGGGAAGTTATCTCCAGTATTCCAACCAACCCTTAAATCAACTATACTAATCTAGGTTATCTGATCCCGAATACATCATTGTTCTGGGGAATTAATACATGCAATTTGGTGGCCATGTTTCACTGCAACAGTGACCACACTTTAAAAGTACTTCATTAGCTCTGAAAAATTCTGGATATTTAACTGCAATCTATGATATTTTTGGGGGTGTGAAACAAACAAGCTCATTCCCTGAGCCACATGATGAAGTAATGCATGTGAAAGTGCCCACTAGAGGTAAGTAATATGCATCTCACAGGAATCAGGAAGAGAGTCAGAATCAAACATTTCATTTCTCCCTTAAAAATGATTTCCTACAGATCCAGAAATTAGTACTGACTGAGATTACTAAAAATTTAGATGTTTTATGTAGCATGATCTAGTCTCGAAAAACTCAAGTAAAACAAATTGAAACTTACATGGGGTCTACTGGAGGAGAAAGACAAACTGAGTTCATTAAATTTTCAATTGAATAACTGAACTGATACTACCAATAAGTAGAAGAAAGGCTACATTATTGGGTTACGTTATTGGGGAATGTTCTGAACTGGCATATTTGTCTAAATGGATATTAGAAAGGATGTAGCATTGAACCAGCTTCTTGCATCCCAGCAAGCAATTAGAAAAGAACAACTTTCTAGTTGGCTTACTAATCAGCACAGATGCCAAGGCACTGTTCAGCACCTTTCGGTGGAGTACCGTTCCGCAACATCGAATGAGTGTAGCTCTAGCCATACTGTTTCGAAGACACTGAGCTGATTTTTAAACGGAAATTGTCTGTGTAAATTTTAGCGAGTTTCATAGGCGGTTCTCTCAAGCTCTAGCAAGTTTTCTTCACACCATATTTCCAAACAAACCACATTACTGACATACATTGCCCCTATGGCCCCCCACCCATCATATTTTCCCACTCGCCACAGACAGAAGGGTCAGTCGCTTCACATTTTCATAAGGAAGCAGCATATAGAGGAACTGGAGAAGGATTCAGAAAAGTGAGTAAAGAAAATGAGTCCAACACTTGCTCTTCTAAGCGGCTTCAACTGACAAGCAACAGGGCCATGCATTGCATCCAATTTATAGAATTAGCACCAGCTGTAGACATTTCTAATTGTTAGCAGAAAGTAGAGCCTTAAAATTGTGACAGAAAGCTAAAGAACTTCGCATAAACATACAGTCCCTCTTTTGCATGGAAGAGAATCGACATCTGGCTAGTGGTGTTTATTAATGTGAATGGTAAAATGTTTGGAAAGATCAAACACTGACATCAAATGGACAAAAAAAACAGAATGATCACTCCAGAAATGACCTGCAATAATGGCCAACAAATCCCACCCAAGAACAAATCACGTTGTGATCCAATAAAATGAAAACGCTGCTTAATGAACATACTTTTGAGAAAACAAACAGGAAAAAAAATGTCATTACATAGGAGTTTTAAAAATTAAAAATAAATTCTTCCATTTACATTTTCAGATTGAAAAAAGAAAAATAATTTTAGGAGAAAACTATACAAATGGAAAAAGAGCAAATGTATAAGAATCCAGCATCGGCAGTGCCTAATATCTCTGGATAAGAATGATATTTTTAATATCTTTCCAAAGCCAAATAGAAATTTGAACAGCTTACTGTGAAAATTGTCCTCGTAAATAGTTGAATCGGAATGGAGTTTTGAAAATGATTTACATGATGAAAACTCATTGTAAGTGCAGAATTAGAATGCTGTTAGCCATTAAGAGCAAGGGAGGTGATGAATGTAACAGAAAATGACAATAGCAAATGACTAATGTGAGGTGGGAAAGGAGTGAAACATTGAGGGCGAATAATATGAAAACAGAAGGTGTGAGGACAGACAGTATCGAAGTATTTGGGTGAAAAAAAGAAATTTCAAGATGCGTGTAAGAAGTAGGAGCAGAATTATGCCATTCAGCCACTCAGGCCTGCTCCACCATTCAATAAGATCTGTTTATCTTTAGCATTCCACATTCATAACAACCTTGATAGATTTTGATGCCGTTAAACAAGAATCTGTTTACCTCCACTTTAAAAAAAATTCAATGACCCTGCCTCCAGTACCTTCTGGGCATTATGCTTCAAAGTTGCATAAACTTCAGAGAGCAAACAAAAAACTTCTCATCACTGTCCTGAGAGAGTGACCCCAAAGTTTAAAACAGTGCCCTCTGCTTCTGAACTCCTCCACAAGAAGAAACATTCTTCCTGCATTGTCAAAACCATTCAGGATCTTATAAACTTCAATCAAGTCACCTCTCATTCTTCTAAACTCCATTGCAAACAAGCCCGGCCTGTCCAACCTATCCTCATAAGGCAACCCACTTGAGGTTTCAATCTAGTAAACCTCCATTGAACCACTCCCAATGCATTTATATCCTTCCTTTAATAAAGAGATCAACATGTGTTCTTACCATTGTCCTATATAACTGAAGCATGACATTCTCACTTTTATGCACAATTCCTCTTGTAATGAAGGACAGCATTCCATTAACCATCTTAACTGCTTGCTGCTCCTGCATATTCTTTTTCTGTGAATCATGAGCTCCAATATTCAGATCTCACCGAACCTTGGAATTCTGCAGCTATTCTCAGTTTAAGTAATGTTCTGCTTTTGTATTTGTCCTGTCAAAATGAACAATTTCACGTTTTTCTACAATTGTATTCCACCTGCGAGATTTTTGCTCATTCACTGAACCTACCAACATTCGTCTGCCTTTCCCCCATGTCCTCTTAAAAATAAAGTTTTCTATCTAGCTTGATCTTATCTGAAAATTTAGCAACCCTGCCTTAACTCGTTTCATCCAAGACGTTGTAGAAAGCTGAAACCCTAGCTCAGATATCTCTGCGACTCCATTCATCCCATCCTTCTAATCAGAAAAACACCCACTTATGCAAACTATGTTGGGCTTCAGGGTAAGAGTAACAATCCCTTAGAATGGCGTCAAGGACAGATAACCAAATAGAGCTTGGTCAACAGCTTTGGAAAAGCACTGAAGAAACATATATAAGATGACCACCTCTCCACATTTGGTGCTGCATTTTCTAAACACAATTGGAATTCTCTGGCAAAACTTAAAAACAGTGAACATTGTCTTCCAGAGACTTCACAATAATTTATAACAGCATACAAAGTAAATCTTAAGTAATAAACAATTATTGATGTTCTGGCTGTTGTAAATGCAGCTTCTAATGGCAACAAATCAAATTCAAAACCAAAAACTAAAATGTTCACCTAACGATAGACCGCATAGTAAAGAACAAAATACTTGTCACAATGATCATTACTGAATGCCTGGAATACCCTCTTAATGTCATGGATTAAAACCTAATGTGTGCAGTATACAGGAACCAAACATGATGGGCCCTTATGCAATTGTATGTGAATTTGCTCTGTGAAACCTTCATAGGTTTAGAATCACAAAATAAAAAGTGTGGCGGGAAATGACATTTGATCCATGGAGCCACGTTTGGCTTGTAGAAGAGCTACTCAATTAACATTATTCCTCTTCTTAGTGTCCAGCAGCTTCTTCCCCTTCCAATTATTTATCCATTTTTTCTTTTGAAGCACATTATTAAATTTGCTTCCACAATCCTTCCAGATCATTTCTTGCTGCATTAGAATAAAATTCTTCTAATTTCATTGCCAATTCTTTAGACAAATACCAAGACTGTTTTGCTAACCTTTGGGTTACAAGTTACACTGGGCTCTCGATTCACTCAATATCCAAAATTCTGTTTAAAAATAATGTCGGTTACCCAGGTAGGCAGCAAATCAGGACTTAGAGATGTGTAGACTCTGTGGCTATTTGTTTGAAATATTCACGAAGGGAAGGATTATGTTCATGCAAGAACAAGACCATAGCAGAAAAAGGAGTAAGCCATACAGTGCGTCTAGGCCTGATCTGATAGAAAAAAAAAGAAACTGACTGATTAGATCTGACTTAAAATAATTCACAATATCCCCCACCAACCAGCAGTTATATAATCACCCATGTGAGTCCTAAATACAGATTATAAAAACACTTCCCCTCTGGCAGTTACTCAAAGAGAGGAGCATGTTTGCCATGGGATGCATGTGGATTTTTAACTGTGGGGAGGCTGTTGCACTGCAGTTACCACTCAGTTCTAACTGACTGGGAATTCTCCTGCCCTCACCTTCCACAATAGGCACCTTGGATGGACATGCTGAACGTGGCATCAATGCACTTTTTATGGCCGCCAGGTCTTAGAATGGGCCTTGAACATGGAGTTTCTAGCTCAGGGGCAGGGATGTTACCGATTCTGCCACAAATTGAAAACCAACGCAAGGTCTAAGTGTGGAGGGAAAGGCCGGGCAATTCTTCTCTGATGTCTAGAGGCAATCAAAACTAGACCAAGAGTTTCATCAACATCAGTGACTATTGAAAAATTACAGCCATTCAAGCAAATTCAATAGCATAGATGAAGGTAACTGACCTTCATGGCAACTAAATAAAATTATAACATCCTGGCAATTTTTGAACCTTTGGTCAGTCACAATTTGGAATATTTGAGTACCATTAAAATCTCTGAAGGCAGCTATGATATTTCCGCAATTTTAATATCTCTTCCATCCATTAAAATTAATTAGAACTGCAAAACGAATAGAATAGTCACATCTACAATGTCCAACTTTAAAACCACTCTTTGTTATGATTTGATATGCGCTGCCTACAAGTGTAAAGGAAGCAGATTCAAAAGTAACATTCAAAAGAAAATTGATGGAGCACTTGAAAGGAAAGGTATATAGGAAAAGATTGGGTTAGTGAAATGAAATGGACAGATCTGTCAAACAAGTGGCACAGGTAGGATGGGTTGAATACCCCCTTTATTGGCTATATTGTTCTTAAGTTAAGCAAAATAATCAAATAGCACAGCATTAAATCATCATTTGTTACCATAATATACAATCACTTCTTTGGTTCACCAATTTGGGGCAATGTTTTTACTAGAGCTCTGACTTTTATTTTCTATTCTATTGTGGGATGTGGGTGTCGCTGGCTGGCCAGCATTTATTGCCCATCTCTAATTGCCCTTGAGAAGGTGGTGGTGAACTGCATTCTTGAACCACTGCAGTCCACCTGCTGTGGGTTGACCCACAATGCTATTCAGGAGTGAATTCCAGGATTTTGACCTGGCAATAGTGAAGGAACGGCAATATATTTCCAAGTCAGGATGATGAGTGGCTTGGAGGGGAGATTGAAAATGGTGGTGTTCTGATATATCTGCTGCTCTTGTCCTTCTAGATGGATGTGGCTGTATGTTTGGAAAGTGCTGTCTGAGGATATTTGGTGAATTTCTGCAGTGCCTCTTGTAGATAGTACACACTGCTGCTACTGAGCATCGGTGGTGGAGGGAGTGGATGCTTATGGATGTAGTGCCAATCAAGCGGGCTGCTTTGTCCTGGAGGGCATCATGCTTCCTGAGCATTGTTGGAGTTTCATTCATCCAGGCATTTCCATACCCATCAGCTCCATCTGTATCAGGCATAACATATCTATTGTACAACTTGCACAGACCTGGATCTAGCATTGATTCATTGTCCCTGATCTATCATTCCCCAGTCTGCAGGCCCAACCTTGATAGAGACCATCAGGTTGAATTGCAGGCATGAGCAGCAGAGAGCTGTGAGATTTGAGGCCTGAGGTTGCTCTCACAGGCTGCATTCCAAAGGAAATTTCAGAGGGCAGCAGAAAAGAAGATGCAACTTACTTTCTGTGATGCTTTGATTGGTTCCTCTTGACCATTCCAAGCTGAAGAGGTAAAGACAGTCACCACTCTCAGTAGCAACTCTCTGAATGTATAGCCTTATTTTCATCTAGAATCCCTACACTTTGGAAACAGGCCCTCCAGCCCAACAAGTCCACACTAAACCTCAGAGCATCCCACCCAGACCCGTCCCCCTAACCTACACCTCCCTGAACACTATGGGCAATTTAGCATGGCCAATCCACCTAACCTGCATATCTTTGGACTGTGGGAGGAAACTGGAGCACCCAGAAGAAACCCACACAGACACGGGGAGAATGTGCAAACTCCACGCAGACAGTCACCTGAGGCTAGAATTGAACCTAGGCCCCTGATGCTGTGAGGCAGCAGTGCTAACCACAGTGCCACCATTTGGGTGCAGGAAAATTGGGTGGTTGACACCAACTGTTTTCCCAAGCTTGTGCCTTCTTCAGTTACAGTCAACCATTCCAAAGGCAATCTCTAGCCAAAATATTGCGGCTGAAGAACCACCATCATAGATTTTTACCCTTTTCCATTTGTTTTACATTGGTGAACTGAGATTATCTTGGGAGAGGCATATCAAGGTCTTATAATTTATTAAGGAATTGGTTTATGATGTTCAACTTAGATTCAACTTTTTTTCTCCAACTTCCTATTCTAAAGTCATGGAAAGAAAAGAGTGTCATATAGAAAGAGAGAGTGCAGTAGTGGATGCGATCTCTCCATTTATGCATGACTCTTTGCCAATTCTAAGGCATTCATTGAATGGTTTCCAGTTGTAGTTAACCTAGCTGTGCCTTACATTTCACACATGTCACTTAAGGGACGGTTCATTAATTTCACAATAAAATGTGATCTACGTACCACAATGATGGCTTGTGATTCAGGCTTGTAGAACGTGAAATCCTGATGTCATGAGGTTATTTTAACTCAAGAGCACAGCAGCTGCAAGTCATCTGTCCAGTTTTCAGCAGTGGTGCAAAAACCATGTAGATTAGGAAATGTTTCCACTAGTTTCATGCATGCTAATGTAAGGATGGAATTACAAATTTAAAATAACTAAATCTCGATCACAGTCCTTTTAATTGCGCAGCATGGTGGCACAATGGTTGGCACTGCTGCCTTACAGTGACGGGGATGTGGGTTCAATTCCAGCCTTGGGCGACTGTCTGTGTGGTGTTTGCATATTCTCCCCGTGTCTGCGTGGGTTTCCTTCGGGTGCTCTGGCTCCCTCCCACAGTCAAAGACGTATAGGTTAGGTAGAATGGCCATACTAAATTGCCCCACAGTTTCCAGGGATGTGCAGGCTAGGTGGATTAGCCATGGGAAATATGGGAATGGACTTCAGAGGGTCAGTGCAGACTCGATGGTCTGAATGGTCTCTATCTGCGCTATAGGGATTCTATAAATTGAGAGAGACATTTTGATTGAAAGTCATAATCACTGATGAGGTGTAGTGAAAGAGATATTATGTTTGACAAATTTGCTTGCTGTCTTTGAGCATACGTCAAGCAGATTGACATCATGGTTATGACTAGCTGTACTGCACATGGACTCCCAGAGGCATTCAATAAGATGCCAAATGAAGGGTTATTGCACAAGATAGGAGTTCACAATATTGGAGGTAGTGCATGAGTACAGACTGAGGATTGGTCACAACATACAAAACAGAGAGTCAGAACTAATGGGCATTTCTATAATTGACTCATACGACATGGTATCACTGGCTGGCCAGCATTTATTTCCCATCCCTAGCTACCTTTGAGAAGGATGTGGTAAGTAGCAGGACTGGTGGAGTACCACAAGGATCACTTATAGGGCCTCAAATATTTTCAATCTACATTAATGACTTGGAGGAGTTGGCAGAGAGTACCGTATTCAGATTTACTGATGTTAAAAACTAGGTGGAAGGGCATGTTGTGATGAGGATATATGGGGTTATGGATAGGTTGAGTGAGTGGGTATAAATATGGCAGATGGATTTCAATGTAGGAAAGTATGAGATCATGCACTTTGTTAGGAGGAATCAAACAGACAAAATATTGTTTAAAAGGAGAGAGACTCCAAAAAATGCAGCGCAGAGTGATCTAAATGTTCTCGTGCACAAAACACAAATATAAGGAAGTCATTATATAGCTGTATTCAGTTTAAGCGAGGCCTCACCTGGAGTACTGTGCACATTTTTAGCTCCTGTATTTAAGGAAAGACATAGTAGCACCAGAGGTAGTTCAAAAGAGATTCACTAGACTGATTCCTGGGAAGAAGGGGCTGATAAATCAAGAGCAGTTGAACAGTTTAGAACTTTATTCAGTAGAGCTTACAAAATTAAACGTGATCTTATCGAGCCATAGGAGATTTTGAGGGGGCTTGCTAGGGTAGATGTTGAAAAGATGTTGCCATTAGTGGGGGAATCTCAAACTAGAAGAGATAGTTACAGAAATAAGGAGACACTCATGAAAACTGAGATGTGAAGGAATTTCTTCTCCCAGAGGACGGTGAATGTGTCTGGAGTTCTCTACCCTAGAGAATTGTGTCGGCGAGATTACTGAAATTATTTAAAACATAGGTAAAAAGATCTTTGAAATATTGAGGAGTTGAGCGTTCTGCTGAGTTGTCATGAGTAAGGAGTTGGGATCTGGGCCAGATCAGCCATATTCTTATAGAATGGAAAGGCAGACTTGAGGGGCTGAATGGTCTATTCCTGCTTCTATTTCTTGTGTTCTTGTGTCACTATATGCTTTCAGAACTATTGTGATGTCTTATTATTTCTTATATAAGTTAATGATAGTATAATTATATTTAATGATTATATATTTCTTTAATTTACTATTAGAGGATTGTGAGCTATTATTCAGCAAAGCTACTTAGGCTACACCTTCCGAACACACAGCAACTTCCACCTCAAAGGACAAAGGAAACTTCTCTGCCTGTAAGTTCTCTCCAAGCTACTCACCATCCTAACTTGGAAACATACCACTGTCCCTTCAGTGTGACTGGGTCAAAATCTTGGAATTCCCTCCCCGGCGGCATGCTGGGTCTACCGATAGATAGTCCCCTACAGTTCTTCAAGCAGGCAGCTTACCACCACCTTCTCTCGGACAGCTAGGGATGTGCAATAAATGTTGGCCTAGCCATTGATGCAATGGCAGAAATGCTGTCTTTCTGATGAGGTATTAAACTGACCTCAGCACTTTCAATTAAAGATCCTATGATATCCTTCAAAGAACAGCAGTGGTGTTATCGCCAATGTCCTGACTTGTATGTATTCTTCAAACAACATGATAGAAGCAGATTATTTGATTTTTAAGGGAACTTGTTGTGCACAAATTGACTACTGCTTTTCCTAAGTTGCAATTTTGACCTTGTTTAATAAATATTTCATTGCTGGTAATACACTGTGAAATGTAAAATGGTAATGAACGGTGCTATATAAGTCTTTCTTTTCTTATTTTTTAATCCATACAATCCTTTTACAAAATATGCACTACCTTTGTTAATCTCTCTAAGGCTCCTCTTTTTTAGACTAATATTTTGTTTGTTTTGACTTACCTTATTTCTTACAGTTCATCTTTAAAGAAACATTTCATTATAGTATATCCAGGACATTGGTTGTCAGAAATGGGAAGTTCCACGTCATTAAAGTGAAGTCACATGGGGTCCAGGGTGTGCTAGCTTGATGGATAAAAAACTGGCTAGGTAACAGGAGACAGAGAGTAATAGTGGAAGGGGGTTTCTTAAATTGGAGACCTGTGACCAGTGGTGTTCCACAGGGATCTGTGCTGGGACCACTGTTGTTTGTGATATACATAAATGATTTGGAGGAAGGTATGGGTGGTCTGATTAGCAAGTTGGCAGATGACACGAAGATTGGTGGAGTAGCAGATAGTGAAGGGGACTGTCAGAGATTACAGCAGAATATAGATAGATTGGAGAGTTGGGCAGATAAATGGCAGATGGAGTTCAATCTGGGGAAATGCGAGGTGATGCATTTTGGAAGATCTAATTCAAGAGCAAACTATACAGTAAATGGAAAAGTCCTGGGGAAAATTGATTTACAGCGAGATCTGGGTGTTCAGGTCCATTGTTCCCTGAAGGTGGCAACACAGGTCAATAGAGTGGTCAAGAAGGCATACGGCATGCTTTCCTTCATTGGAGGGGGTATTGAGTACAAGAGTTGGCAGGTCATGTTACGGTTGTATAAGACTTTGGTTCGGCCACATTTAGAGTACTGCATACCGTTCTGGTCGCCACATTACCAAAAGGATGTGGATGCTTTGGAGAGGGTGCAGAGGAGGTTCACCAGGATGTTGCCTGGTATGGAGGGCGCTAACTATGAAGAAAGGTTGAGTAGACTAGGATTATTTTCATTAGAAAGACTGAGATTGAGGGGGGACCTGATTGAGATCTACAAAATCACGACGGCTATAGACAAGGTGGATAGCAAGAAGCTTTTTCCCAGAATAGGGGACTCAATTACTAGGGGTCATGAGTTCAAGGTGAGAGGAGGAAAGTTTACGGGAGATATGCGTGGAAAGTTCTTTACGCAGAGGGTGGTGGGTGCCTGGAACACGTTGCCAGCGGAGGTGGTAGACGCAGACACATTAGTGTCTTTTGAGATGTATCTGGACAGGTACATGGATGGACAGGGAGCAAAGGGGTACAGATCCTTAGAAAATAGATGACAGGTTTAGACAGAGGATCTCGATCGGCGCAGGCTTGGAGGGCCGAAGGGCCTGTTCCTGTGCTGTAATTTTCTTTGTTCTTTGTTTGTTCTTTGTTCTTTAATTCCTATCCCTTTGCAGAAATGATTAATTTTGTAATACAGTAGGATTCAGGCTGACTGGAAATATCAAATCAGTGGACTGTGCTATCACAAAAAATGAACAGTACTTCCTTATTCCAAGAAAGTGAATAATTTCTGGCAAAGGATTGATGTTTATATTAAGATAATCAAAATTCAAACAGAGCCTGGTACTCAATGTTACCTGGAAAAAGTAAGCTTTCCATATATCACACACATCTAAAGCTCAGCATCAGTGGAGAGAAATCAGAGTTAACGTTTCGGGTCCAGTCATCCTTCTTCAGAACTGAAGACGTTTCTGAAGAAGTGCTCTTCAGAAGGGTCTGAAGAAGGGTCACTGGACCCAAAATGTAAACTATGACGTCTCTCCACAGATACTGTCAGACCTGCTGAGCGTTTCCAGCAATCTCTGTTTTTCTTTCTTACTTCCAGCATCCACAGTTCTTTCAGTTTTTATATAGAGTCATAGAGCTGTACAGCACGGAAACAGATCCTTTGGTCCAACTCTTCCATGTCAACCAGATATCCTAAAGTAATCCATTTCAATTTGCCAACATTTGGCCCATATCCCTCTAAACCCTTCCTATTCATTTACCCATTCAAATGCCTTTTAAATGTGGTAAATGTATCAGCTTTCACCACTTCCTCTGGTAATCCATTCCATACAAGTACCAACTTCTGCATGAAAAATTTGCCCCTTAGGTCCCTTTTAAATCTTTCCCCTCTCACCTTAAACCCATTCCCTCTAGTTTTCGGCTCCCCCACTCTAAGGAAAAGACCTTGGCTATTCACCCTATCCATGCCCCCCATGACTTTATCAATTTCTATAAGGTCACCCCTCAGCTTCTGACACTCCAGGGTAAATAGCCCCAACCTATTCAGTCTCTCCCTATAGCTCAAACTCTCCAACCCCGGCAGCATCTTTGTAAGTCTTTTCTAAACCCTTTCAGGTTTCACAACATCCTTCCTATAGAGGGGAGACCAGAATTGAACACAGTATTCCAAAAGAGGCCTAACCAATGTCCTGTACAGCTGCAACATGACCTCCTAACTCCTATACTCAATGTACTGACCAATAAAGGCAAACATACCAAACGCCATCTTCACTATCCTATCTACCCGCGACTCCAAGGAACTATACGTGTAAAACTTGTCAATAAGCAAACCACTTAGTTGCAGTAATGGTCTACTAAAACAAAGAGATGAATGAAGAGTCAATGGGAAATGGGGGAAACCTTTCTGCTAATTGGAGCCATACCTGGCACAAAGAACAAATGATGCGGTTGTTGGAGATCATCTTAGTCATTTCAGCTCCAGGACATCTCTGCAGGAATTCCTCAGAGGAGTGTCCTAGGCCCAACCACCTGCAACTGCTCCATCAATGACCTTCCCTCCATCATAAGGTCAGAAGTAGAGATGTTTACTGATGGCTCCACAATATTTAGCACCATTTGAAACCCCTCAGGTACTGAAGATTCCAAATAGCAACAGTTGAACAATATCCAGGCTTAGGCTGGCAAGTAACATTCATGCCATAAGTGTGCAGGCAATGACCATCTCCAACAAGGGAGAATCTAATCATTACCACTTGACATGTAATTGTATTATCATTAATAAATCCCTGACTATCAACATCCCAGGGGGCTATCATGGACCAGAACCTGAACAAGACATGCTATAGTGTAGCTAAAAGAGCAGGTCAGTGGTTAAGAATTCTGCAGCAAGCAATTCACTTTCTGTCTCACCAAAGCCTATCAATCATCTACAGGATACAAATCAGGAGTGTAAGGGAATGCTCCCCACTTGCCAGGATGAGTGCAGCTCTAGCAACACTCTGTTAGGGCAAGGAGGTTGAGCCCCTCTGATAATTAAAACCAGAACACCTCATAATTTGCTAAAGGAAATGAGAAAAATGGTATAACCTGCCTTTCACCTCCCAATCTGTTATAAAGGAAAGGTTAAATGAAAGAAATCCCTGATACTCACTTTAGAAGCAACAAGTACCAATTTATTTATCTAATTCTAACAGTGCACAATTTAACAGACCTACGAACCAACCAAACAATTCCCCCTTAACTAATAACTATTCTCAAACAGAATTTAATTCTAATGGCACGCTGTTCCAATAACTACCAGTTCCATTTACATAAACCAAGGTAATAAGAAAAATAAATTAAAACTTGGACTGTCAAAACTATAGTCAGGATGTGTCTTCTGGAATGTTCCATGTCTTTTTCACTATTCTTTAGTCAGGAATTCTTTCTTTGTTGAATCCTTGTACCAGGAATATTAGCCAAGAGTGTCGTGGTACCTTTTAGATGGTGTTTAATCAGAGAGCTTAAAGATTTCTGTGAGATCCAGAGTTTTACTGTTCCAATAGCAGTTCACTCTCACACTGAGTTTCAAATATCGTCTTCCTATATACCCTTGATGGCCTGTCAATTTTCTTATAATAGGATTGGTCCCCAGTTGTCCACACCATCAGATTTAAATTTAATTGTGTTTTGTTATCTAGGGCCTGGTTTAAATTAATTGGCTGATATTCAAGCTTGTTGCCTGAGCATCAAACAAGTCTAGGTTGTCAACTATGTAGCCAATTGATACATACATTTCAATCTCAGAACTGTAGGTGCATCTGCGGCTGCTTGCAGACATTTTTTTTTAATCTCCATGCTTAGAGAAGCACATCACCTCTTAAAGGGACCAGGAACTCTCTCCCCCTATCATTTTTTCAAACAAATTCTAACATCCTTCCTTCTAATTCACAAATACTCCACCCAGCTTAGCAACAACTCAAGAAGTTTGACAACATCGAGCACAAAGCAGCCAACTTGTTTGTCTGCACATTGACAAAAATCCACTACTGATGCTCTGCACTATAGAAATTCACCAACATTCCTTAGATAGCGCCTTCCAAACTCAAGGTCACCACCATCTAGAAGGACAAGGGAGTACCACGATCTGAAAGTTTCCCTCCAAGCCACTCATTGTTCTGACTTGGAAATATATCGCTATTCCTTCACTGTCACTGGGTCAAAATCCTGGAATTCTCCCCCTAATGGTATTGTGGCCCAACCCACAGCAGGTAGACAGCAGTGGTTCAAGAAGGCAGCTCACCATCACTTTCTCAAGAGCAATTAGGGATGGGCAATAAATGCTGGCCAGCCAGCGACCCTCACATCCCACAAATGAATGGGAACAAAAAATCCTGGGTGCTGTTGTGACTCTTACATAGAAGAGAACTCATAGATTCCTGTCTCCGTCCAAGGTCCTCAGGCAATACAGAGATGGTAAGAATCAAGGGATGCCCCCTCCAAACATGCTTCTTGACTCTTTTAAGAAATCCTCAGTTAGATGCAGAACAATGACACCATGCTGAAAACACTTTTTCTAGGACCCTTAAGAGGAGATTTTAATTCCTGCTGCTCCTCAGGTACTTCAATTAGAGCCTAGAAAGAGTGTGCCACATCATTGTGGCATGCTGTGCCTCTTCACACCTGGACCTGAGAAAGGATGCAGATAAAATGGGGAATCATCAGTACTTTTCTGTGGAAGAAGATGAGATAGAGGATCAGGATAATGAATAGAAAAACTGTCGACGAGATTGTGACAGAGCAAAACAATTGTTGAGCACAAATGGCCAGAGAGAATCTAATTCAAACCTGCTACCAGGATGAATGAGCTGAGTCTAGATTTTGATGAATAGTTTAAAATTTGGTTGGTAATATGAAAGCAGCCAATACTTAGTGCAAATGAACTTTGTTTTGTAGCAGTCCTTGATATTTTCTGTTGCAGAACAAATATCATATTATCCATCTGATTGTTCACTTGATATATTTGGCTGATCCCATTTTCAAGTATCTCATTACAAACCCTCCTGACCATTATGGAAAAAGGAGCCGTCAGTGAGACAGAACATGAGCATCACATGGTGCTCGGCTTAAGTAACTCTTAAGACTTCTTCCAGAATATCATTTCAGAGTATTGTGCAGTGAATTCTGTCATTATAAGTAGCAGGTTGAAAGGAATCCTGAGGCAGCTCCTTCTGACTCTTCCAGCATTGAAAACCATTCAATGACTTAGAGTGTGCGTAGACTGCTATATTGTCCTGAAATGCTTGTACATCCTGTAAGTCAGTACTGGCCTTGCAAGGGATAATGCTTTGTGTAGGTTTCTCAGCAGTCCAATCCAAAAGTGAACATGTGAATTGGCCACAGAATATCTCCCAGCCTTGAATGGCATTGTGATCCCAATAAAAACTGAGAGATAGAGTGAGTCTTTCCCTCCAGAGATGTGTGGAATCATCACTGTTTCTGTGGTCTCACTGATAAGTTGGGTGGAAGTGTAGAATCATGTGCAGGCCAATCCCAGCACATTGATCTTGGTCTCAGTGCTGTCCACATTAAAGTGCAACATCAGGCAACATGGTCACATATCAAGCATCCCTGACGCCCGATGCTTTCTGCAGTTAAGGAGTCAGTTCCTTATATGCGATGCACAATGCTTGGTCATTTCATCCTTTGGATGTCTACAGAGGCTGCTTATCCGACAGGTCCAGCAGTGAGCATTGCACCAAGACACATAATTTAATAGTGTGAGCGAACACACAGAATTCCAAAATCTGTGTATGAATAAAAATAAGTGAAATGTTGTCCACAATGATGTGTCACACAAGTCTCTGGGTGGTCTCGGTAAGACTTTATCTTCCTCTGTCTTCCATCACACTTAAGTGAAATTCTGACATCTGGGGTGGAGTGACCCTGCTCTGACTTGGTCTGGAAGACTTGGCTGATTGTCCACGGGTGCGTTGGGCTCAGATGGCCCAGACCTGTTGACAGTGTCCGGTCCAAATCCAGGCCCACCGTCTTTGGCATGAGTTTCTTCAGATTTTGGCATCACATGATAAAGGGGCTGGGCACCTCTGGGGAATCCAGAACTTCTCAGGCATCTCTTGTGACTGCTCTGTCTCCCTGAGAGGAAAGGTACCTGCACTTAGGGCAAAACTCTTTCTCACCCTCTTGCCTTGTCACTGATGCTGAGCACCTCTGGCCACAGTGATGGGAATGCAGGCCCGTGTGCTTATTCAGTAGACACTGAGTGCATTGGACTTGGGATTCTAGCCTATCCATGGAGGCAGCCAGAAGCACATACTATACTGATAACTTTGCTGGACTCCATCCTCTGATCAGACTGACTGCCTCTGACAAACCTGCCTGCTCTTTCTGTGCTTGCCTGTTCACTTTGACAATGTGATCAGTGGCTAAAATCATAGGATTATCTTCTGAGCAGGAACCTGGCCTCTAATAGCCCATCTGAGTGCCAGAGACCCCAGTCATTTCTCCCTCAAGTAGCAGCGGAGATGTGTTAGTGATGTGCTCGCCAGATGGTGCTTCTGAATCTATTGTAGACAGAGCACATACCGAGGTAAATATCTGTGAACTGGTGGAGTGTGCTGGCAAAAGCCTTGCCAGTGTTATCTTCTGTGGGTTCAATGATTTCCTTCTCAAAGGAAGAGGAGGTGAAGCTGAGGATCTAGCTCTCGTGTTGGCCTCTTCTTTATGAATGTTTGCTGGGCCCCAGTGGTGTGCGTGTAAGAGATAAGAGCGAATTAGTTGTGCAAAGTGAATAAAAGCTTGTGCAGGTTAAGGTCGAGTTTATACTGGTAGTAAGAGGTGAGCAGCTTAGCACAATGAAACTTATTAGGTTGGTTTGTCATCGAAGTCTTCTTGTCCTCATATGAGCAGTCGCATCCTTTGTCTAGAATTTTTTATCAAAGACGATGAGAAGCCTGATGTCCGCCACAAATCTCTCACCCATTGGAGAGTTGTGGGTATGATGATAACAAATGGAAGAGCAGTTAGTGGTGATGCGAGAGTAGTAGAGGGCATGAGGCATCGCCAGTAAGTATGTAGAAAATACAGAGGGCTGAAGTGATCAATAATCTGGGAGAATGAGGTGGTTGCGAGTCATTGAGAGGAAATGATGCATGTAATTGTGACTTGCAGTCCATGAGAGCTGTGACAGGTTTACAGTGACTATGAGGAAACAGAGAGAGAAAATGGCACTTGCCGTAGTGGGGTGCAGAAGATCATTGACATCGCAGTAAAAGAGCTTCTTAAATCTCAGCACAGTAATCGGTGGCAATCTGCGCAGATAAACTAATGTCACCACACACTGCAACACACTGTACATAGATAATGGGAAGACAAGTCTGCGTTGGATACCCACATGCCACCTCAAGATGTGTAGGAACTTGCTGAAGGATCAGTGTTGGCTGAATGAACACCACCTATCAGTGAAGTGGGCTGCCTGCAGCACAATACCATCCTCCCAAGCCTACAGCACATCAAGTGGTGAACCTGACACTGCATTCCTCCGACTTGCACATATACTATAATATTTACATGGCAGGGGAGCACTCCAAGGCTTACACAGGATCCTTGGAAGTTGTACTAATTAATTTTACCTTCAGCCAGGACTATCCTTTTATGCCAACATTGCTGAGGACCAGATTTTATTGATATGACCAGGACTAATTTTCAAGTACCAATGTCGGGGCAGCAGGGTGCCGCAGTGGTTAGCCCTGCTGCCTCATGGTACCAGGGACCCAGGTTTGATTCCAGCCTCGGGCAACTGTCTGCGTGGAGTTTGCACTTTCTCCCTGGGGCTTTGTGGGTTTCCTCCAGGTGCTCCGGTTTCATCTCACATTCCAAAGATATGCAGGCTGGGTGGATTGTCCTTGTTAAATTGCCTACAGTGTCTAGGGATATGCAGGCTTAGTGGGTTACAGGAGTAGGGTGGGGGGAATTGGGTCTGGGTGGGATGATCTTTAGAGGGTCAGTTTGGACTCAATGTGATGAATGACCTGCTTCCTCCCTGTAGGGATTCTATGAATGTCATGTATCGCATTGCCTTTGACCAGTATTTAACCTCTAAACATCTGGAAACTGAATGCATACCAAATAGGCATTGCAATGATTATAAATCCAATGTAGCTGCACGTTGCAAATAGCAGCTTCATATTTTGGTCACTACAATGACCTGTCATTCAGCAAATGTGGATCCTGGTGCTTTCAGCCAAAAAACCTGCACTTATTCAATGCTCGCCCCAACCGGGTCTTTGTGCCAGCTGTTTGCTAGCAGCAGTGCACATCTGGAGGAAGTTACAGTTGGCAATGCAGATCATGCTGAACACCATCAACATCAGGCCCAGGCTAATTTCCAAAACCACCCTCCAACAAGAACTCTATTTCCCCACTGACCTCATACTACCTCAATAACATGTTTCGTCACATCTCTCCATTGTACAGACCCACCAGATTGAACTTTGTCTCCTTGTCCCTGACCCCTGTCATTACACCTGACTGACGTCTATTTCATTCCTTGGTGCTGCCCTTTTGGAGGCCACAGTCAGTATCGGCCCCCTCCCCTAACATGCCCCCCGATGCTGTTCCAAATTCCCATTGTTCGACTTGAGATTTCCGCCATTACCATTCCCATAGCCATAAGTATAAATGCCCCTGCTTTCTACCCCACCACAGATTTGACTTTTCATTCTTTACATCATTTATCACCCCTACAGATCCAAACTACAACCCTCACAGCAACCCCCCCCCAACTTAATCCTTAAGAAATATCCATGGACGGGCACCCAGAACCATATTCACCCTTGACCTGTGAACAGCTCCAATGATCAGCCACTGGAAAATGACACTGGAGAAGTAGTAACAGGGAACAAAGAAATGACAGAGGAGCTGAATAAAGTAGTTTGTGTTAGTCTTCATGGTAGAAGACATGAGTAATATCCCAAAAATTCAAGAAAGATGGGGGTGGGGGATTATGGTGCAGAGGTGATTATTGTGGCCATCACCAAGGAGTAGGTGTTAGAAAAACTAAAAGGTTTGAAGGCGGATAAATCAACCTGGACCAGATGGACTATACCCCAGAATTCTGAAGGAGATAGTTGAAGAGATAGTGATGGCATTAGTGGTGATCTTCCAGGAATCACTGGAGTCAGGGAAGGTCTGAGGACTGGAAAATTGCTAATGTAACCTTCCCCCACCCCATTTAAAAAGGGAGGAAGGCAAAAGACGGGAAATTACAGGCTGATTAGCCTGACCTCGGTCTTTGGTAAGATTTTGGAGTCTGTTGTGAAGGATGAGATTTCTGAATACTTAGAAGTGCATGGTAAAATAGGGCAAACTCAGCATGGTTTCATCAAGGGGAGGTCATATCTGACAAATCTGTTGGAATTCTTTGAAGAGGTAATGAGCAGGTTAGACCAAGGAGAGCCAATGGATGTTATCTACCTGGAATTCCAGAAGGCTTTTGACAAGGTGCCGCACATAAGTCTGCTGAGTAAGAAGTTGTTAGAGGCAAAGTGTTAGCATGGATAGAAAATAGGCTGTCTGGCAGAAAGCAGAGAGTGAGGATAAAAGGGTCCTCCTGAGGATGGTATTCCATGATTAATGATGTTCCACAAGGGTCAGTGTTGGGGCCATTACTTTTCCCTTTATACATTAATGATCTAGATGAAGGAACTGAGGGCATTCTGGCTAAGCTTGCAGATGATACAAAGATAGGTGGATGGACAGGTAGTAATGAGGAGGCAGGGAGGCTGTGGAAGGATTTAGACAGGTTAGGAGAGTGGGCAAAGAAGTGGCAGATGGAATACAATGTAGGAAAGTGTGAGGTCATGCACTTTGGTAGGAAAAATAGAGGCATAGACTATTTTCTAAATGGGGAGAAAATTCAGATATCTGAAGTGCATGGGGACTTGGGAGTTCTAGTCCAAGATTCTCTTAAAGTAAGCTTGCAGGTTGAGTTGGTAGTTAGGAAGGAAAATACAATATTGGCATTTATTTCAAAGAACTAGAATATAAAAACAGGAAAGTACTTCTGTCGCTTTACAAAACTCTGGTCAGACCACATTTAGAGTCTTGTGAGCAATTTTGGGCCCCATACCTGAGGAAGGACAGATGGCCCTGGAGCAGGTCCAGAGGAGGTTCTCTAGAATGATCCTAGGAAAGAAAGGCTCAACATACGAGTAATGTTTGAGGACTCTGGGTTTATACTGAATGGAATTTAGAAGGATTGGGGTGGGGGGGGGGTGCGGGGATCTAATTGAAACTTATAAAATACTGAAATGCCTGGACAGAGTGGATCTTGGGAAGGTGTTTCCATTGGTGGGAGAGACTAGAACCTGAGAGCAAAGCCTTAGAGAAAAGGAAGACCCTTTAGAACGGAGATGAGGTGAAATTTCTTCAGCCAGAGAGTGGTGAATCTATGGAATTCACTGCCATAGGAGGCTGTGGAGGCCAGGTCATTGAGTATATTTAAGACAGAGATCGATAGGTTCTTGATTGTCAAGGGGATCAAGGGTTACGGGGAGAAAGCAGGAGAATCGGGTTGAGAAACTTATCAGCCATGATTGAATAGTGGAGCGGTCTCAATGGGTTGAATGGCCTAATTTCTGCTCCTATGTCTTATAGTCTTATGATAAGGCAGTTGTGAACATGCAGGTCATCACAAAATGAGTGAAGAGAGCAGAGGAGCAGTCCTGAGATGTAACCTATTGCATTTTGTGTGTTAGGTCCCTGTCCATGTGCAGAAAATGAACACATTGCCAGGACCCCAGGAACGATATTCGACGGCAGCGACTGGAGGAGCAGAGAGGTTGAAGGCTATGGAGAGGGAAAGATGAACTTTTGAAGCTGTTTCAGTTTTAGCAATATCAACTTAATATTAATTTATTCACTATTTTACCATTTATACAACTTATTCTGTAATCCAAGATGGCGCTACAACGTGGCGACATTATCCACTTTTTAATGTATCTAGGTACAAGTGACAACATATTAAATAAATAAATAAGTCAGATTACTACCATAAAAATAACCATCAGAATTAACGGAAACCTATGAAATATTTCACAACTTTTTTACTATTAAATGTAATAAATTTATATTTTTTTTAATCAAACATTGTAAACACATTATTCTTCCATGTCAGAAACAGAATTACAATGTTCATTTGTAAACCCAGTATTATGGGAGAACGTGTTAATTTGAAATGTGTTTATCGCGAAGTGTTATAAAAACGTCACAATAATCGCCTGCTGAAAAATTGACTTTTTAATCTTACATTAACCAATTTGACAGTAACACAAATCTTTCTTCTAAAACAACATTGTTGTTGCTTACAATTCTGATGATCCTGGCGAGCATGTGGACACAGACCTGACTCTGTGCTCCCTTGCAGTGTTGGGTCTGAAGGTTCCAACCTGGTCTTTTGTATGGCCTCAGCTATGGCATGGTGGGTCAGTGATTTACACAGTGGGGCTGCGCACAAAGCACCTAGAGGACACTTGTAGATCACTAATCACCTACGGAGTACACTTTGAGAACCACTACTCCTTTGTATGCAGGTTTCATGGGATTGATGTGGACTTCCTCTTATGACAACCACTGTTTGAACCATTCAACCTCTGCTTGAGCAGGCTAGAGCTGATTCCATTACGTCTCTGAGGAGGATGACTAGGGATGCCCAGTAAAGTAGAAACATAGAAAATAGGTAGAAGAATAGGCCATTCGGCATTTGAACCTGCTCTGCCATTCAAACGATAATGGCTGATCATCTATCTCAGTACCCTGATCCTGCTTTCTTGAAATATCCTTTGATCCCTTCAGTTCTAAAAACTATATTGAACTCCTTCTTGAAAACATTCAATGTTTGGTCTTCACCTGCTTTCTTGATGGAGAATTCCACAAGCTTACCATCATCCTTTGTGTGAAGAAATTTCTCCTCATCTCAGTTATATCCTTAGACAGTGACCCGTGGTCTGGACTCCCCAGTTATTGAACATACATTTCCTGCATTTAGTCTGTCTAGACTTGAGCGGATTTTATATGTATCTATGAGATTTCCCCTTATTCTTCTCAACTTTAGTGAATAAAGTTCTAATTGATCCAATCTCTCTTCAAATGTTAGGCCTACCATCTGAGGAATCAGTCTGGTAAACCTTTGTTGCACTCCCTCCACAACCAGAACTTCCTTCCTCAGATAAGGAGACCAAAACTGCACATGATAAGTGAGCATGTTAGTTGCTTCTGTCCTGAAAATGGTAGACTCTTGCATGCGACCTTCATTCGTTCTCATTTGTCTGGGCTTAAAGTCCATATCCTTACTAATTAGTGAACTGGTTGGTCCAATGACAGTTATCAGTTCTTGATGAGCTTGTTGCACCAGCCCACATTCTGGGCCCTGGGATCTGCTAAAATCAATTTAAATATTCTCTTTAGCCACCACAGTTAGACCATTGTGTTGCAGTGGGGAGGAAATATCCACTGACCCCAGACTCTTCTTTTCTTCACCCCACCAAATTCAGTGTCGCCTGTGCTAGGGCAATTTTTGGCAGATGCAGCTACCTACAGGAGCATATTGTGTGATGCATTAAAATATATTCTGTATGTATTGTGTTATATAACATAATGTAGCCACATGTCATATATCAAAATGAAGCATTAAGATATTATGAGATATAATTGCGCTCCTGTGGATATTGAGTCTAAGGTTGTTGACTGGCTCACCGAGCTGGCTTTTCGTTCAGATGTTTTGTTACCATGCTAGGTGACATCATCAGTGAGGCCTCTGATGAAGTGATGTTGTTCTTCTCCGCTTGGTATTTATATGATCTGGTCTGTTATGGTGAGTCGTGCTATTTCCGGTTTTATATATAACAAACCCATATATATGCCATGCAGAACAGAACCAGAAATGACACGACTCACCATAACAGGCCGGACCATATAAATACCAAGCGGAATAGAACAACATCGCTTCATCGGAGGCCTTACTGATGATGTCACCTAGCATGGTGACAAAACATCTGATTGAAAACGAGCCAGCTCAGTGAGCAAGTCAACAACCTTACCCACAACCCGAGCTACAAATCTTTGCTAAAACTTTAAATATTCAGTCTAAGGCGGCTAGAAAATGACCGCTCAGATCAGCAAGCGATTGCTGTAGATTTTGCTGCACGACTGGTGCAGGAGCTAAGTGTGGAATGTGGTTGCATAAGATGCATTGTGAAGGCCCAAGGATATTTGATAAGTGTGAGGGGTGAGGGGTGGAGGGAGGGGTGTCTGGTAGACATTATTATGGGATGACCTAAAGCTGTCCATGGACCAACGATGCAATCACATGATGTACCTGAAGAATATGTGTGTGTAATTAATTAATACTACAATTTGTTTGTGACAGCCAAGGTGCAATAAAAGAAAATGTATAAAAGTGTATGCTTTCCTTTGTCTGGGGAGATGCTCTCTATCCCCACCAGTGTAAAGCAATAACTTGGACTTTGGATATCGAGTGATTTATTTACTCATTCTGCTCCTTCACCTGTAAATCATCTAATGTTGCACTCGCACTCTGTTTAACTGCCCCCTCCCACCAAGTGAAGGCTACTGAGATGGTACATAGATAATGGAGGTAATTGGCACATGTGGTGGTACAAGATCCTGAGACTCTTGCAAACAATAGACCTCAATATCTTTTCCACCAACAAATTTCCTCCTCAACTTCATTACATAGTCCAAGATGAATTTCTCTTCTTTGTGTTCTCTGGTATTCCTCCTCCCTTCCTCCCACTATTTTCTGTCATGGTTCGGCAGGAAAGCTGGGGGTAAACTGACAACAGGTCTAAGGTATATAAGCCATCCCATTATCCTGCACCTCTTGCCCTGGTCTTAGACAAGGTCAGCTTTCTGATGTTTATAGTGGTCTTAGTGACCCCTTACCTTTCACTGGTACCATGAACAAGTTTCTCCAGGAAGAACATTGAAGGAATCAAGTACAGGCCAGCACTTGAGGAAAATCTCATGTATTCTATTAGAAGGTTCATATAATAGAATTGTTGCCATCAATCTCTGGAGGAAGGAACTGGAAAATTCTGCGTACAAGTGGAGGTGGACAATGTTGACACATAATGAATGAGTGAACCCCCTAATCACAGTTCGGTTTGAACAGTTATTTAAGTGGGTATTAATATTAGTGCATCAGTAACAGAGTGGCCCAAGGAAGAAAAGGTGTTGCGTCTTGTTCACTACCTTGTCTATCCTTATCAGGCCATTGAACATTCTATGGTAATACCTGCAATACTTCAACTTTGTGAGCGGCCACTCAGTGCTATTGCAAGCTACAGTTGTACAGGTCCATGAGATCTTTCACTGTGTTCTCCTCCCATTGATGTTTACCAGTCTTGCTTTGCTTTGGTGCATCTCATAAAGTAACATCTGAAAGTCAGTCTCGTTGAAATGATACACTTCAATTCCTTGCAACAATGCAATGTTCTGTCCTCTTCTTTGTTTTGGCTGCTGTTTCTACGTCTTTCACTTGAATGCCAGTTTGAAAAGTGAAATAAAACCACATGACAGTCACGACGGCTGTGTTATAACCGAGTCACTGTGCCACTGTTTGTTTTTTCCCTGGGCATTGCTGAAAATGCCAATCAACCAGGAATTTTTTAAAGACTACATTCCTAATTTGCAAACCAGAACCCCACACTCCACGTCCTCTCACCTCACCACTCTCATGTTTCATAGCAGTAACATTACTCAGTCACCATTAGATATTAAGATGAGCTGAACCCAAGGTATAAAACAAGGCTGGCATTGTGGATAGAAAGTTTTCTCAATGCAAAGGACTAACATTGGATTGTGGACGTTCAAGATTCTAGTTCTTTTTTAACTGAACTGGTTCTGTTTCTATTCCTTTATCAGACCAAAAGATTAGGATCGAGTCCAGAAGAATAACAATCAGCAAGTCACATCTGTTCCCTCAAGTTAGCAAGCTTGATGATTTATCAGGTCTTCTTGGGCAGTTCAGAGCAGGAACACTGGGGAATGATGCCTTGCAGCAAACAAATAACTTATTTGTAGGTGACAAGGGCTAATCTGGATGGGACATCTTATACCAGTAATCAAGCACAAAGTGAGATTGGCATCGAACGTCATGATGAAATCTGTGATCCACTAAGCGGGTTGTGCGGTTAAAGATGACTGTGTCGACAAAAGTAATGGAGATTTGTAAGAGCTATAGATGAGGAATTTAAGGTAACTCAGGAACAGAAAAACATATGGTTAATCTTTAGTTATGGATATGCTTTCATCCAAGTATTGTCGCACTGAAAATGCAAAATCAATATGAAGTTATACCTTTGAGTGTTATTTGATTTTTCTTCCTAATTCACCCATGTGACATGGGCATCACTGACTGGACCAGCATTTATTGCCCTTGAGAAGTTGGTGGTGAGTTGCCTTTTTTGAGCCACTCAAATCCATGTGCTGTAGGTTGGTCCACAATGTGATAAGGATGGAAATTCAATGATTTTGACCCAACAACATTGAAGGAAGAGGGATATATTTACAAGTCAGGATGGTGAGTGCCTTAGAGGGGAACTAGCAGTTGGTGGTGTTCCCATGCCCTTGTTCTTCTACTTGGTAGTGGCTGTGGGTCTGGAAGGCCCTGTCTCAGGATCTTTGATGAATTTCTGCAGTGTATCTTGTAGATAGTGGACACTGCTGCCCCTGAGCATCAGTGGTGGAGGGACTAAAGGTTGCTTTGTCTTGGATGGTGTCAAACTTCATGAGGTTTATTAGAGCTGCACTCAACCAGGCAAGTGGGGAGTATTCCATCACACTCCTCATATATGCCTTGTAGATGTTGGACTGGCTTTGAAAAGTTAGAATGTGGGTTACTCGCCGCAGTGTTCCTATTCTCTGGCCTGTTCTTGGTTCCATTCTATTTATATGACCAGCCCAGTTGAATTTCTGGACAGTAGTCATCCCCAGGCTGTTGAGATAGGGATTCAGTGATGGTAATGTCATTAAATATCAAAGAGTGGTGGTTAGATTGTCTCTTATTGGAAATGGTCATTGCCAGGTACTTGTGTGGCATGAATTTTACTTGCCACCTTTCAGCCCAAGCCCGGATAGTGTCCAGGTCTTGCTGCATCTAGCCATGAATTTCTTCAGTTGCAAAGTCAATGCTTGAAATTTCTTTTTAATTGTTCAAAGGTTCTGTGCACAGTGAAGTAAATTACGGTAACATTCAGACAAATAGATGACAAAGAAATATATCAGAAATCTTGCCTTTTCAAGGCTATACACCAAGGTAAAGTTATAACTTGGTTGTGCAGCATTGATTCAGCAGGTTTTAAATAGATGCCTGGGTTTCTTGTAGAAAGAATGCTTATCACAATGGTAAAGGGCAAAAATATTAGTATCCTGCTGAAAGAAGTGTTATACCCTTTTTAGATGCCTATAAGAGGCAAGTAATTATTTAAGATTGGATAGTTTATCCTGAAGTGGTGAATTTTGTTGCAGCAAGAAGGAATACATGTCCGCACAGGTTCCAGTGAGGAGTTCTTAAAGGGACCACTGCAGTCTGAAACCAACATGGAGAGATTTTAAAATGCACTTTCCTGAATGTCAAAGCAGAAGAGTCAGATCTTCTCCGCCTGACCCTAAATTCAAAAGACGTTAGCTGCTGCTTGCATTTGTTCCTTGCCACTCCAAGTGTCACTATTTAACCCAGAGAACTATTTAACCCCTTCCCCAGTTGCTGCGTCCTGAATTGTTGCAAATCTATGACCTGACAAAGGTGTCTTTTGTTAAAGGTGCAGTATAAAGATTAACCCAAGTCTATTACAGAGGTAGATGTCTTTTCTGTCCTTAACATCTCACAAGTAATAACAGAGGCTGAGTGCAAGATTTTGATGTACATTGAACTCATTCACTTGGATGGAGTTAAAATTGAACACAAGTGGTCACCTTCATAGTAACAGTCCATTATGTCAGAAGTTCATTAAATCAAGTATTGTTAGGGACAGAAACTTCCAAAAAGTTTGCATCACTTATATAAACTCATATCTTTTTTCCTCCAAAGAATGACTTTATCTGGGTTTTCAGAGTCATTGAAGGAATTAAAATAAGTTGGGGAAGAATCCATTGCAGAACTCCATTATTTAAGAGGAAAAGGAAGAAAATAAAGAGTTGCACTAATATAGCAAGTTTCACAATCTCAAGAAATCCCAAAACATTTTGCAACTAATGAGAAACATTGGAACTGTAGGCTGAGTGTCAGCCAAATTATGCACAGCAATCTCCTACAAACAGAAATATGACACTTAAGAGATAGTAGGAACTGCAGATACTGGAGAATCTGAGATAACAAGGTGTAGAGCTGGATGAACACAGCAGGCCAAGCAGCA
>JAHRHZ010000009.1:24630932-24682646 GCA_024137785.1 Ginglymostoma cirratum | reverse complement strand
TGCTGCTTGGCCTGCTGTGTTCATCCAGCTCTACACCTTGTTATCTCTTAATATGACACTTAATTTGTTTTATTACAATGTTTGTTGAGGAATCAAAAACTGCCTAGGGCACTGGGGAGGAACTGCCTCTTTCTTATTCAAAATAGTATTGTCTTTCATATCCACCTAAGAGCATGGATGTAGTGTCTCATCCAAAATAAAGTATCTCTAAGAATGCAACCCGTCCTTAGTGGCTTGATAGTGAGATGTAATTTTCTTTTATTCATTCATGGGATGTGGGCATCGCTGACTGGGCTAGCATTTCTTGCCCATTCATAGTTGTCCTTCAGAAGGAGATGATGAGCTACTTTCTCTTCCATTTGCTCAAGGTAGACGCACAATGACATCAGCTAATGTGTGACATTATGCTAACTTTCATAGCAAACAAATGAGATGAGTGCCATGCAGTTCTGAAGGACTCACTAAACCTTAATTACAGCTCCAGGTATTTGCATATGTACATTACCACCGAAGGTACTTGCCTAAGTTCAAGCTGAGCAATTTGGATGTACTCTGAAGCATACATCCCTCATTGTGTCATGCTCAAAGACAAAGCTCATTAAAAGATAGAGAATAAGATCATTATAGCATTAAGATACAATGATGATATTTTGAGCATGTCCCTTAAAGGTAGATCACAATATTTCCGTGAGACTTAACAACACAGTACAGCACAGTACATCTGTTCAATGGAGAGGTGAGACCTTGAGAGACACTATTTTGGGTCAAAACCCTGGAACTCCCCCATCCCTCAATGATATTATGAGTTGACTACAGCATGTGGACTGTAATAGTTCAAGAAGACAGGTCACAACTACTTTCTCAAGGGTTACTAAGGATAGATAACAAATGCTAGCAGTGATACCCATGTCCCATGAAAAAATAAGAAAAAGAAGCTCACACAGACTTGGGCAGGGTACTTGATTTGACTCATTTCCAAATAATCACGCTCGTACTTACGAGTAATTTTCTAGTTAGCTCTACATGAACTTTTAATAAAGGCAGACAAAAATTCCCTGAGACGTGCACTTTGAATTTGAGCATATCAAGTATTGAACTCATTGGCACAATCTTGCAAAGATTTGTGGTTTCTGTCTAATGCTCATTAATCTGCAGCTAAAAGATGGGTGCATTATTATGGTAGAGGTTACATTTCAATTATGTATTCATAAAATGTAGTCAAGCATAAATAAAATATGTGACTGGGTATCATTCTGGTTTGGCTTTATTCCATACTTTACCGTACATTTTAACTTGACACGAAAGTGGAATTTTGATGGATATACATGGAAATTGTAATTATTGCACAAACGAGCTTTAGCATGCAATCAAAACATTTCAGTATAGGCTTGTTGAACATTTTTAAATATGCAGTCTAATGCAGGACCTGACCTGTTCCTCTTCTGAATAGCACTGGTATGTTTTCCTTTTTTTAAATATCGAGAAGTGTTGTTACACACAGTTGAGTGTTTCTTCCCTCTTCACCAAACCAACATGAGATCTTTTGCTTTGTTATTAACCACCACCACCTTTGTAGCAAATCAGATAAATATATAATGCAAAGCCTGTTACAGGCAATGCACGCCATCGAAGTGTCTAAATAAAAATTGATTTGGAGGGGGAAATAAAGCAATGAATACTTGGATTATTGATATTTTCCTAATCAGCCTCTTCAGAAATACTAGTACACCTCTAGTCTAGGTGGGACTTGAACCCAGACTTCCTGGCTCAGAGGTAGGGCCACTATCACTGTACCAATAGATCCCCACCACTGGGATTATTCTTCCTCTCTTCTTATACCCAGAGGTGCTATCACACAATTCAGCAACTTCCCCACCACCAGATCACCATGATTTTTTTTGTCTTTAGTTAAAAACTATGAACCACCACCACTAACCAGCTGTGTAGTCAGTTAAATATCTACATGCAAAGTGACAGGGAGGTAGAAAGAGAGGGAAGGGGCGAAATCAAAATGGAGTTGGAGGGGGAGATAAAGCATTGTATCCGCTGTGGCGCCCATATCTCTCTAAAGGAGTCGAGAGTATTGATCGAAACTATGTGCTCCCTTTCCAAGGACAGCTGGGCACAGATGTAACCGTGGAAAAGGGACAAACAGCTGGCAGAGACAACCTCCTCCACAGCCTGCTGCCTGGACCTGTTTATAGCCAGCCAAGCCAAGCCCAAGAACAGAACCATTAGGAGGTCTTCTGATCTGCTCACACCCCTCTGCACCATATGCCCAAAAATCAAAAGCTTAGGGCTAAAGTGCAACCAAAAAGACAACAAATGATGTTTCAAATAACTGAAAAGGGAGTGCAAATGCACACAACCAAGACTAACATGGTCCACAGACTCCACAGCGCCGCAAATTAAACAGTTGGGCTGGGAGTCCATGAACTGCCACAATCTGCAACCTCTCCAACCCAGATCCCCAGAGGAAAATGGGAGGGCTCCTGCCTAGAGAGCCCTCCACTGAGGAATACTGGGATTTTTCTTTTACTCTGAAGTGCTGTGACGCACAACTGAGTGACCTTCCCACCACCAAAAATCACTGTAAATTTTTTTTGTGTTTTTTAACTACTATCCGCCACCAGTACAAACATTTGCGTAACACTGGGATTATTTTATGCTGTAATAAGTTGACTTCACCTGTAATGCTAAGGCATCAATTTATTTTGGCAGCGATTCTTTGCATTTGATGTATATGTTGCTTAGCTGAGCATACTTGTGATGCTGCAAAATAAGGTCTCTAATCACTTATCATAAAGTAACTGCAGAGTTGCTTCCTTACTTAATGATATAATCAATGTTAATTATGCTTTGGAAATATAATGAGAAAACCAAGTGGTAATTAGATGCAGTTTAAAATAGCTTGATTAGGCTTAACTATAATTTGGAAGAAAGGAACACATGATTCTCTAATTTGCTTGTAAACAGTCAAATCTTGCAAGGATCCATTTAGTTTTGCCATGTGAAATAGCTGGGTTTAAGGACAAAGTCTCTGTGCATCTGGCTCATTTGGCTTGCCAGCAGACACGTGTATCCAATCATTAGCAACACCATGAGGTTTGATCCCTGTTCCAGCTGAGGTAGACTTGGGGCCTGCCTCTCTCCTCTACCTGTTGGAAGGAAAGTCATAGGGCAAGATCTTCCAGCAAGTGGTAATCTCATGCAGAGATTTCCCATCTATCAGTGCATTCACTATCTTTGTTGCAATTCCTTAGCATTTCTAGGATACAACCCAGCAGCTTGAGGGGACTTACTGACCTTTAACCCTAATAGTTGTCTCCAATGATATTTATTACATTTATTTGCTCTCCTCCTTTAGCGCATTGATTATTTAATGTTTTTGGAATGTAATTCATGTCTTCTATCGCGAAGATTAATGCAAAATATATATTCAACTCCTCTGCATTTTCTCATTCCACATTATTATTTCCCCAGCATCATTCTCTAAGAGGCCCAAGTTCATTTTTGGCCTCTCCCTTCCTTTCTAATTAAAGAATTAGAGTAATTAAAGTAATTAAAGAAACTCTTGCCGTTTCTTCTTATGTTACTTGCTTTACCCTAATAGTTTCTCCCTCCCTGGTTTTTTTTGGTCATTTGAAGTTGGTTTTGAAAACTTTCCTAATCCTTGGTTTATCACTAATCTTTGTCACATCATATGTCTTTTATCTTTCAATTTAAAACAACCCTTAACTTCCTTGGTTACTGGTGGTTAGTTTATCCCCTTCCTGGTGCTTATTTAAATTCACCATAACCTCCTTGCTCTTGTACATTATGCCCCAATAAAACAGCCCAGCATATTGTGCTTTATTCACTGCACAGCTCCCCTGCCAATTTCAATTGTTTTTGAACGTATAAATCTATGTCGGTCTGCTCCTGTAACCCCTTTAGAATTGAATTCTTCATTTTATATTATCACTCCATGTTCTTCCTACCAGAGTGAATAGCCTCACACTTTGCTACATTTTGATGAGACAGATTTCAAGTAAGAGAGAGAGAGATAGGAGTGTGGGATCAGTGTGGCTGGCCCCCTTGTTGTCCCTGCTGTCCTGTCACAGTCTCTCGACTAGTAACCCAAATCCAGTATCTTTTTTACATCCATGGGTCATATAACCTGAGAACAAAGTTTGTTAGAAATTTCTGGAGTTATGGTTTTTTTTCCAGGACTGCCAGCAGCAGCAGATGGAGTAAGTTCCAGTGGATGGCAGTGGTAGTGAGTTAACAGTGACTTGTGCCTTCAGAGATGGAGGCCCACTTATCTAATGGAGATAAGACTTTAAGATACAGATTCTTCTTGACTCTGTTTCTTACATTTCTGCTTTTAGTTCTTATTTTTTGTATCTAAAGTGGTTGTTTTGGTTTAGTATTTAAGATGGTTGTTTCTGTTAATTCAGGTCTTTTTGTACGTAAGATGGTGCCAGAAAATAGTGACTTTGTATGCTTTTCACTGTATACCTGTATCATTGTACCTGAGTACACTTGACAATAAAATCTAATTCTATTTAAGCTTGGGGGAAACACGTATTTTTTTAGCATAGAAACATAGAAGTTGGGAGCAAGAGTAGACCATTCAAACCTTTGAGCCTGCTTCACCATTCACTCCGATTATGGCTGATCAAGCTCAATATCCTAATCCTGACCTCCCCTCTAATCTCTTGATCCCTTTAGTCACAACAGCTATATTTACCTTTCTTGGGAACACGTAATGTTTTAGTCTCAATCACTTTCTGTGGTAGTGAATTCCACAGGCTTACCACTTGCTGGCTGAAGAAATTTCCCCTCACCTCAGTCCTAAAAGTTTGCCTCTTGTTCTTGAACTTTGACCTCTATTTCTGGACTTCTCCACCACTGGGAACATTTTTCCTGTGTCTAACCAGTCCAGTCCTGTTCAAAAGTTATAGGTGTCTAACCTCCATTGAATACAACCCTAACTGGCTCAATCTCTCCTGATCTGTCAGTTCTGCTATCATAGAAATCAATTTGGTAAACATTTGCTGCACCCCTTCAACAGCAAGTACATCCTTCCTCAGATAAGGAGATCAAAACCATGCACAATATTCCAGTTGTAGCCTTACCAATGCCCTGTAATAGTGCAGGAAGATATCCATGTTCCTGTACTACAATCCTCTCATTGTGAATGTCAAAATACAGTTTGCTTTGTTTCCTGCCTGCTGCACCTGTATGGTTACTTTCAGCAACTGGTGCACGAGGACACCCAGGTCTCATTGAACATTCCCCTCTCTCAATTTACAGCAATTCGAATAATTATCTACTTTCCTATTTTTGCTGTAAAAGAGGATAACATCACATTTATCCACATTATACTGCATCAGCCATGCATTTGCCCAAGCATTCAGCTTGTCCAAATCACATTGCAACATCTCTGCATCCTCTTCAAAGCTCGCTCTTCCACCCAGCTTTGTTCCATTTGCAAAGTTTGAGTCATTAAATTTAGCTCCCTCATCTAAATCATTAACACACGTTGTGAATAGCTGGGGTCCTAGTACCGATCCCTGCAGTCCCCACTAGTCACTGCCTGCCATTCAGAAAAAGACTCATTTATTCCTACTTTTTGTTTCCTGTCTGATAACCAATGCTCTATCCTTCTCAATACACTACACCCGATTCACGCACTTTAAGTTTATGCATTAATCTCTTAAGTGGGACTTTGTCAAAAGTCTTCTGAAAGTCCAAATAAACTTCATCCACTGACTTCCCGATTAACTGTATTAGTTACATCCTCGAAGAATTCCAGTGGATTTGTCAAACTAGATTTCCCTTTTGTAAATCCATGCAGACTGTGTCTGACTCTATCACTGTCTTTTAAGGGCTCTTCTATAAAATCCTTGTTGTTAGACTCTAGCATTTTCCCCACTAATGACTCAGACTCACTCTCTTCTATCTACCTCCTTTTTAAATAGTAGGATTGCATTAGCTATCCTCCAATCTGAAGGAACTGTTCCAGAGTCTTAAGAAGATGACCACCAGCGCATCCACTATTTCAGGGGCCACTTCCTCATGCATTCTGGGATGTAGGTTATCATACCCTGGGGATTTATCTGCCTTCAATCCTATCAGTTTCTTCAACACCATTTTTCTAACTATGCAGATTTGATTCATATCCTCCCTCTCACTAAACCTTGTGTTGGTACATTATTCATGACCTTCTTTATGGAGACCAGAAACAAAGTATGAATTTATTTGGTCAACCATTTCTTTGTTTCCCAATTTAAATCACCCCGTTTCTGACTGTTAGTGAAAGCATTAATTTTGACCAATCCATTTCTCTTTACAAACTTACAGAAGCTTTTACAATTATTTCTCATATTCGCCACACTCATTACTTATTCTTCCTTTCTTAATCAATCCCTTGGTCCTCCTTCGCTGGCTTCTAAACTGTTCCAAATTTCATGTCTTTTGATTTTCCTTGCCAATTTTCATGCCTCTTTTTACATCTAATACTATTTCTAGCTTCCCTCAAAAGCTCTGGTTTGACTATTGTTCTCTTTACACTCTCGCACCAGACAGGAATAAGTAAATTTTGTAGTTCACCTATTCACTCTTTTAATGTTTGTCATTGCCTGTCCATTGTCATCCCTTTCAGCAATACTTCCCAACCCACTATAGCCAACTCATGCCTAATACCATCGTAGTTCACCTTATTAAGATTCAGAAACATTTAAGTCGTCCTTTGTTTTGGGGCACTGCTGTAAAGTTCTTGTTCGGGGATGATTGTAAACAGCAGTGCTACTAAGAAGGAGAAAATGTAGGAAAACAGCATTACTTTAGAATAAGGAGTTAGTGATGATACAAAACAGAAGTGTTAGGATAAACCACTGAAGACATTACTGGAAGGTGGGTGCATTTAAGCTAAAATACACGATGGCTCCTGAGAGAAACTATTAACATTTCTAGCCCAAGAGTAAAAGTCATAGTTACCTTTAGCATATTGAAATGTTAGGAAATGATTTTTTGTTCTGGTGTGTGTACTCTGAGATAGTGCTTTTGGATACTGCACAGGGGATAACCTTTTTTGAACTTCAAAAGTAGCATTTTGGAATTTATGGGATTCTACCTTTCCTGGGTATTCAAAACTCTTTGGTCTACAACTTGCGATGTAAGTAAAACTATTGGTTCATTCTGTTTTATCTTTATTTCTTTTATTTAACAAATTTCTATTTTATGGTTAAAATAAAGCCTGCAAAATTGCATTCTTCTCTCTTAGTCAGACATCACCTTGTTAAAAACAAAACAAAACAAAATAAAACAAAACATGATCTAACAAGCCAGATTTCAGCCTCGGATCGGTCATGTCCAGTAATTACTCAATTATCCTTGATTGTTATAGAAACCCATCTAGTTTGTTGATCTCCTCTACGGAAGAAAATCTGTCTCTGTTGCATAATCTGGCAATAATAGCGCCACACAGATACTTCTTGACTAGACTTCTAACCACCTTTCAAAATAACAAGCCACTCAGTTCAAGAGGAGTTAGAGATGGGCGACAAATGTTACCCTTGCCAGTAATGCCCGCATCCCTTGAAAGAATAAAGGAAAAGTGCCAGGAGAGGCTCCACTATACTTAATAATTTCAAAGGTGGTATAGCAATTCAAATCACTTTTCGGTGAATGATATATTAAATTTTCATTGAATAAATGTTTGAAATTAAAGAACTTTTTTTTTAAAAGACTTTCTCCTTTTCAAGAAAAGAAGTTAAGAAGACGTTTGGCATGCTAGCCTTCATTGGTCAGTGCATTGAGTATAGGAGTTGTGATGCTATGTTGCGACTGTACAGGACATTAGTTAGGCCACCTTAGTAATACTGTGTTCAATTCTGGTCTCCCTGCTATAGAAAGATGTTGTTAAACTTGAAAGAGTGCAGAAAAGATTTACACGGATGTTGCTGGGGTTGGAGGGTTTCAACCATAGGGAGAGGCTGAATAGGTTGGGCTATTTTCCCTGGAGCGTTGGAGGCTGAGGGGTGACCTTACAGAGGTTTATAAAATCATGAAGGGACATGGATAGGGTGAATAGCCAAGGTCTTTTCCTCAGAGTAGGAGAAGCCCAAAAATAGAGGGAATTGGTTTAAGGTGAGAGGGGAAAGATTCAAAAGGGATCTAAGGGGCTATTTTTTCACGCTGTGTGTGGTATGTGTATGAAATAAGGTGCCAGGGGAAGTGGTGGAGGCTGGTATAATTACAACAATTAAAAAGCAACTGGATGGGTATATGAATAGGAAGGGTTTAGAGGTATATGAGCCAAATGATGGCAAATGGGACAAGATTAATTTAGGATATCTGGTTGGCATGGATGGGTTGGACCGAAGGGTCTGTTTCCATGCTGTACATCTCTATGACTGTAAATCGACCAATTAATTCGGAAGAAGTGACTTTTTTGCGTGACCAGTAAGAAAATGGAACGCACGAGGTAGCAAGGTAGAAGAAAGGTAGATATTTTCAAATCAACCTTGAACAGGTTGGACTTGAACTCAGTAAACCATGAGGAAGAAAGGGATAGAAAATTAAAATGACAAGATTACTGACAGTATTAGGTGTGACAGGGCATGAAAATGCTGGTGTGGAACATATGCAAGACCATTATTTGCAATCTTACACAATGTATATAGCGAATAACGCAATAACAATTTCAGGAGCACAAGCCATTCAACAATAGGAGGGAATAAATTAAGTTTTAGAAACTGCTGTAACCAAACTCCAGAGCAATAGCTGAATGTATAGGTTAGCTAAGATATGACCTCACTGTCTGAATGACTGATAAAATAAACAATGCTTCAAGTAAAGATCTTTGATAAATGCATGTATAAACATACTTTTTCCTGATTTTGTAGCACTGAGTAAATATGTCATCATTGACAGAGTGAACTCTTTAAAAGATAAAAAGAAAGTTAATCTGGCCCATAGGTGGTTTTATGTACATTAAGATTAATGCCAATTAATTGATGCAGAAATGTTAAATAAAAATGATCTCAATGATAGAAGAATATTTATATGGATAAATGGAAAATCAATTGCACTGATATTAGAAAGCATGAAATGAACATTTGCAATAAAAGCATTCTGCTTCGAAGTAAGCTGTGAGTGTTCGGATGAAAGAACATCAACAAATGCCTCCCGTTTCACAACTGATATATTTCTTCTGGAATTCTCTCTGAATAGATCAAAGTTCATGAGGAAAAATGAGAAGTGACAAGAATTCTGAGTCAAGGCTGACCACTCACTGAAAGTCTCCATTGTGGCAAGATTATTTTCAAGGAGTCTGCATTTTGGAGATGTCATCAATAAAACAAAATAATTATAAACAAAGTTGGAAGTCGGAATGTTACTATACCTCTCTTTAGCATATGCCAAACATGTAAGTTTAGCTGGTTGGCATGTAGCCTTGAAGGAGGTGCAAGAGTGTCCCTGGGCATCACTGGCTACTGCATCGTTTGAACCCAGGGTTACCAAAGATTGGAATCTCCACTGTAGGTGACTCATTGTCATATGTGCCCTGCCCTCAGTCTGCCTAAAATGTGCTCGGTACTCTCAAAGTTGCTCACTGTATGGGGCTAGTGAGACCGGACGGGAAAACGGTCAAAATACTGTCCATTTCCTCCTGAATGAGAATTTCCATGTACATATTCCAAGTCGTGACCAGTTTTTGTTCCAATGATCTTGACCATTCATCTTTTCATTTTGCTGAGCCAAAGTTTAGCAGATGGAATATAATATGGGAAAATGTGATGTTATGCACATTGCAGGAACAGTAGAGGAATTAAGTTTTACTTAAATGGAGAAAGGCTGCAGAAAGCCATAGCACTGAGGGCTCTGTGGGTCCTTGTGCATAAATCATGTAAAGCGACCATCCAAGCTGAGCAGCTATTGGAGTAGGCAAGTTAAAAATTGACTTTTATTTCGAAGGAAATGAAGTACACAAATAGGAAAGTGTTGCTTAAATACAAGGCTCTTGTTAGACTACACTTAGAATACTGTGAACAGTTTTGATCCCCTAATCTAAAGATAGACATAATGGCATTGACAGCAGTTCGGAAAAGGTTCACGAGATTGTTCCCAGGTATGGAGATATTTTCTGATAGCGAGAATCTGAGTAAGCTAGGCCTGTACTCATTCCCGTTTAGAATCATTAGAAGTGACATTACTGAACATATTCTTAGGTACTTGACAGGGTGGACACTGAGAGGCTCTTTCCTTTGTGGGTGTGTCAGAACCAAGGTCATAATCTCAGCGGGAGGGATTGCTATTTAAAACAAAGATGAGGAGGAACTTCTTCTCTCAGAGGGTATGGAATCTGTACAATTCTTCTAAGCTGTAGATGTTGGGTCATCAAGTAAATGGACAGATTTTTAATCAGTAAGGGAATCTGGGGGTTATGGGGAAAGGCAGAAAAATGGACTTGAGGGTTATCAGAAGAACAATGTTCTCACTGAATGGCAGAATAAACTCAAAGGGTCAAATACTTAACTTCTGCCTCGACATCTTGTAATCTATGATCTTACGGTCAGGTCATGCTTAACACCCCTACCGAGGACGTTTGACATCACTTTGCATTCAACAGTTTGAGCACCCTCATTTGTGATATCCTGCTTTCAAAGCATGCAATCTGCGTTGCAAAACATTCATTCAGTCATTGCTGGCATGTAGCATGATCTACTGAAATTAGTGAATATGAAATGAAAACACACAGAGCCCCAGGTACATCAATTACAAACATTTATTTTCCTTCAAGTCATTCAGCAGTGTTCAAACAAAATCACTGGCATTGGGAATAGATATTTACATCCAAAGACTATCTGAAAAATGTTGAACTATTTGGACATTTTCTGGACTGGAAAGAGGTTACAATGGGATTTCTTGGAAATATAGCCAATGGTTTTATGCATTCTTTAAGCCACCTGCTATTTTTAGTGAAAATCAGGTGCATCATGAGAAGATGCTAAGCAAAGCTTTCAAGCGGATAGGAAATGGAGCTTATTATCTTAAATGGGAAAAATTAGCTCTGAGAGGACTAGGGAACCCTATGCTAAAGGTTGCCTAGCAACTCAATCTGGATTTATAGTTCTATTCTACAGATCTAAAAGTCACAGAATATAGACACCATAATATATGTAGACTCTCTCCTCAAATACTGTTTCTTAGAAAACAAGATGTAGAGCTGGATGAACACTGCAGGCCAAGCAGCATCAGAGGAGCAGGAAAGCTGATGTTTCGGGCCTAGACCCTTCTTCAGAAATTGGGGAGAGGAAGGGGATTCTGAAATAAATAGAGAGAGAGGGGCAGGTGGATGAAAGGTGGATAAAGGAGCAGATAGGTGGAGAGGAGAGGGACAGGTCAAGGAGGTAGGGATGGAGCCAGTAAAGGTGAGTGTAGGTGGGGAATTAGGATGGGATTTGGTCAGTGAGGAGGGAGGGGCGGGTAGGTGGGAGGGAAGATGGACTGGTCAAAGAGGCGGGGATGAGGCTGGGCTGGTTTTGGGATGAGGTCGGGGTTGGAGATATTTTGAAGCTTGTGAATTCCACATTGATACCATTGGGCTGCAGGGTTCCCAAGCGAAATATGAGGTGCTGTTTCTGCAACCTTTGGGTGGCATCATTGTAGCACAGGAGGAGGCCCAGGATGGGCATGTCGTCCAAGGAGTGGGAGGGGGAGTTGAAGTGGTTCGTGACTGGGAGGTGCAGTTGTTTGTCGCGAACTGAGCGTAGGTGTTCCACAAAACTGTCTCCAAGGCTTCGCTTGGTTTCCCTGATGTAGAGGAGGCCACATCAGGAACAGCAGATACAGTATACCACATTAGCAGATGTGCAGGTGAATATCTGCTTGATGTAGAAGATCTCCTTGGAGCCTGGTATGGGAGTGAGAGGGGAGGTGTAGGGGCAGGTGTAGCACTTCCTGCGGTTGCAGGGAAAAGTGCTGCCGCCGCCAACATTAAGGACTTATCTATTGACGCTGCTCCGCCCACCACCAACGCCAATCTGCCCACCGCTGACACCAATGCCAATGCTGCTCCGCCCATCGTCAACAGTGATGCCGTCCCGCCCACCACCGACGTTGCTCCACCCACCGCCTCCACAGCCAGCAGCTCCAGAGGATACACTAGCACCCTGCTGTGCCAGGTCTTCACCATCCCCCCAGACCTCCCCCTCACTGAGGACAAATGGTCAGCCCTCAGTAAAGGGCTCACCTTTATTCCCCTCCACCCGAACATCAATGAATACCGCTCACCCTTGGATGTTGAACAGTTTTTCCGCCGCCTCGGCCTCCGCGCTTACTTCTTCAACCGTGAGCCTAACCCTCCCTCTACTGACCACTTCTCCCACCTCCAATACACCCCCTCCTCCTGGACACCACCCCAAGGCCTCCTACCCTCCCTTGACCTCTTCATCTCCAACTGCCGTTGAGACATCAATCGCCTCAACCTCTCCACCCCTCTCACCCACTCCAACCTCTCCCCCACAGAATGTGCAGTCCTCCGCTCCGTCCGCTCCAACACCAACCCTACCATAAAATCTGCGGATAAGGGAGGTGCAGTTGTAGTATGGCACACTGACCTCTACATCGCCAAGCCCAGACGCCAGCTCTCTCACACCTCCTCCTACCGCCCCCTTGATCATGGCCTCCCAAACCATCCACAACCTCATCACCTCAGGTGACCTCCCACCCCCAGCCTCCAACCGTATCGTTCCACAACCCCGCACCCAAAATCCAAAAACCCGACTGCCCTGGTCGACTCATTGTCTCTGCCTGCCTTCTGCCCCACTGAACTGACCTCCACTTATCTCGACTCCATTTTCTCTCCCTTGGTCCAGGAACTCCCCACCTACATCCGTGACACTGCCCATGCCCTCCACCTCCTCCAAAACTTCCGATTCCCTGGTCCTCATCTTCACCATGGACATGCAGTCCCTGTACACTTGCATTCCCCATGCAGATGGCCTACAAGCCCTTCACTTCTTCCTGTCCTGCAGGCCCAACCAGTCCCCCTTCACTGACACCCTCGTCCGCTTAGCTGAACTCATCCTCACCCTTAACAACTGCTCCTTCAACTCCTCCCACTTCCTACAGACAAAGCCATGGGTACCCGCATGGGCCCAAGCTATGCCTGCGTCTTTGTAGGATACATAGAACAATCCCTCTTCCGCAGCTACACTGGCCCCATCCCCCACCTCTTCCTCCGTTATGTCTATCACTGTATCGGCGCCGCCTCGTGCTCCCATGAGGAGCTCGAACAGTTCATCCACTTCACCAACACCTTCCACCCAACTTTAAGTTCACCTGGACCATCTCTGATACCTCTCTCTCCATCCTGGACCTCTCTGTCTCCATCTCTGGCAACCACCTGGAAACCGATAACTATTTCAAGCCCACCGACTACCACAGCTACCTAGAATACACCTCCTCCCACCCACCTTCCTGCAAGAATGCCATCCCCTATTCCCAATTCCTTCGCCTCCACTGCATCTGCTCCCAAGATGAGGCATTCCACTCCCAGGCATCCCAGATGTCCTCGTTTTTCAAGGACCGCAACTTCCCATCCACAGTCGTTGAAAACGCCTTTGACCGCATCTCTCGCCTTTCCCGCAACTCATCCCTCACAATCCCTCCCCGCAATAACAACAAAAAAAGAATCCCCCTCGTTCTCATGTACCACCCCAACAACCTCTGAATTCAAAGCATCATCCTCCGCCACTTCCGCCACCTACAATCTGACCCCACTACCAAGGACATTTTCCCCTCCCCACCCTTATCCGCCTTCCGGTAAAACCACTCTCTCTGTGACTCCCTTGTCTACTCCACATTCCCCTCCAGCCCCACCACACCTGGCACTTTTCCCTGCAACCGCAGGAAGTGCTACACCTGCCCCCACACCTCCTCCCTCACCCCCATCCCAGACCCCAAGAAAACCTCCCACATTAAACAGATGTTCACATGCACATCTGCTAATGTGGTATATTGTATCCGCAGTTCCCGATGTGGCCTTCTATACATCAGGGAAACCGAGCAGAGGCTTGGAGACCGCTTTGTGGAACACCTACGCTCGGTTCGCGACAAACGACTGCACCTCCCAGTGGCAACCACTTCAACTCCCCCTCCCACTCCTTGGACGACATGTCGAAGCCTCCGCCAGTGCCACAATGATGCCATCCGAAGGTTGCGGGAACAACACCTTATATTTCACTTGGGAACCCTGCAGCCCAATGGTACCAATGTGGACTTCACAAGCTTCAAAATCTCCCCACCCCCGACTGCATCTCAAAACCAGCCCAGCTCATCCCTGCCTCCTTGACCTGTCCGTCTTTTCTCTCACCTATCCCCTCCTTTCACCTCACTGACCTACCCTCCCTCTCCCCCTACCTACCAGCCTCAATCCCGCCCCCTTGACCTGTCTGTCTTCCCTTAACTGACCAACCCCATCCTAACTCCCCAACTACACTCACCTTTACTGACCCCATCCCCGCCTCCTTGACCTGTCTGTCTTCTCTCCACCTAGCTGCTCCTTTATCCACCTTCCATCCACCTCCACCTCTCTCGCTATTTATTTCAGAATCTACTTCCCCTCCCCCATATCTGAAGAAGGGTCCAGACCCGAAACGTCAGCTTTCCGGCTCCTCTGATGCTGTTTGGCCTGCTGTGTTCATCCAGCTCTACACCTTGTTATCTCAGATCCTGCAGCATCGGCAGTTCCTACTATTTCTGTTTCTCAGAAGATGTTCCTGGGAAATTGATAGCATTTTCAAACATGAGATTTTCTAACTACCTGGTAAAACCTGAATTAGTGGATTGAGACCAATTCTCAAAGACTGAAATCCAAATTGTTCAAATTCAAACTGGACATTTGTCATCAATTCACAGTTGTCAACAATTCAGCTTCATTGACAAGAAATTCTCTGGATGTGAGATGATATCACATTTTATCCTTTGCTTCCACACCCTTCATCCACAGGAATCATATTTTTTTCCATTTTGTCTTTTTTTAAAAAAAAATCACTGCTGCAGAGACTTGTTTTGTTTTAATGTGTGTTAGGAATGTCTGTGTGTGGGATTAAGAGGAGATAATTTAAATTCTAGATCGTAGCCAAGGTGTTAACCAGATATTGCCACTTTAAGAATAAATTGCGTTTGTTTTCAACAGCCTTTCTTGAGTTTTTTTAAAGAAGCCTGGTGGACATTTATTTCTTGATAGAAATATGAAAGAGCAGTAATTGATTGTTTTGGTAACTGAAACAACAATTTTAAAGCTGCAGCTGATTGACTAGTGGAGGAGCTTATTATTAACACATTCCTTTGGAACACTTGAAGTGAATTGTCATGGAAATTATGGCTATGAAATTGTAAGCCTGTAAAAGGCTAGTTGAGATAACAAGGTGTAGAGCTGGATGAACACAGCAGGCCAAGCAGCATCAGAGGAGCAGGAAGGCTGACGTTTCGGGCCTAGACCCTTCTACAGAAATAGGGGAGGGGAAGGGGGTTCTGAAATAAATAGAGAGGGGGAGGCGGATAGAAGATGGATACAGGAGAAGATAGGTGGAGAGCAGACAGACCGGTCAAAGAGGCGGGAATGGAGCTAGTAAAGGTGAGTGTAGGTGGGGAGTTAGGGAGGAGATAGGTCAGTCCAGGGAGGACGGACAGGTCAAGGGGGCTGGATGAGGTTAGTAGAATAGAGATGGGGGTGGGGCTTGAGGTGGGAGGAGGGGATAGGTGAGAGGAAGAACAGGTTAGGAAGGCGGGGACGAGCTGGGCTGGTTTTGGGATGCGGTTGGGGAAGGGGAGATTTTGAAGATTTTGAAATCCACATTGATACCATTGGGCTGTGGCATTCCCAAGTGAAATATGAGTTGCAGTTCCTGCAACCTTTGGGTGACATCGTTGTGGCACTGCAGGAGGCCCAGGATGGACATGTCGTCTGAGGTCCCCCAAGGGGACCGCTTTGCAGAACACCTACGCTCAGTTTGCACTACACAACTGCACCTCCCAGTCACGAACCAGTTCAACTCCCCCTCCCATTCCTCAGACGACATGTCCATCCTGGGCTTCCTGCAGTGCCACAACGATGCCACCCGAAGGTTGCAGGAACAGCAATTCGTATTCCGCTTGGGATCGCCACATGGTATCAATGTGGACTTCACAAGCTTCAAAATCTCCCCTCCCTCTACCGCATCCCAAAACCAGCCCAGCCTGCCTCCCTAAGCTGTCCTTCCTCCCACCTGTCACCTCCTCCCACCTCAAGCCCCACCCCCATCTCATACCTACTAATCTCATCCCGCCCCATTGACCTGTCCGTCCTCCCTGGACTGACCTATCTCCTCCCTAACTCCCCACCTACACTCACCTTTGCTGGCTCCATCCCCACCTCTTTGACCTGTCTGTCTCCTCTCCACCTATCTTCTCCTCTATCCATCTTCTATCCGCCTCCCCTTCTCACCCTATTTATTTCAGAACCCCCTTCACCTCTCCCATTTCTGAAGAAGGGTCTAGGCCCGAAACGTCAGCCTTCCTGCTCCTCTGATGCTGCTTGGCTTATTGCGTTCATCCAGCTCTACACCTTGTTATCTCAGATTCTACAGCATCTGCAGTTCCTACTATCTCCAAAAGGCTAGTTGATAAGTGTCGATCTTGTCATTGTATTTAATAGTTAAGGATTAAAACAAATTGGTGAAATAAAGTAGTTGCATTTTAATACCCCAAATTAAAAAATACATAGCAATACTAACACCAACGAGGTTATCACAATTTTTGGAAATTGTTTCTCCAAAGCAGGAAGTACAGCTGTATTCTGAAAATGGAGCGATCGAAAAGGTGCCGTTCCTGGAATCATTTCACAGGGATGGAGGAGAGCACCATTTAATGTCCACCGCACGGAGCTATTTAAAGAGCATTGGCACAATGCTGAGCCAATTAAAGTACATTCCGTTTCATGTGAAAAAGGCAAGTATCAAATTAAACCGAGAGTGTTTGTGTTTGGAAGTTCAAGAAAATGCAACATGTAAGTTTGGGGAATTACCAGAGCTGAAATGTGCAATGATCACTCTGGATATTATGCCTTCCAGTGTCACTGAGGGCACAGGTTTTCATGCATTGATGAGTTTTGTAAAACATGAATACTGTAAAACCTGAGTACTGTGTGCCTGTGAGATAGTAACCTTGTGTCTAGAGAAATGTTATGAGGACTGTGTGAAGTCTTTACAAGAAGGTTTGGAACACACTATTACAGTAGGTTTCACCACTGACTGCTGCACAGCATTAGCTACAGAAAGCTACACAATTGTTACTTGCCATTATGTTAAGAATTGGGAGCTTTGATCCATAGTCTTTTAGAATAGAATATCCTTTATTGTCACTTGTACTACAATACAGAAGTATAGGAGTACAGTGAAAAGATTTTACAATGGCTGCCTTTGTCTTTCCAACTGCTCTTCTATCTCTTTAGGCTTTATCCTATCGTTTACTCCCTACCCAATCCCCCTCCCCTTTTTCTTCATATAAACTGACGTTTTCCCAGCCACCATCAGTTCTGAGGAAAGGTCGCTGGACCCGAAACATTAACTCTGTTTTTCCCTTCACAGATGCTGCCAGACCTGCTGAGCTTTTCCAGCAACTTTGTTTTTTGTACCCATTTGGTCTATTAAATGATACCATTCAACTGTTTATATATGTTTTGATGAAAAGTAAGATACGGATATATTTCTTTCAGCTCTATAGATCATTTATACACACAAAAGATGAAAATGAGCAATGGGTAAATTTACAGAAACAACTGTAGCAATGTCTTATATAATGTCCTCATATAGAATCCTCATATGAAAGCCACTTTTCTGTGGCAATTTTCCATCTTTTTACGTAATGTTTCAGGGCAGTCCAGAACCACAAGTCTAATGCTAGCTTTTGTTTAGAACAATGACCATGTTTGCATGTTCTGATGTCAATCTTATGTGTGTAGACTATTAACAGTAAGACCAGTGATGGAAATCCTGGAATCTACAGATAAAACTTTGCTAGTTCTTCAAGCCTGGGAAAATTCGGTGTATTTACCTTTCACCATTCCAGTGGTGTTTTCCAGTGTTTGACAAGGACACCAGAGTAATTTCTGAGCTCATTTTCTGCTGCATGTTCCTCTACTTTGTCAGTGTAATCTTCACTTGAAAGCTTTTCAATACATTCCTATAGGTTTCACGCATTATTTTCAGTGCTTGGTGTGTGGGCTCATCTGGTTCACTTACTTCATTCCAAGGTTTTTCTATTTCTTGCATCAATGCAAATCGCAGAAGCTTCAGCTTTAGCAGTGATCTGGACAGCAGGCAAAAGAATTCTTACATGTTTGTAGCAAAGGTGTAACAAAGACGCATTTAGAACAGGTTTGGCAGTTATGTCAGAAACATTTAGTTTCATGCAACACTCCAGGCAGTTTCAAACAGCAGCTTTGAAATCAGCACTTCTCCGTTTTTAGAAGGAGATTCGATTCTGAAGTGAGTTTGGAGAAGACTGTTGCAAGTAGGATAAATATTTTGAAATTGAAACACTGCTCAGCAGACATGGCAATTGTAGCACATTTCAAAGTGGAAATGCCCTCAATTAGTTGCCATTTGCTCATCTTGCAGTTGAAGCATTCAAGCATTAGATTGTTTAGTTACAGAACTATCTGAAAGGACAGCTGTTTTGGTCCACTTTTGCTCATTGAGTCTTTTGTGCATGTCAAGTACTGAATTCTTTACAAGACTGGATCAGCTGGTGCTGCTCATCCTGAAGTTGTTTTTGTTTTCTTTTGCATACTTTTGTGGTCATGTTGATGTGGTAGTAGCTTGTTTATAGCTGCAATGGTATGATCCATACTATGTGAAGAAAAGTCAACTTTTATGGCTAGCTGAAAAGTATTGGACAAATAATTAACAGATTCCTATGTAACATATTGAGGGGGAGAGGGAGGATGTCATGTTGTTTGCAAATCTTGTACACACGCCACAACGTAGGCTGCCAGGCTCCATCTTTCCACTATAGTATTTCTTAGCTAGGTTTTCCTTTGAAAGTCTTACTTACAGTTTCTAGAACAGTAAATGCAGACTAGGATGCTCCTGCCAGATCACCTCTGCTCTACCTGTTCTTTTTACCCCATTTTTCCTTTTTTCCCTCATTTTTTTTTCTTCTGTCCCCTCAGCACTGGAGCTGGCAGCAAGTCCAGAGCAGCAAGCCGTCGTGCCCCAGAACACTGCGAGCAGCGAGCCTTGCAGCAGCGCAAGGGCTGCGAGCCCAAGAGCAACCCGGAGAAGATCCCGTCAGCAGAGCATGGGGAAGCAGCCCCAAAGCATCATACAGGCAGTGAGCCGGCAGTGGGTATGGGATCCTTTATGTTTGTCAGTAGCTGTTGCAGGGTGATTGTTGGTTTGTGGGTTACCCTGATACCGAGGGGTCTGAGTAGTCTTGTGTTCATCGCTGATATATCCCTGATGTACAGTAGGGTGAATAGTGTGTCTGGCCATGTTGTATCTTCTTGCTGAGGTCTGTCGCAAAGGTAATGGCACATTGTGCTTTTTGGGCATCCATTCCTTTTAAAAACTCCATATAAATGCTCCTGTTCTGCTTTGCTCAATTCCGCGTTGCTGCAGCGTGTTGTGGTCCATTTGAGTATTGTCCTGACGGAGCTCCGTTTAAGGGTATTGGGATGGTTGCTGGAGTAATTGAGTATCTAGTCCGTATGTGTGGTCTTTCTGTATAAGCCAGCCTGGAGTTCCCCGTTGTTCTTATGTTCTACCATTACGTCTAGGAAGGGTAATCGGTTATTGTTCTCTTCGTCCTTTGTGAATTTTATTCTGGGAAGAATGTTGTTTACGTGTTGGTGGGTTTCTTCTAGTCTTGTGCGTTTGATAATCACGAGGGTGTCAAGTACATATCGGACCCAAAGTTTGCTTTGAATAGTGGGATCGCTGTCCATTCTAACCTTTGCATTACCGCTTCTGCAATCATTCTTGTTATTGAGGATCCCATTGGTGTTCAGTTGATTTGTTTGTATATGCTGTCGTTGAAGGTGAAATGGGTTGTGAGGCACAGATCCAGCAGTTACAGGGTGCTGTCCTTGTTGATGCTGTTGGTGGTATTAGGTGCCTGTCTTCCTGATTCGTCCAGCAGTGTGGCAATTGTCTCTTTGGCTAGTTCGATGTTTATGGATGTAATTAGTGCTGTTACATCGAAGGATATCATTATCTCATCCTCTTCCATTCTGGTGTCCTTGACGATGTTGAGGAATTCTTGGGAGCAGTGGATGGAGTGCGTAGTGTTGTCAACTAAGTATTTCAGTTTCCGTTGTAGGTCTTTGGCAAGTCTATATGTTGGCATGCCTGGTAGTGAGACAATGGGTCTGAGGGGGACTCCTGGCTTGTGTACCTTGGGGAGTCCATAGAAACAGGATCTGTTGGATCCCCAGTTAATGATGATGGAAGAGCAGGAGAAGGAAGTTGAGGTAGTAAAGGAGGTGGTCGCAGCAGGAGAGGAGGCATAGCTGGAGGTAAAGACTTATGCAGGGGAGAGAACGAGTTCAAGGATGTATTCAAGACAGAAGGGGAGTTTGTGCTGGCAGAACAGGAGATTAACCATCTCATTGTTTTGTTCAACTCTAAAACACTAATAATGATAGCCTCTCGCCTTCCCTTTGGATACGTTGAACTGGATCATTTAAATTAACTAAACACAGCGTAATTTAAATTGAAATTTAAGTAGAAATTGAAAGAGTCCAATTTTCTATGATGAGCCATAGTAAAGGTAAATTGAAATCATTCACAACCAACAAATATTGAGTATTTGTTCAAACTTTGAAAGTCTCAGCACTACAGCAGCCATCAACGAACATCTAAAGGCTTTGTTTGGAATGAGTTCTGATTGCAGATGACTGTGCTTGAGTAGTCAAGTTCTTGAAAGTGATCACGTTGCACTCAATTAATGTCTGCTCGCATACAAGCATCAAATGCAGCGTTCCATAAGTTATGATGCAAACAAAACTACGCCAGCAAACCGAGTCATATAAATAACAAGTGGGACAGAACACCAATGCTTCACTGGAGGCGCACTGACGATGTTACCTAGCAGGGTGAAGAAATATCTGCAACCAAACACACCAGCTCGGCGAGCAAGTCTACAACCTCAGTGCCTTCTATAGTTTTAGCAAGATTTCCCTATTTTTATATCCCATCCTCCTTGAAATAAAAGCCAACATTCTATTTGCCTCTTACTAAAAACACCCAAATCCATCAGTGCTGCCAATTTCTGCAGTCTTTCTCTATTTAAATAATATTCTGCTCCTCTATTCGTCCTGACAAAGTGCATAACCTCACATTTTCTTACATTATACTTTATTTACCAAGTATATGCTCACTCACTTAACATGTCTACATGCCCTTGTAGATTTTTTGTATCATCCTCCCTAGTGTCCTTTCCATCTAATATTGTGTCATCTACAAACTTTGCAATAACACATTTCCTTTCCTCATTTGAGTCATTTTTATATATTGTAATATTTATGACCTCATGCACTGATCCCTGTGGCACTCCTTTAGTGGCACACCCATCTTTCTGTTTCCTATTAGTCAGCCAAACTCCTATCCATGCTAATACACTACCTGCCACACCATGCATTCTTACCTTATTAGTAGTTCAATAGGAAGTATCTTAACAAATGCTCTTTGCAAGTCCATATGTATTGTAACCACTGGCTCCCCTTTATCTATCCTGCCTGTCACCTTCTGAAAGAACTATATTTTGTTGGCAGACATGAGTTCCCCTTCATGAAGCAATGGTTACCCTGCTTAATTATGTTATGTATTTATAAATGTTCTGCTGTTATATCCTTTGTAATAGACTGCAACATTTTCCTAACTCCCGATGTTAACCTAACTTTATTTCTCTCTCTCTCTTTTTAAATAAAGGTGTTACATTGGTAGTTCTCCAATCCTCTGGGACTTCTCCAGAATCAAAGGATTCTTGGATGATTACTGCAGTGCATTCACTTTCTGTACAGGTACTTCCTCTAATATCCTATAATGCGACGCATCAGATCCAGGTGATGTACTTGTGTTCAGCCCCACTTGTTTCCCTATTACATTTTGTCTAGTGATAATTATTCGGTTCGTTCCCTCCCCAGTGTTTATTCTTTGATTTAGTACTTTTGAAATGCTGTTAATTACCTCTACTGTTAAAACTGTGCAATGTATGTGTACGATTAGAGACAGAGAGTAATGGTTCATGGATTTTTCCGCAGGGATCGCTACTGGGACCCTAATATTCCTGCTTTATATAAGTGATTTAAATCATGGTGTTCAAGGAAAAGTTTCAAAGTTTCTGATCAACACAAAACTTGGGAATTGGAAACTGGAAGGAGGCAAGTGTAGAACTTCCAAAAGACATTGGCAAGTTTGTCATGTGGGTGAGTAGGTGGCAGATAAAGTCCAATGTGAAATGTGAGAATCATCATAGAATCATAGAATCCCTACAGTGTGGAAACAGGCCATTCGGCCCAACAAGTCCACACTGCCCCTCCGAAGAGTATCCCACATAGCCCCAATTCCCCTACCCCCGACACTATGGGCAATTTAGGCATGGCCAATTCACCTACCCTGCACATCTTTGGACTGTGGGAGGAAACTGGAGCACCCAAAGGAAACCCACGCAGACACGGGGAGAACGTGCAAACTCCACACAGAAAGTCGCCCGAGGGTGGAAGGGGATACACTTCGACACAAAGAACATGGAGAAACAGTAAAACTAAAGAATACTCCTCGAAAGGTTGTGTCGGAGCATAGAGACTTGCATATCAGTCATATGTGCACATCGGTCATTAACTATGTCAAGAACAGGTAGAGAGATCTGCAAATAAATCATACTGTATTCTAGACTTCACTACTTAAGGCATTGAATATAAGAGCAGGGATGGTTTGATGAATATATATCGAACACTATTTAGACTTCAGATCTGATAGAAGTTTTCAAATCACGAAGCCTTTGGACAAAGTAGGTAGGGAGATAGTATTCCTGTTCATAAAAAGATTGAGAGGTAGAGTCACAGTTTTGAAGTGTTTTGCAAAAGAAACAAAAACAAAGTTTTGCTCTCAGTCTAGCAGCAACTCTCTCTCTATCCATTCCCACAGTCAGCGCCACCCTTAACAGAAGGTGAACATCCTTCATCTTCTTGGCCAGTCTGAAAGCCTAACTTCCAAATTGCCTTTTTTCATTCCAATCTAATGAATAATAATGAAATGAATAAAACACAAAGTTCTTGATTGAGGTCATTAAGTAGTCTTATTATTGATTTTGGATGCACAATATTGAATATATTTTAGTTCACAAGTTTGTTTTCAAGAACCAATGTACATTTCAACACTTCAAACTTGCTATTGAAATGTCACCTATATAAACTTTGAAAGATTATGCACAATAAATGAAGATAAAAGTACAAAGCTTCTTATTAAGGGAACACATATAATTACAAAAACAGAAAACAAAAACAGAGAGGGTATAACTTGAAAGCTAGCCAAAACATCATCCAGAATAAAGATGGGTTTGAAAACTGTGACATGTAATACAAATAAAGTGTGACCAACAGTATTTGTAAGTAGATACTGGACTGAGCATTTGTTCCCGTACTACACATAAATGAATTGACAATTTCATTTATCCAATACCCAAGAATATGTAACATCCTAACCAGTACTATAATATAATCCAGATTGGCTTCTTATGAATCATCAAAAAATCATTGAGCCACACGATGTCTCAAAGACCAACAAACAAAAATCCTAAAATTCTTGAGACACGTCTACACTTGGTCTGCTGGATTGTAGAAATGATAATGGTTGCTTATTAATTTACAGTGGGATTCAGTCAAATTCTCTCACTGCAGAGACTTAGTTAAATTTCTTAGTCAATTTTCAGTCAATAAAAAGCACTGAAGGAAATAAAATGACCGTTAACCTACAAATGTTTGAAATCAGATGTTATATTTCTTGCCAGCTCAAGGATGGCACTTGAATGAAAGGAGGACAAGGGAAGTGCTTCAAAGACTCCCTGAAGGCTTTCCCCAACAAATGAAACAGAGACGTCAACACCTAGGAGACCATCCCTCAGAAGAATCCAACTTGGAGGAACCTCCTGTATAAAGGGATGCAAGTATTCGAGGCCATTTTTTAGCAAGAGGAAGTAATGTAAAGGAACCTGAGAAAAGAATGCCAGCTATATGGAGGCCAAGGACCAATTACCCCTCCCAAATGTGTAGTTAAAGATGCAACTGTAGGATCGGACTCACAGTCACACAAAGACCCACAGAATGACCGATGAATTTCCTCGGTGGACAATCGTACTCATTAGTGAATGATTGCTGACAGTGATTTGATGTCAATTAATGATGATGTCAGTTGATAATCATTGGGCTGTCAATTTATAAATGAGTTGTTGTTGACAGATAGTTGAAAGATTACATTTCAATTCTGAATGAATGAAAGCAGTTGAGAGCAAAAGATATCAAGGTATGTCAGATATTTCTAGATATCTCCCATTGGAGGAAATCAGGAGATACTATATATGTTGTAAATCCAACTGTGAACAGGACAAGGTAACAAGTACTGAGAGAATTAGTTAGATATCGAGTTTGGCTAGGATGGTTAGACAGAATTTGTGTTAATGGAGAAACAATCAGAGATGTCAATTTCTATTTCACTTTTTAATTGCAGTGTAATTTTAGTTTTAATTTCAGATTTTCCCAGCAGAGTTTTTTTTTAAACTTCTGCAGTGTTGTATTTTCCATCAATGTGTTGTGTGAGGTTGTGAATTTTGACCAGCAACCTTGCGCTGGACCATGTCCCCAATGCAATGAACTTAAAACAGAGTGAGTTTGTCTTCTAGAATTCGCACTTTAGATTGACAGTGATTTGATCCTGGGAATTTTGCAACAATTCTGTTTAACAGAAAAGTGCACAGCATACAGCTGAGTTTATTGAATTTACCATCGTTTAATGAAAGAACTCTCAAGTGAGTCACATCAACAAATATTTGTATTATACAATCAATTTTAATTGGAAAGTATGTTTTTGATTACCTGCTGCCAAAAGAATTAAACTCAGGGGGGGTTTCAGTTAGTTTCCTGCACTACTATAAATCAGAGATAAAGTTAAGTAGAATGAAATGTAACTGCAAGTTAATAAATAACCTTGTCCCATTTTACATTAAAATCTGTTATTACATCTGTTAATTGTAGCAAACATGACTCTGTGAAGAGTCAGTACAGTGGAGCTAGAGGAACATGGCAGTTCAGGCAGCATCAGAGGAACAGGAGAGTCGATGTTTCGGGATGAAGGGAGTAGCCCCAAAACATCGACATCCTGCTTCTTTGATGCTGCCTGAAACTGCTCTGTTCCTCCAGCGCCACACTGGATCAACTTGGACTCCAGCATCAGCAGTTCTTGCTATCTCTAAATGATTCTGGGAAGACTATTTAAACTCTTTCTGGAATTGATTCAGTACTGTCATGCATCACACAAACACAATTAGCTTAATTTATAGAGCAGTCATTCTTTTCCTTCAGAATCCTCAGACACTGTATAATTTCTTAGAGATAGTAGGAACTGCCGATGCTGGAATCTGAGATAACAAGGTGTAGAGCTGGATGAAGACTACAGGCCAGGCAGCATCAGAGGAGCAGGAAAGTTGACGTTTTGGGTCTCGACCCTTCTTCAGAAAAAGGGTCCAGACCTGAAACGTCAGCTTTCCTGCTCCTCTGATGCTGCCTGGCCTGCTGTGTTCATTCAGCTCTACATCTTGTTATCTCTGTATAGTTTCTTTCAGTCGTATGTAAATTAATCTCAGACCAAAGCTACTGTTTGTTTTCTCTCATCCCTATTTTTCACATCAAAATGGGCGCACTTTGAACATACTCTGCTGGGCTAAAAAGAAGGCAGAAAAGAATTTGCATTTATTTAGCATCTTTCACAACTTCAGCACTTGACGCCAGCTAAATAAGAATGAAGTATAGTCACTGTTGACATATAGAAATGGCTGCAGTCAATTTGCACATAACATGATTCAACATAGAGATATGAAAATGACCAGATAATCAACCCTATTAATGTTGATTGAAGGATAATTATTAGCTGGGAATTCGTGCCCTTTTCCAAAATGTTGTTGCGTGGTCTTATATTTCCCTAACAGCGTAGGCTGGCTTTGATTTAATATCCCACGTTAAAGGCAACATCTCCTCAAGAATTGTGCTCAGGTGTTAGCCTAGACTTTCTGCTCAAGTCTTAGGAGAGGGCCTTGAATCCAAAACAAATTCTTAAAGATGTGTGCAAATTATCAAATTGTATCATCAAATTTCTGGGCCTAGAGTGTGGTTTTCTCATTCTGCATTGTCCAGGGAGCAGTCATTGCTGTTGGTATATGTTGCTGAATTATGAACTATATGGCTTCCGTAACTGTTTTCCCATTATTGTCTTCTAACAGCTGTTATTGTTTTGCAGTGAACAGTTTTCCACACTAGGAATTCTTTTAGTTCTTTCCTAGAAAGAAGGTGAGAAATGTATGTAGAATAAGTAAACAAAAACAAAGTTGCTGGAAAAGCTCAGCAGGTCTGGCAGCATCTGTGGAGGAGAAAACAGAGTTAACATTTCGGGTCCAGTGATCCTTCCTCAGAACTGAGTTAAACAGCTTTTCCAGCAACTTTGTTTTTGCTCCTGATTTACAGCATCCGCAGTTCTTTTGGTTTCTATATAGAATAAGTAAAGGTGAGTGAAATTGCACAAGCCACTTGACATGCACAACTTGTCCCAGAAGCTCTGTTTTGCAATTATTGCACATTAAACAGTCTGTTTCTGATCTATCTTTCGCACAAACTTTCCGTCACCGTTTCTAACTCTCTAATATCTGCACTTTTAATTGCTTCATCTATTTTCTTCTTGCTACTATGTACCAGCAACAACTTGTGGTATCATTCTTGTAAATTTTCCTGGCACTTTCAATGGTGATTTATAACCTAGATAAGCGATAATGTTACAATGAGACTTTAGTGCCACAGTTCTGATCAGACCATTAAATTTCTACATGACTGGATGTTTGCAATCCATCACATAAAACATTCAGCAAGTTCATCAGTCTTTGGTGTACCCACGTACGAATCATATAAAACATTTAGCAAGTACATCAGTCTACGGTGCACCCATGTACAAATCAAAGGGAGACGTCTTGGTTGCAAGACAAAAGCACCTGATGGAAAACAAGTAGCAGCACAAGGGTGTCCATCATTTTTACCAGTAGGTTGGTTTCCCAAAGTGTAAGGCTTCACAATTAGTCATAGCCCCCTCTGAGCAAATAATCCTATGGTCTATACACAAAGGAAAGTTCATGAGGTCCCAATCCTAACTGTTACTTCTGGATAACTGTTGATGGCATATTCTGGTATTGACTCCAAATGAATTTGCAAACTCAGTGAGAGGGTGTCTCACTTGTGTCGGATAAGGAGATAAAAATGCCACTCTCTACCTGATAACAAGCTTTGGGAACCTCAACACCGACCCCATTTTGCAAAAATTGTATAATTTCAAACCAGTTAGCAAGACTGAACCCAATCTTGTACTGACTGCCACTATTCCAAGCTCTCTAATGGCCAAGGAAGCAGATACATTTGGTTTATGGAGTCCCTGATCTTGGCTATAGCCCAGCCACATTATTTTCTGCATAAGGCAAAGAAGAAACTTCTGGAAATGGTGCAATAACAAAGGCAACAACATTTTGAAATTATATAACACCTTTAACATGTTAAAATAACATCCCAAGATCCTTCACAGAGCATTACCTAAGAAAATTTAACACTCATTGATTTAAGATGTTATGGCTACCAAAATGTTGAGTAAAACTCATGCTCTGTTCTACCAAACAAGTATTTATAAATCCATTAATGTTGAAACAATGAAAATCAGGGTGTCAATGAGACTAGAAGTATGGCATTGATATTACTAGATCTGTTCATTATTTTTGACTCTCTATTATTACTTTCCAGAACAGTATTTTGCTTTTGTGTTCAAGGGTTAAGTAGTTGAAGGACCAAGCATCCCCATTGTAGCTCTGGCTATTGTTCCTCTTGACAAATGCACAAACAAATGTAGAATCTAGATGCATGAAGTCTCTATCCATTCTATGGTATTGCAGGCTGTTGGCATGCAGCAGAAATGCAACTATTTGGAGACATCAAGAAAGGAGAGGCTGAGATTTGTAACTTGGACAAAAACTCTAAGGTCATTTGGGCATTCTGATTCTTGCACAGCAACACAAACCTGGGAGTGGTAGTCATGGAGATGGAGAATTAAGTTTCACAGAGTCAACACTTGTAGAAGAGGAAGAGACAAAGAGAATAGAAATGGTCAAAGGTAATAAAACCATTGTGGAAACAAATAGATCAATCATTAATTTACCTTTTATGAAGAACATAATCTGGTCTCAGCTTGGATCATTCCATAAATATTGAACCCAATACAGCGGTTGTGTGAACATTACAATCAATTACCATATATGATTATCAATATTTCGACTACACAGTGTTAAAAGGTCACTTGAAGATACATTGACATAAATTACAATCTATATTTATATGAGACGACAAGGTGTAGAGCTGGATGAACACAGCAGGCCAAGCAGCATCATAGGAGCAGGAAGGCTGATGTTTCGGGCCTGGACCTTTCTTCATTTTTTCCGAAGAAGGGCCCAGGCCAGAAACGTCAGATTTCCTGCTCCGCAGATGCTGTTTGACCTGCTGTGTCCATCCAGCTCTACACCTTGTTATCTCAGATTCTCCAGCATCGGCAGTTCCTACTATCTCTATATTTATATGACTAATGTTTGCTCTTTCTGTAGTTCAGTTTGGTAAGTCTACCATGTAATCTAGTTCTTCTCGATTTGATCTTTCAGTTCTCCCTCAGTCGATTCAGGAGCTACTGTCCTTACGGGGGATTCTCATATCTCTGTGTTTCCTTCTCACAACTCGTGCTGTCAACTAGTGGACATTTTGCACAGATTCAAATAAACAGTTGTGTTTGACTTCATTGAATCCAACAGTGATTCTCTCTGTCTGCACATGGTGACTATTTGAATTGGAATCGTTGTAATTATTAATGGTACATCAATTAATGTTTCACCCCTGGAAATTTGAACCAATCCTGGATCGAAATGATAAAACATTTTGTTTTAAGTTCTATATTAAATGTGTCCGACAGTTTAAAGCTTTTTCAAAGCAAATATATTAGATTTTGTCTCTTTTACATCCTACTAAAGTTCACTAATTTCAAGCTTTAATAATGCTGTTTTCATAAATCTTTGCCTAATTTCAGTGTAATTGTTATTGTCATGATTGTGAAATAATTTTTAAAGTCATTTATTAAGTCTGCTTCTTTATACACAGTTAATTTTAATTCTACCTTTTATCGAGTGCGATGGCCAATGGATTCACTGCCTGCAGGAGAGTCCTGATGAGGGCTTTGGTTTATTTACTTCTCCCATTTCTACTAGCATCTTGGGGAGGGCATTATGATGAGTTGCCTCATCCAGTACTATCAAGCTTTCAGGCTTAGCAATCCTTGAAAAACAATGGTTGAAGATACTTTTCACTGTTCTTTCTGTGGGCCAGGGGAGCCAGCAATGGGGCAGAACACACAATGCACACTTTCAGGATCAAGTCCACCTGACCCCAGTTACCCGCACACTGAAGCCCAACCCACTGAACAGTTCAGCATAAAATGCAACCATTTTCCCTAGTCCCAGCTCTGATGAACTGCAAGTTGGGTACATGAAGCAGGATGCAAGTGCTCCATGATGGGGCTCTTGTTGCATCGTGATAGTATCCCTGTCTCTGAGCCAAAAGGCCCAGGTCCAAGTCCCACCTGCTCCCGAGGTGGATCATCACGTACCTGTAAAAGAGTGATTAAAAATATTTATAAGAGCTGCCTGTAATTGAAATCTTGACTACAAAATTGTTAAGGTATTTAACAATAACGATGGGAATGCCTACATGTTCATTACAAATGTTTAACTTATTTGCTGTTAGATAGCTAATTATTTCCCATTGCACTTTCTGCTGGATATTTCTTGATTGGTACCAGAAATGTTATTTTTGATTTCTTTTTCACAGTTCACCTCTCAGTAACTCCAAATTTGGTAGCCGAACCTTGTTTTTTCATCAACTCAGCTCAGATAGATACTGTCTGATAACCATTATCAGTTAGAATATTCCCATCTATGGCTCTGATTAGGATCTTAGTTAATCAAATCCATTTTTTTTACCTTTCCTATTTCTCCTTAAAATTTTATGGCAAGAGATATTTTATCTAAGATAAAGCTAAGTTTACATTAAGGTTTATTTCCTTCCATTCTAAATAGTGACCCCAGCTCCCTAGTGTTTAGCACATTCATATAAGCAGTGGCACATTGACCTAACTTCAGATTCTTTAGTTGGCTTAATCTTCTTTTTTTAATTCCTTCTTTTACTTTTCTTTTTTATGACTCTCAAATCTACCTCAAAATGTAGTGCTCACTATGTATCATGGTTAATCTAATCACCTAAACAGCTATTCTGTCTCATTATTTGCTTTGTCTTTCCCCATCTCTCTCGCATTGTCCTCAGGTGTAAGGATGGAGTATAGGAGCTGAGCTCCCATAAAGTAGCTGTACTCCTGCTGCTTCTGGATAATAAGGGCCAGTGCGTTTGAGCACATCTCCGTCACCCTCTACCCGAGTACAAAACCCCTAACTGTCAATAGCACTGTGTACTCTCCTCCTGGGGCTATTCAGGTGCTAGTCTCTGGTGGTCCTCCAAGTGCCAGTGACCTGGGCATTTCTCCCTCAGCCAGCTCAGGTGAGTGACAGGCTCACCAAATTGTTCTACCAAACTTTCTGAGCCTAACATTCCTCCCAAGGTATCAGGATCTGAGTTAGTGGGAAGTGCAGTGGCAAGCCTTACTGATGCTTCTTTTGTAGCTAAGGAATTCTCCTCCTTATATGTTGAGGAGGTGGCTTCTGGTGGAGTTGGGCATTTCTCTGCCAACATTTGGGATATCCCATAGGCTCCTGCACAATACACAAGGGACAGTGGGCACAGCAGCTGGTAGTTAGAAGCTGTATACAATGAATGACACTGGCAGTAGGGTTATTGCGAGAGTTGCAGTGGAAGAAAGAGTGATGCTTACTTGGTTGATGGGACATGGATGTTTTGGCATCCCCCAAGAAGGGGTCGTAGTCTGTCCCGTGATTCATTCCCCAGACAGGGTGAGATCCTAATATTAGATATCCCTCCAGCCATTCATTTTCCCTTCATGCCCTACTGTGGGCTGTGTTCTCTTGAAAGAGAGGAATCGACTGAGATGAAAATGGGTGGACACGGCTGTTGTTGCTGGTGCAGGTGGTCAAGAAGTGATGAGATGTTACTGGTGAGTGAGTAGGCAGTGAGAGATTGAGCAAATTTAGTGGAAGGTTGTACGGTTGTGGTGGTGAGAACAAGTGAGTGGGATGTGGATGCAGTAATGGAGACAGAATGAGTGTGAAGTAACAGCAAAAGAGGGTGGCAATCTCCTTGGTGCAGTGAAGAAGATTATTGACTTTCTTGTGGCTGTGCTGACAATTCTTTTGCCCCATGGAGATGAAACTAAGCTGGGTGGCAACCTTGAGCTAGGTTGTCAGGGTCTGGTGTTATTCCTCCTCTGCCGGTTCTCCTGGAAGAGTACAGTGCTGCTCTGCACCACTCTATTGACCAAGAATTCCAGTTCCCTGTTGGAGAATCATAGTACAATTATCCTTTTCTCCACCATCTTCAGAAATGACTGTCTTTCACTGAGCTGGGCATCTTCAGAATGCCAGTTTCCATCCAGGTACATAGTAGCCTTTCAAAAATGGACAGGGTTCCACGGTTGCTGACCTTTTGGTGGTTATCTACTGAGTGGTGAGTTGTTCCAGGAACAGCACATGGGAAGTGGGGCTGGAATCAGACGTGATGGATGCCATAGGGATGGAATAAGTAATTAATGAGGTGAGTTTGCCAAGATACTGCAAGAAATCTCACTTGGCCTTGTGGTAAAAAAAACCTTCCACAAAACCTGATGCATATTGCACTTGGCCAAAAATACATAAGATTCAGCCTTTTTGTTTACACATTTTTATTAGGAGATGACCTTACAATCTAATTTGATATCTGATAATTTTACTTTTCATTATATTGAAATATCTCTTTTACTTGATCTCAATTTATTCATAGGGTATTTTGTCACTGGGTTCCCGAAATTGAATGAAGTCTATTCCCTAGTCCCAAATATTTTGATCGACAGACATAAAGGGGGAATACTCCAAAGCCAGATGTGGACAGTTAGCCTGTCATAGACATTGTGGACACACCATCCTTGTTTTCCAAACTTAGATTTAAACTGACTGGGCAGTGGATGAGGAGAGCAGGATTGAGAGAAACTCCACTCACGTTGATCCATTAGTTGTAGATTGGTGATTTATAAACAGTGTAGACACAAAGTAGACACCAGCTGCATCATATTTGCATGGAAAAGTAGCTGTAACCGCGTGTTAAATTTATTTTGTTCCTTCATGTAGGTAAAATAATTGTGTTTTTTGTAATTTAAAATAAACATGAAAAGTTGATACAGGCTGGTTTCCTACCAAATCCTGTTTTCCATTTGTTGTTACATATCAAAAGGTGGATTGTATTAATCACCTGCTTTCTGTGCCATATTTCACATCTCATATGCAATATGCCTTTAAGAGGCAGGCACCTAATATCGTGGCATGTGACCTGATAGTATAAAGATCTCAGACTCCATCTTACTGGGGCCTCTGGCAGCATGTCATGTGAGGGGAAGTGTCTAATAGCTTGTAAGTGAATTGCTCAGTACTCACTCAGACACAGCAGTGCCTGTGATTGTAATATAGGTAAATGCCAGGAACTGCACAAACATCCAGGGAATCTTTCAGTGTTATGTTACCCATATCAAGTTTTTAATATATGGGAGGTAAAAATACCCAGCTGAAGGTAAAAGGCTAATCAATCTATCTACTACAGATCAGATCATGGTGACAGCTCATTAGCTATGTTTTCTTTAAGCTGTGTGCGTGTGCAACTGTTCCATATTCTGCACGTAGTCATCAGCGTCAATATGATCCAGAAGTCACCGAGGAGGCTCAGATAGAAAATCAGAGGAAATGCTGCTCAGTAGAAAGTAGCAGGAATTAGAAGTTATAAAATTCTCCATGATAACATTTGCAGGATCTTGGAAATGCTGAAGAGTCACTAGACTACAGACTTGAACTTCCAAGTATTTGGAAAACTAACGACAACAAATTTGTACAGTAGTCATAGAATCCCTACAGTGTAGAAACAGGCCTTTCGGCCCAATAAGTCCACAACGACCCTCAGAGCGTCCCACCTGGACCCACCCCCTATAACACACCTAATTTACACATCCCTGAACATTATGGACAATTCCGCATGGCCAATCCACAAAGCCTGCACACCTTTGGACTGTGGGAGGAAACCGGTTGTTTATGACAATTGACAAAGATTACATGGTTATCATAGAATAGCTTTTAATTCCAGTTTTTTAATGAATTCAAATTTTGTCATCTATTATGGTGAGATTTGAGCCCATATCCCCAGCACATTGGACTGGAACTCTGGATTACAAGCCCAGTAATAATGCGCCACTGCATTCCACCATTTCAGAGAAATGTGGGGTAATGGATTTGGGGTGTGGGTGGTGCCAGCAAGTCAAGAGAGTATGGAATAAGTGGTAGAGTAGTGAAAAGTGTAGAGGGCAAAAGAACATTGAATTGTATCTCAGCAGATTCCTCAAGGTGGGACCTAGAATTTGAGTGGGGTGATTATGCTAGAACTGTATAAACAATAGGCCACAGCTAAAGTAGTACATACTGTTCTGGTTACAAGGATGTGATAACAAATTTATGTGAGCTCAGATCCGCAAATTTAGTAACCAAGAGTCAGATTTACCTCTCTTCTACTTTAGGTTTAAGTCCTATCCAGCCAGACACCTTGTTGTCAGTTTGAAACAAAAGGCAAGCTCTTCACAGACTTTAAAGTAAAAATGATCGTCAATATCTACGTTCATTTTGAATACAAAACCCTTCTGTTCAAAATGGATTTTTCAGCATTAAAAAGTGATTTTCCAAACTGAAGAATCTTACCTTTATGCAGACTTCAATTGGATAGGACATTTTGTCTCTTTAATGTGGTGCCAAGACAGAGGGAAGTTCTGAGACATCATCACTCCTTGTGGGAATACCATTAAATGGCTGAAACACATTGCCGTTGACCTTCATTCCTTAACAAAGTAAAAAAAATCACAAATTCATTAACACTCAGTGAGAATTAAGTAATATAAATGAAAAAGAAGGTAAAATAAAAAGAGCAGCAAACCAGGTAATAGAAGGACAAACAAGCCCTGTGTCTTACTTCAATAAAAAATAACATTCAAAAAGAAATAGAAGGCAAACATTTAATTATGGATTGGACAATGAATGCATCTTTATGGAAATACAGCTATTTAAGCAACAAATGCAGCTTTGCTTCACAGGTAATGATAATAGATAATCTCATGACAAGATCACTGAAAATTATACTTGCTGTTGGCCAGGAGATGCAAAATCAATGAGGCTGAATTAAAACAAAATCCAGAGAAGATTGGGAGAAAACTGAAGACCAGCTTGAGGTACAAATCAGCTTCAGATTTAACAGACTCCAACTCCTTTTGTATAGACAGAAACCTCAAGAGTCTACTGACATCTATGTCTGAAGATCCCACAGCAAAAGGAAGAACTCTTAGACTCTAATTTAATTGGTGATTACCTCTTTACAGATGAAATAATCCATGAAACATTTTCTGGACAGAAAAAGGGGCCATACCACTGGCACCTTACTTCAAGACAGATAATATCATGAGGCCATAATGGCAGACAAACATCAGTTACATGCTTTGGGTGCAGACAATACGATTGTTTCAATAAGCAAAATGCTCCAAACCAGCAAAGCCTCTGAGAGAAAATTGCCTGCTGCATTTGCCTGTATAATGATATTTGCAACAGTAACAACTTGAATTTATGTGGCATCTTTAATGTAAAAAAAAAACCCAAGCAATAAAAGGTTAGCATGAAGCAAAATTTCACCCTGAATTATTTAAAGTAATACCATATCTGAATTAAACAGATTTTTATACAGGGAAGCCAAAGGTTATGGTGTGGGGCATGCGGGGTGGTAGTGTTCAGGCAAGAGACTGGGGTTATGGTTTCAAACATGTCAGCCATGATCTTACTGAAAAATGAAGCAGTTTTGTTGGGTGAATGGACGACTTCTTTCATTTCTTATGATCTTATAATTAGAGCAAATAGCCAAACACTTCATCAGTGTGAGATTTTAAGGAATGTCTTGAAGGCAGCAGAGTTTTGAATAACATTAATTTTCCAGAAGGAAAAATCTGGGTAGTCAACCAGCAGTTTGTTGAAATAATCAGGTCTAGAGACATCAAAAGTGAAAATGGCAGCTTCAACAGAGGTGAGTTGAGTTAGGGATGGCGTTGGATAATGTTACAGTGATGGTAATGGGTGGTTTATGTATTACATGGATACGTGGGGACAAACTCATGCGATAACAAGGTGTAGAGCTGGATGAACACAGCAGGCCAAACAGCATCATAGGAGCAGGAAGGCTGACGTTTCGGGCCTAGACCCTTCATCAGAAACAAACTCATCTCTGGATATATACCAATGCACCTCAGAATGTTCCCAGTGAGACAGACAGGGCCAATAGTTCAGGAATAGGATGTGGAAGAAAAAAAAACAATGGCTTCAGTCCCCCCAGCATTTAAACAGAGGAAATTTCTGCTCATTAGAATTGGGTGTTGGAGACATATCTCCCCTCCTGATTCCTCAAGCCTTTTTACCATCTACAAGCACTAAGGAGTGTACTAGATACTCTCCACTTACCTGGATGGGTACTCCTTCAACAACATTCAAGAAGCTCACATCATCTAATTATCAAGCCCACTTCACTAACATATCCATCTAACATCTTCAACATTCACTCTCTCCACGAGTGACACAGGCATCAGCATATACCATCTAAAGATGCACTGCAACAACTTAATCAGGCTCCTTCTCCAGAAATTTCTATTCTACTGATTTAAAAGGACAAGGGCAATATATATATTGGATCACCACCGCCGGTATATTTACCTCCAAGCAACACATAATTCTGACTTTGAAGCATATCACCATTCGTTCACTGTTGCTCGGTCAAAATCCTGGAACTTCCTCCTTAACAGCATTGTGGCTGTACCTGAAATAAATCCACAGAGAGTGTTATCTCATCACCAAGTCATCCTTTACATGTGAAGAGTCTTTGACACTGATCCAGGTCCCTCAGAGCCAGCTTTCAGTGAGCAGTATGTCTGACTCTCCTGTTGTTATCTATCAGCCAGGGCTCCCTGATTGGACCAGCCTCATTCAGGGAACTCTTTTCCATGAGGTCCACCTGGCTGACCTCCTAACAATCACTACAGTATCTCCCAGGTAAAAAAAATCTGGAATTAAGAGTCTTTTGGTGGCCATTGGCCCATTGTCGATTGTATGGAAAAACCAGTCTGATTCACTAATGTCCTTTAGGGAAGTAAACTGCCATCCTTACCTGGTCTGGCCTACATGTGACTCCAGAGCCACAGCAATGTGGTTTACTCTTAACTGCCTTCTGGGCAATTAGGGATGGGCAATAAATGCTGCCCGGCCAGCGACGCCCCTCATTCTGTGAATGAATAAAGCAAACTACCTACACCATTTGTCAGCAGCTCAAAAAAAGCAGTTCACCACCACATCTTCAAGTGCAATTAGGGATAGGAAATAAATGCTGACCTAGCCAGCAATGTGCATATACTGTGAATGATTTTTTTTAGAAAGCGGTATGATAATTTAGTGACAGTGGAGTATTTGAGAGAGACAGTGGTGAAGAAAAATTGGGTGTCAGCAACAAACATGCTGAAAATGATTGCTATTTTTCCTGGTGAAATCATCGAGGGGCCATGTGTAGTGATATAGGTGTGGTTGTAACAATAGATCCTTGGGGGATGGTGTAAGATCATGAAGAGAAGCCATTGTAAGTGATTCTCTGCTGTTCAGCAGCGTCAAAGTGACTATTGTTACACTGTTTCCACATATTTCATAAAGTGACAGAATTATTACAGTACAGAAGACATTCGATCCATTGTGTCCCTGATAACTTTCCAGAAATGACTCCTGAACAGCCATTCCCCACATCCCTGAACTTTTCAATAAATCCGAAGTATCTTGGGGCATTCTGAGTGAGCAATATTTATGTGCTGATCATCACTTAGTGAATCCTTCTAGAGAACTAGTTCTGAGGAAGGGTCACTAGACCTGAAATGTTAACTCTGATTTCTCTCCATTAATACTGCCAGACCTGCTGAGCTTTTCCAGCAATTTCTGTTTTATCACTATTACATGAGTGAATAATTTGCTGACACTCAGGGTAGGCTGAGCATGGAGAGCTGTCAAAATCTAAGAGGCCAACATTTGTTCTACAATCCTAAACAGCCTGAAATAGAGCTCCTGCTACACCTTGTTTCTCACAAGGTTACAATGGATATTGCTCCAATTCTGCCTGGGATGAAAAACACCTTTCTGTTCTATTTACTTGTCAGGACTGTGCTTGAACTTTGCTATATTGCCCTCTCTTCATAAAGCCAAGTGAGAGGTACAATCCTGAACAATGAATTCAGTCATTACCTTTATCTGAAACGGTCTAATGTTGTCTTTATTGCCCTTTAACACTTATCATTGACACTCCTTGCCAAACAACTTCTCTCATTTTTTTATAGAACATTAACCAATATATTTTAATATGAAAGTTCAAGTTAAGGGCAAAAACCAGAGAGAATTTGCTATCACGTTTTACTTGGTTTGCTTGTAACTTGTACAATAACTTTAATTCACTTTTACCTTGAATATAGTGAAATGTATTGCTGAGGAAAGAGAGACGAATCAACAAAGCTTTACATCTAATGTGACAGCATGCGTCTTTGCTTTCAGCAATATTTCAGTTCTCTACAACAACTGGCCATTAGCAAAATGTGAAAGGTTCTTCACATTATCACACATGGAATTTGACATTGAGCCACAGGAGAGACATTGGGCTATTGACTAAACACTTAGTCAAATTGACAGGTAATACGCACTTTAAAGACTAACTGAGGGATAGGGAGGCAAAGATTAGGGAGAAAATTCAAAGGTTTAGCTCCAACCAGCTGAAGGCATGAAGGCACATTTACAAAAATTGTGGACCCCACAAGGTATCAGAATTGGGGCGGCACAGAAGTCTCTGAAAGTTTTAATGCTGGAGAAATTAACATTGTCACACAGAAGAAAATATAACTCTTTGTGAGTTTCTATTGAGTCTGATGTAGATGTAATATTTGACCCCAAAGATACAATACACTTCTGTCATTGCAAAGTTTTATTGTCCCATAAATATTCAGTCAGGGTAAATGTGAAACTTTCTGTTTTGACAGGAAGAAAAGAAGAACACTATGCTGTTTATATGGAGAAAGATTGCAGAAATCAGTAGTCTAGAGGAAAATAATTTTCCTAGGGCATGAATTACAAAGTTCATACGCAGGTGCAGCATGTGATGAAAAAGGTAATGGAATGATATCATCTATGGCAGGGGAAGTGGAGTATAAAAGTAAAGAAGTGTTACTGCAGCTGTGCAGGGCATTGATGAGACCGTATCTGGAATACTAGACACAGTTTTGGCATCCTTATTTGAAAAAAAAAACGCCATTAACTTAGAAAGCGTTCAGACAATGTTCATTTGACTTATCGCTGGGATCAAATGCTCCTTCATTAAGAAAAGTTGAATAGTTTAGGCCTATATCCATTGGAGTTTGGAAGAATAAGAGGGGACATTATTGAAACACGTAAGAGTCAGAGGTGTCCAGATAGGCTGGATACTGGGAGGATATTTTCTCTCATAGCAGAGACTGAAACTTGGAGGCAAAATTTAAGAATATGGGGTTTTCCTTTTATGACAAAGATGAGATGGATTTTTTCTCTCAAAGCAGTGTTAGAGTGGAACTCTCTTCCCCAGAAGATAGTAGAGGCTAGATAGTTAAATTTATTTCAGGCTGAGTTGAATAGATTCTGAAAGAAACAGGAGTCCTGTTGACAGGAAAGTGGAGCTGTGACCACAACCAGATCAGATATAATCAGTATTGAATGAAGGAGCATGCTTGAAGCACTGCACTCTGCGACAGCCTCGTCCTCTCCACACTCCCCACTAGCCCCACCACACCCGGCATCTTTCCCTGCAACCGGAGGAAGCGCTACACCTGTCCCTACACCTCCCCCATCACCTCCATCCAAGGCCCAAAACAAACTTTCCATATCCGAAAGGGGTTCACCAGTACATCCTCCAACCTGATCTACTGTATCCGTTGCTCCCAATGTAGCCTCCTCTACATCGGTGAGACCAAGCGCAGACTCGGGGGCCATTTTCTGGAATGTCCGCGTTCTGTACGCTATAACCAACAACACCTTCCGATTGCCAACCATTTTAACTCCCCCTCCCACTGCCTTGATGACATGTCCATCCCGGGCCTCCTTTAGTGCCCCAATGGCGCCACACACAAATGGAGGAGCAAACCTCATATTCTGCCTCAGGTGGCCAAAGGATAGAATTCGCCAGTTTTAAAATCTCCTCACCCCTGGCCTCATCCCATGTCCAATCCTCCTCTCATCCCTGCCTCTTTGACCTGACACAACCTGTCCATCTTCTTCCCCACCTATCTGCCCCAACCTTCCCACTGACCAATCCCTACTACCTCCCACCTGCATCCACCTATCACCATCCCTCCTCCCTTCCCCCATCCCCAACACTCCTCCCCCTCACCTCCTTGACCTGACACAACCCGTCCATCTTCTTCCCCTCCTATCCACCCCACCCTTCCCACTGACCATTCCCCACTACCTTCTACCTGCATCTAACTATCAGCATCCCACTTACCTTCCCCCAACTCCATCCCTCCTCCCTCTATTTATTTCCCAGCTCCTTTCCCCCTCCCCAGTTCTGAAGAAGGGTCCTGACCCGAAACGTCGACTTTCTTGCTCCTTGGTGCTTCCTCGCCTGCTATGTTCCTCCAGCTCCACACACTCCAAGTACTTCTAGCTTTGACACTTTTGTTAAAAGCAATTGTTATGATGTCCAGATGAGAATATTTCTGCTTCTACTCACCAGACAGTGATTTTCATCTCCATGACGAACAGTGGGCAGGTGAGGGTAAAAATAAACGTGATGTGAAAAGAGATACCCTGTGTACCTTGTGACAATCATAGTGTTGGATAATGCACAGTGAGGTAACTGAAAACATTATGTGTATTTTTTTCTATATAGCTATCTCTATGGTCTCTCTGTATGAGATTGGAAATGAGGCCCAAACTAGCAATCAGTTATTGTTGAGGACTTACAGCTAGTTCACACCTCAGATGAGTTCTATCAGAACATTATACTCAGGCAGAGCATTCTCCTGAATCAGTATAGCTTCGCCCCCACCCTAACATTCCTTTGAGGAACAGACCTACCAGACATGCAATCTTCCCCTGGCTACTCCCTACTCAGGAGAAGTTAAATTAGTTCATTGGGTTTTCTCCAGGTGGAGAGCATGAACATGAACACACATTGCACAAATGCTACAGCTTTTGCTGTGAGAACACAGCTTGCATCCAGATTCTACCTCTTTCCTCCCTACCACACCCCCCTCCCACTCATAGTAAGCTAAAATCCAGCCATAAGGGATGGAAAGGATATGAAATAAGGTGGAAGAGTAGAGCTGAGGAAGAAGATCAGTCAAGATATTATTGAATACTTGAGGAGGCGTTTGGCCTATTCCTGCTTCTGTTCCTTAAGTTCAAACTCAAATAGTCAACCATTCATTTTCAACAATTTTGTGAATACTCAACATCATCAGCACTTTGAAGATAAGCCAGATGTTATTGCCATCAACCTGACCTCAAAATTCTGATTTCAGTTTCTGAATGAAAGTTAGCTGATCTGCTCTTTGTTGCTGTCTTTCTTTGTTCTGTTTATCGTACTTCCAGAATTGACAGTGTTTCGGTTTCTGTTTCATTATTTAACATACAAGTTAAACATTCTGCGTACATAATTGGATACATTTATAGAAAGTAGAATACAGAGTTCTCCAAATATAAACTCTTTGGAATGACATCTCTCATCAAGATCTTGAAACCAAGAAGGATCTTGCTTTTGCATAGTGTTTGGGCAAATGGATTTGTTCATTGTTTACTGTGACTTGCCACAATTGTATGGCCTCAACTATAAATTCTTTTAGCTTAGAAGCAGAAGCCACTAAAGCCAGCAGATGAAACTTGGGGCTGAACTTTCCCATTATTGGCTAAATACTACTTTTGGACATTTTCATGCAAAGTTCCTGAAATGAATGTGTCTTTCCTCACTTGATCATCTGCTGCTCACCTCATTCATTCTGCACCTAGGCTCTTCTCATTCAATCGGGAGGCTGCAGAGATGGAAGTGCTCATGGCTGCCCGAACCTTGAACTGTTCATGCAGCTAGTGCTGTATTTAAACCCCAGCTGCACATCACCTCAAACGTTGCAAGCCAGGAATTGGTCTTCAATGTTTGCTGCTCCAATAGTTTTGTTGTCAAGATATCCCAGAAAGGGAAGCTAGCACCCACTTTAGAGAAAAGGACCTGGAGATGCTGGTGAATAAGGTGGTGGAGAGGAGGACTGTCCTGTTTCTTCTGGACCAGCAAAGACATCCACACCTTTGACATAGCCAAACTGAACCCAGATAGCAACCTGGCTCAGTGCCATTTTACGCATCAAGAGGAAGACACAGGAGGTGTGACCTCTGCACTCTGAAGGCTAAGTGCCAACATTTTCTATTTCTTCATACCCACTTTAATTCTACGACTGCACAGTTACATCACCAAGGCTCACTATTGCTTGCAGCATCTCCACTTAATACCTGTCTCCCACCACAAACTACCAGCACTTCCTGCCCTCTGCACTTCCTAGATATGCACTGGGAATACCTTGTCACCTCTCCTACTCCCGAACCATCCCTAACCGCATCACTTTTGCCTCATTCAGTCCCCATCTTTGTCTCATTGCAGGAGAAAATGTCACATAATAGACAGAGAGGGACAAGATGGACGGTGAGATGGCCAACTTTCATGTCCTCAGCCCCTTCGAAAATATACACAAAATTACAGAAGAGGACCATGACTGCTCATGTGGGGTTGCCAAAACTTCTGTGTCCAGGCAACCAAATAAGTTTCATTCTGCTGTGTTGCAATGCTCCTGCATTAATACCAGTGTTAACATATTTTTGATGTGTTCAAGCTGTGCAATGAATGGCCTCTTTGCTCTTCCTCAGGCTAGAGTAGCACCCATGCAACTTCTGTCCTAAAAACGCTAGTCCCTCACCCCACCATCTCCCCTATCACCTCTGAGAAAGTAACCATAGATCCCTCAGAGGATGTAGCAGCCATGCTAACATTCCCCCAACAGATCAGAGACTTTCGTCTTGCTGAGTCATCTTTCTAGACCAGATTTGAGGGTATAATGTGGTAAACACATCATTTGCACTTCTCTGCAGCAGGCTGAAAAAGCGATGCCCGAGGTTATTGTCACCCTGAGGACTGCCAGAGAGCAGGCATCTGCGCAGGTCCAGGCAGTCACACATCCAACAGGCAGCTTTGTTAGAGACATTTGATTAACTAGATCAAAGATTGAAGGATTTCACCAATATCATCAACAATGTGCTGGCTCCAGCATGCATCCATCTGGCTGACTCCATGGGCAGGTTGGTAGCTGCCATGGAGAGCCAAGCCCAGCAGAAATTTTAGTGGTTGCAGGAAGTAAACACAGGCATGTAGTCTGCTGCTTTAGCCGTTGTTACTCAGCATCAACAGCAAGGCAAAAGGGAGTACTGAGCCTTGACCTCATTGCAGATACACCTTCATCTCAAGGAGTACTGTAAACACGTAGAGAAAGGAGGAACCACACACAGAAGCCCCTGTCAGAGATGACAGATTTAAGTTGAAAAAAAAGTTGGACACTTATTCTAGGATAGCTGATGACTGATGCTGAATGACCAGCACAAACATGTATTCCCTGATCCCGTAGACCAAAAGAAGGTGTAACTTACTCTGCCCAATTTAGTGTATTTTGCAGCAAGTTATTTCCTTTATTGTGCAACTGAGGTTGGGTGAAAACTGGCATGCTATCCAGGCTGAGCTCCTGAGAATGATTTCAAGGTTCTTCCTGATTAGTCAAGACTCTGCCCACCATTCATGCAGCCTTTTGTACAGCTGTCACTATCAGACCCATCAGTTTTCAGAATCCCCATTGACCATCTAACACATTTGACATTCAATATCCCCAATTTTTCCCTCAGCCCTTGGCCTATCACTTTGCCATGCAAGCTCTCGCTATCTACGATCTATCCATTATAGACAGGATGGTGGAGATATGCAAAATACAGCCTCCCCTCACAGTGCCAATGCCTTCCTAAATTATATCAGATCCTACCCTTATATTTGGAGCTGTCTTGCTTCATTGACATTATCTCCTCTGTGTCCCAGAATAATGCATCCTACTCCCCATCTGAGTCTCCCACTTTTTTGAATGTAGCATGGACTGCCCTCTGATCACCCCCTTTGATGTTTACTACCAAAACCCCCAAGAGTGACAATCGTTCACCGTCTGGACTAACTTATGCAACAGCCCCAACAGAGCACGGCCCAGCCCCTGACTGATGTTTCTGCAGCTCCTTACTGACTTATTTGCACTCCCCAGACAGGTTGGATTTGGCCTGCGGGTCTAATCATGCCTCAATCCCTGGACTGGAAAGACTCAGATCCCTAAACCCTGATCACACCAAGAACCAAACTGACCATGCTCATGAAGGTAGATCGCTGCCCTTGACCTTGTGTATCCCTGACAGAGGATAGACACCTTTCCCTTGACTAAGGACCTTTCGCCTTAGACTTTGAGACATCATGCCTTCTGGTTGCAACTTGGACACTATATTTATTGTACAAGCTGCTGACACTATGCTGTGGTTGTGATTAACATACTGCTAAAAAGCATCATGTCCACCCCTTTGACTGTTCAGAGTTAGTAACCATGACAAGATGTCTGGATTTCAATCTGCATACAAAGGCAGAAAAGCTGTGAGCCTGTGAGTTGTCAATCAATTGGCAATGTGCTAACAGGCAAGGCAAGGCAGAGATGGACACCAAGTCACTGCAAAGTTAAGTTTGAAGAAGGCAACTTAAAAGCCATCAGATACCCTCCATGTAGATGCATTTGATGGCTGTATGTACCTGCATACAAAGTGATCTGGCAAAAGCATTGCTTTGGAAAGTATCAGTAGTTCCAAAAGTGTAGTAGTGAAGTGTGTCCTGAACTGTGTTATGAGCGATTGTGATGAAGCTTGTGTTTTGCCGTTGCCAACTTCAGTTGGCACGTAGAGGTGATTGCTGCCATTGGAGCATGCAATGGGATATTCATGGATGGACCTGGAGATGGAGTTCCAGAGAAGCGCATGTGAAGCAGTATCCACCAGATAATTGCACTGACACTCAAATCTGGAGTTGGTGAAAATCGCCAGCGTATAGGAAAATCACAAACTGAATATAAATGAGGCAAAATTAGCTGATAATAAGATGCAAATACCTAAAATTAAGGTGTTTGTAGCTTATAAATGAGATTTAGAACTTGCTATTAATGGGAAATCAGACCATTTTTCCTTAATGTTAACAATCCAATTTCTTCATTCTCATCATATTCTCCCACATTTCTCACCAATGCCCCTGTTGCTCAAAGGCTGGGAAAGTTCTAGTCATTAAGTCAGAAGTGAGCAGTTGAAATAGTGTGGATTTTGAGAACTTTAAGAGAGCCAGCTAATCTAGGAAATAATAATGAATAATTAGAACAGCAGCCTTTGTACTACTGAGTGAGTCGGAATGGCTTTGGATTTTTTAGTCCCTACACCAGTGGAGATGAAAGTGATCTGAGACAAAATTGGAACTTCTTCAAACTGAAAGGCAAGTTATTGAAAAAGCTACAGAATTAAATAAAAGACTGAACAAATAATAGCAACAGTTCCATTAATAGCATAATATAACAAAGAACTGCAGATAGAGTCATAGAGTTATACAGCATAGAAACAGACACTTAGGTCCAATTTGTCCATGCCAAATATCCTAAACTGATCTCATCCTTTTGGCAGCATTTGGCCGATATCACTCTAAACCCTTCCTATTGACGTACCCATCCAGATGACCTCTAAATGTTGTAATTTTACCAGCCTCCACCACTTACTCTGGCAGCTCGTTTCAAACACACACCATCCTCTGCTTGAAAAGGTTAACTCTCAGGTCCCTTTTAAATCTTTCCCCTGTCATCTTAAACCAATGCCCTTTAGTTCTGGACTTCCCTTCCCTGGGCAAAAAGACCTTGGCTATTCACCCTATCTATGCCCTTCATCATTTTATAAACCTCAATGAGATCACCATTCTGCCTCCAATGCTCCAAGGTAAAAAGCCTTAGCCTATTTGGCCTTTCCCTGGACCTCAAACCCTCAATCCCAGCAACATCCTTGTAAATCTTTCCTGAACCCTTCCAAGGTTAACCACATCTTTCCCATACCATATCTTTCCTTCTCCACAGTAAATACTGACGTGAAATATTCATTCAGTATCTCACCCATCTCCTGTGGTTCCACACATAGATGGCCTGGTCAACCTTTAAGGGGCCCTATTCTCTCCGTCGTTACTCTTCTGCCCTTAATGCATTTGTAGAATGTTTTTGTATTCTTCTTAACTCTATATGCCAAAGCTTTCTCATGTCCTCTTTGTGCCCTCCTGATTTCCCTCTTAAGTATACTCCTACTGCCCTTATACTCTTCTAGGGATTCACAAAATCCCAGATGCCTACACCTGACATATGCCTCCTTTCTTTTTCTTGACCAGAGCCTCAATTTTTCTAGTCATCCTGCATTCCCTACAGCTACCAGACTTGTCCTTCCCACTAACAAGAACCTACTGTCTCTGAACTCCCATTATCTCATTTTTGAAGGCCTCCCACTTTCCAACCATCCCTTTACCTGCAAAAAAAAACTCCCCCAATCAATTTTTGAAAATTCCTGCTGAATACGGCCAAAATTGGCTGTACTCCAATTTAAGACTTTAACTTTTAGATCAGGTCTATCCTTTTCCATAACCTTATAAAACTCATAGAATTATGATCACTTGCCCAATGTACTCACTCACTGACAACTCAGTCACTTGCTCTGTCTTATTTCCCAGCAGAAGGTCGACAAATTCCTTTCCACCCAAGCCCTTAACACTATGGCAGTCCCAGTCAATGTTTGGAAAGTTAAAATTCCCTATGATTACAACCCTATTATTCTTATTGATATCTGAGATCTCCTTACATTATTATTTCTCAATTTCCTGCTGACTATTGAGTGATCTGTAGTACAATGCCAATAAGGTGATCATCTCTTTCTTGTTTCTCAGTTCCACCCATATCACTTCTCAGGATATTTTCCCAGGAACTTCCTCTCTAATTACAACCATAATGTTATCCTTAACCAAAAATGTCACTCCCCCTCCTCTCTTGCGCACCCCCCCACCTTTTCCATCCTTCCTCTAGCATCTATAACCCTGAACATTAACCTGCCACTCTTGTCCTTCCCTGAGCCACGATTCTGTAATAGCTTTGATATCCTAGTACCATGTTCTCAACCGTGCCTTAAGTTCATCTGCCTTACCTATCAACCTCTTGCATTGAAATAAATGCAGTTTAATTCATCACTCTTACCTCATTCTCTGTCCTGCTTTTTCCTGCCTTGTCTAATTAAATTGCTCCCCTTATCTACTGTACAAGCCTCAGGCTTATCTCTCTTCTCACTAGCTCTTTGATTTTCCCCCGCTCCTTTACTCACTGCCCAACCTCTTGCAAGTTTACAGCATCCTGAGTAGCACTAGCAAATCTCCCCGCCGGGATATTGGCTGCCTTCCAATTCAGGTGTAATCGGTCCTTCTTATACAGGTCACTTCTAAACCAGAAGAGATCTCAATGGTCCAAAAATACTAATCCTTGCCCCTACACCAGCTCCTTAGCCATGCATTCATCGGCCCTACCCTCCTATACCTACTTTCACTAGCACATGACACCAGAAGCAATCCAGATATTACTACCCTCAAGGACCTACCTTTTAACCTCCTGCTTAATTTCCTATATTCTCTCTGCAGAACCTCATCCCTTTCCCTACCTAATCCATTGGTACCAACATGTACAATGATCTTCTGCTGGTCACTCTCACCTTTCAGAACATTTTGCACCTGCTCTGAGACATCTTTGACCCTGGCACTAGGGAGGCGACATACCATTCTGATGTCTCACTAACAGACACAGAAAAGTCTGTCTGTATCTCTGACTAGAGAGATCCCTATCATAATCAATTGCTTGGAATCTGATACAGCCCTTTTCACAGTAGAGCCAGTCATTGTACTAGAAACATGGCTCTCAGTGTTACATTTCCCTGAGAGGTCATCACCCCTATTGTATCCAAAACAGCATACTTGTTTGAGACAGGGATAGCCACAGGACACTCTGATGTTAGAAATCTGAAGCAAAAGTAGAAATTACTGGAGAAACTCAGCAGGTCAGGCAGTATCTGTGGAGAGAAAGCAGAGTTAATATTTCTGAAGATGGGTCACTGGACTCAAAACGTTAATACTGCTTTTTCTTCACAGAAGCCTCCAGACCTGCTAAGGTTCTCCAGCAACATTTTTATTTTTGTTTCTGTGAATATCGTGATATAGTAAGAAGTTGTGTTGCAGCTTCAATCTCATTGAAGAACAGAAAAACTAGATTGGGAAAACCCATTTTGACGCTGTGTGAATGTGATTAATGAACATTATGTGATTAATTAAGTTACAGAGGGAAAATATTGGCCAGTATATATGTGACTGCGTGAGAATGTCTAGCTGAAGCTTGTGATTTAAGCAACTGAAAGACGATCTTATCGGAAATACGATTTCTTTAGGCATGAGATCCTACCCTGCAAGCATATCTGCTGAGAGGGGAGATATCTACTTTCAACAAAATCTATTGACATGTGCAAAAGATTTGAGATTGTCAATCATCAACTAAGATTATTAATGGGAGAATAGGTGAGGGTTTGCATTATGATGAGAGGCAGGACAGGTAACACAAGAACAATACAATGGAAAAAGGGAAGATAAATCTCCAGAATGGCCAGCAGAAAGATCAAGGCCAGAAAACAAGATTTATATATTGCAGAGAGCACTACATGAAAGTAAAGAAAGCACTTCCAGCAAGGGCAAAGCATTCTCAAACTGCATGAAGTTGGAATTACTTTGCATGCATGCATTTTGCTGTAATGAAACAAAGCAGGCCTGTAAAAATGGCCTCTGGGTTATTGTTGAACCATGACAGCACTATTCCTCAGCTATTGAGGAATTTCTCCACACCCGAGAACAGATTGGCATGTTCTGATCTCAACAAATGGCTTGTGACTGTTAGGATGATTACTGTAGAAAGAGAGCATCACGTAAATGTGTATTGTCAGATAGAATGCTGGTGCTATGTGCAACATTGTGGGCTTCACAGATCTCTGCAAAGTCACTCAAGAAGGTGACCAAAAAGTGAAGCCACCAGAGGTAAAGTTGAGGTAATATGATGGAATAATACTTATCCCAAGAGAACAAAGAAAGCTGAAAGTAAAGTGCAATGGAAAAATTAAAATCTGCAGTTCCATAGAGCAGACATTAAACCAAATCCACTCATTTCGGCCTAAATAAGTATAAAGCTTGGACTGGTAACCTTATATATTTTTCAGTGTTTCACAGGGCAAGAGGCCATTAACTGTTGAGCCAATCCTAAAATATACCAAATATGATTTTACAGATCTTGCATTTCTTCCTAGTGAATATCTTACTGAAGTAGATGAGATTGTGAAACATAAGCATCATCTTCTAAAGAGAGTTTCAGATGCTCTCAAGTTCACTCTGAAAGACAAGTTATAGAAAGCTTACAAGAAAGGGAATACTTAAGAAAGACATAGCAGCTTGTTGGCAGTGCAAAAAAGTTGAAAAGCTCAGAGTATATGACAATCCAAAAAAACCCAATAAAGCATTGAAGAGCTCTCACTAACCCTTGCCAAGTGTTGAAGAAATGTTGCTACAGCCTGTCAATAAAAAAAAATCTTTACTGCCCTCGAAGGATGTTTACTGATAAATGAAGGTTGGTGATAGAAGCAGTTTTTTGACTACATTCTGGGTACTATTTGGAATGTATAGAAAGCTGTACATGCCATTTTACCTACACGTAGCTTCGGAAGAGTATCAGTAGAGATAGCATGGGGTAGTCAGTGATTTAACTGAAGGTGAAGCACATGTGGATGAGCTGCTAGTTTATAGATATGGAGATACACTGAAAGAAGCCATCATTGACCATGATCAGAGCTTAGTGGAACTGCTAGAGAGCTCACTAGATGAACTGGAAGGGAAAAGTAAACTACAATTGAGGATGACTAAATTGAAGTACTTGGATCATGTACAGACAGTGAAAGGATATTGCTCTGTTCCTGATAAGTTGAAAGCTGCAATGGAGATTCAGCAACCAACAGATGTGAAAGTGGTGCAATGACTTATTGGATTTGACTAACTTGTCGTCAGAGTGTGAATCTCTACGCAAGCTCACTGTAAGTTACAAGTGCAGTGCTAATAGGTCACAGAATAAGCAGCATCTTTCACCCACCACAAACAACTAGTGATAACACCACCAAGCTTGGCCCACTTGATGGGAACAATGAAATCAGCCTGCAGTGTGACGTCCGTGAAACAGGATATGTAACAATATGTATACAGCAATGACAGCCAATAGCATTTGAATCAGGGACAATACAAAATAAAAAACACATTTCCCAGCGAAGGAACATCAACCCACAATGAGGCAGATGCCAAATGAACAGTCAACAACAATGTATGTGTACCTTGAAAAGACCTGAACACATTAAAAATAATAAGATCCTAAGACATAAGAGCAGAAGTAAGCCGTTATAGAGTCATAGAGTCATACAGCTTTGGTCCAATTCAAAGGTGTTGACTAGAGATCCTACATTAATCTAGTCCCATTGCCAACATTTGGCCCATATTCCTTTAAATCTTTCATATTCATATACCCATCCAGATGCCTTTTAAATGTTGCTATTGTATCAGCCTCTACCACTTGTTCTGGCAGTTCATTCCAAACACATACCATCCTCTGTGTGAAAAAGTTGCCCCTCAGATCCCTTTTAAATCTCTCTCCTCTCACCTTAAAAATATACCCTCTAGTTTTGAACTCCCTCACTCTAGGGGAAAGACCATTCAGCCCATCAAGTCTGATTACTGATCTGATAATCCTCAACTCCACTTTCCTGTCTTTTCGCCATAAGCCTTGATCCCTTACTGATAAAAAGTCTATCTATCTCAGCCTTGAATGTACATAATGACCCACCCCCAACAGCCTTCATGGTAAAGAATTCTGTAGGTTCACAATCCTCAAACAAAAGCCACCTCCTCACCTTTGTTTTATATGATACCTTGCTCTGAGATTATGCCCTCTTGGTCCCACCCTCTCCCAGAGGGAGAAACAACTTTTCCGCATCTACCCTGTTTAGTGCCTTAAGATGAGATTGCCTTTCATTTTATATTCCAATGAGTACAGGACCAATCTACACAACCTCTCCTAATAAGATAATCCCTCCAAAACTTGCATCAGCCTAGAGAACTTGCCCTGGACTGCCTCCAATGCTCACGTATTGTCCTTGAATGAGGGGTCCAAAACTGTTCACAATATTCCAGCTGTGGTTTGACTAGTACCTTGTATAGTTTGAGCAAAATTGCCCTACTTCTATGATGTTTGCTGTGCACGTTCAGAAACAGCAAAAAGTGGGACAAACAGAGTGAACAAACAATTTGTGTTCACAAGTGATACATTTCTTAATTGATCGTGTTTATTGTGTAGCTTGCAGATGCAAAAAATAGAGATAATAGGAACTGCAGAATCCGAGATAACAAGGTGTAGAGCTGGATGAACACAGCAGGCCAAGCAGCATCAGAGGAGCAGGAAGGCTGAAGTTTCGGGCCTAGGCCCTACATCAGAAATGGGGGAGGGGAAGGGGGTTCTGAAATAAATAGGGAGAGACGGGGAAGCGGATAGAAGATGGGTAGAGGAGAGGATAGGTGGAGAGGAGACAGACAAGTGAAGGAGGTGGGGATGGAGCCAGTAAAGGTGAGTATAGGTGGAGAGGTAAGGAGGGGATAGGTCAGTGCAGGGAGGACGGAAAGGTCAAGGGGGCAGGATGAGGTTAGTAGGTAGGAAATGGGGGTGCGGCTTGAGGTGGGAGGAGTGGATAGGTGAGAGGAAGAACAGGTTAGGGAGGTGGGGACGAGCTGGGCTGGTTTTGGGATGCGGTAGGGGGAGGGGAGATTTTGAAGCTTGTGAA
>JAHRHZ010000009.1:24599020-24620932 GCA_024137785.1 Ginglymostoma cirratum | reverse complement strand
ACGTCAAGCTTTCCTGCTCCTATGATGCTGCTTGGCCTGCTGTGTTCATCCAGCTCTACACCTTGTTATCTCGGATTCTCCAGCATCTGTAGTTCCTATTATCTCTGATACAGCCTTCAAGGAAAATTGACTTTTTATTTCCAAGCTGGTGTCTGGGGCTTCATTAATTTTCAAGGAGCTTGAACTAGTTAAAGGGGAGATGACTCAGGAGGGTTATTTAAGTATCGAGAACAAATAGTAGGACACAGTGTGTGGAAAGGGTCAGGAATCCGACTTCAGACACAGTAGTTAAGGAGACAGCTATGAAAAGGGGCAGTCAATGCAGGATTAAGGGTATTGGACTTAAATGCACTCAGTATAGAAAACAAGGTAAATGAGCTTGAGACACAGACCAAAGTTAGCAGTAGGATGTTGTGGGCACCACAGATCAGAGCTGGGAACAAAATATCCAAGGATATGCCTAATATTAAAAGGACAGGTAGACTGGCAGAGGGGTCGAGTTGCCTTGCTAGTGAGAAATGAGATTAAATTGATAGCCAAAAGCAATATAGAGTCAGCAGGCATAGAATCTGTGTGAGTCAAGTTGAAGAACCATAAAGGTAAAAAGACTATGAGGGAACTTATGTACACGCCTCCTAGAAGTAGTCAAGATGTGGGACAGAAAATAAACCAGGAGATAGAAAAAATATTTAAGAAGGCACTATTGCAATCAACATTAGGGACTTCAACATGCAGCCAGACTGGGAAAATCAGGTTGATAGTAGATCCCAACAAAGGAATTTGTGGAATATCTAAGAGGTGAACTTTTGGATCAGCTTTTGGTAGAGTCCACCAGGGAAAAGAAAGTTCTGGATTTGGTGATGTGTAACGAGGCAGACTTGATTAGGGAGCTTAAGGTGAAGGAACCTCCAGGGACAGCGGCCATGCTATGATAGAATTCAGTCTGCAATTTGAGGGGGAGAAGCAGGGGGAAGGAAGCGGGTGTAACAGTATTTCAACTGAGTAAAGGTAACTACAAAGAGGAGTTGGCCAGAGTTGATTGCAAGGGGACCCTCGTAGGAAAGATGTTGGAGCAGCGATGGCGGGCTTTCTTGGGGTAATTCAGGAGACACAGCAAAAAAATCATCCAAAGGAAGAAGAAACTTCTGAGGGGAGGACAAGGCAACTCTGGCTGACAAGGGAAGTCAGGGACAACATAAAAGCAAAAGAAAAAGCACAAAATGTGTTGAAGATTAGTATGAAGCTTAAGTATTTTCCACAGGTCAGCATTGGGACCAGAGCTAATCATGACATATATCAACAATCTGGATGAAGGAACTGAGGGCATTGTTGCTAAGTTTACAAAAGACACAAAGATAGGTGAAGGGACAGATGGTACTGAGGAAGCTGAGAAGCTGCAGAAGGGTTTGGACAGTCTAGGAGAATAGGCAAAGAAGTGGCAGATGGAATACGGTGTGGGGAAGTGTGATGTTATGCACGTTGGGAGGAAATTGTTTTCTAAATAGGTAAAGACTTCAGAAATTCTAAATGGGTAAACGCTTCAGAAATCTGAAGCACAAAGGCATTTAGGAGTCCTAGTTCAAGATTCTCTTCACATTAACATGTAGGTTCAGTTGACAGCTAAAAGGCAAATACAGTGTTAGCATTCATTTTGAGAGGGCTAGAATACAAGAGCAGGGAGGTACTGCTGAGGTCCAACCTCAATTACAATATTGTGAGCAGTTTTGGGCCCCATATCTAGGCTGACCTTGAGGGGGTCTGGAGGACACTCACAAGAATGTTCCTGTGAAGGACCGAAGGAATTGTCATACGGGAGTAGTTGAAGACTCTGGGTCTGTACTCGGTGGAATTTAAAAGGGTGAGGGGGGATTTCATTGAAACTTGCAGAATACTAAGAGACCTGGATAGAGTGGACATGGAGAAGATGTTTCCACTAGTAGGAGAGACTGGGACCCAAGGGAACAGCCTCAGAGTGAAGGGTTGACCCTTGAAATTGAAATGAGGAGGAATTTCTTCGGCCAGAGGGTGGTGAATCAGTGGAACTGATTGCCTCAGAAGGCTACGGAGTTCAAGTCACTGAGTGTATTGAAGACAGATATAGATAGATTCTTGATAAGTAAGGAAATCAAGGGTTACAAAGAGAAGGTAGGAGATTGGGGTTGAGAAACATTTCAGCCATTATGGGATCACAGAGCAGGCTTGATGGGCCAAATGGCTTAATTCTGCTCCTGTATCTTTTGGTCTTTTGAGGATTGTGCCATGTCAACTAAAAAAAAACTATCTTTTCAAGTAAGTGATGTATAAGTTAGTCAGACAAAGCCAACTTTTGTCTGCATTCTTAACCCACCCCCACCTTCACTTCTGTTTAAATCTAATGACCTCTCTGGCTATCATCCAAGTGACAATTACAGGATGGTAATGCAATTGCTGCTGGGGTATTATTTCAGTAAACATGTTGCTGTGTTTTAGACTGTGATCTGGAGTCACGTATAATCATTCAGCCCTTGTGCAAATCTTTTCAATGCAACAATGAACTTTATTGTTAAAGCAGGCCATCTTTGATTAATTTTAACTTAGATATGTATCTATAGGTTTTGCTGTAATCTCTGTCATCATCAACACCATAGAATGAAATTCTCTTTTATTCTCAAAACAATCACACAGATTTCTAATGTGCAAACAGTTATGAGCGTTAATTGTTTAGTGATTATAATTAATGGATAAAGAATACAGTTTAATCATGCCCAGAAATTGTGAGTTCTATCACAGTTAAAAAGATTTTCCATTTCTTTGTGAAGTGTTAATGATCTTGTTATACCAGTTTGAAACTTGGACCCAGCTTAGACTGAGTAACAAAGAACAGCCAGCACCAAAACACACCACTCATTATGAAACACCATGTGTGTGTCTTGCATATATTTAGACACACTGTGCAAGTTAGACCTCTGGACATAGATTCTCCCTCGTCATTCTCCCAGGTCAGGCAATCACCCTTAAATTGCAATCGACCTCCCTATTTTACACTTAATAAAATTAATAATTAAACTCAATAAAATTAATACGAACTGGGGATCTTGGGGCAAAGTAATAGCATCCCTACGTATAAGCTAGAGGGTCAAGTCCCACCTCAGGATGCAATGGCCGTGGAATGCATTGTCATTAAAATGTTCAGAAAGGTTGATTTAAAAAGTTGCTATTCACCACTGCGCATCTGTAGGACAATGGAAACAAGGATCTGTTTTGACAGTAATAGTGTGCTATTCAAAATTCTATTATTCACTGGTTGCTTTGATAATATCTGAGAAACCATACAGGTTCACAGTATAGGAAATATCATTTGACCAGTCGGTCTGTGCTACAAAAGCTATGCAAAGTCATATCATTGAAAGAAAAGAAAGAGTGGCATTTATTTATCAACTTTCACAACTGGCAAATGTCTCAAGCCACTTAACAGCCAATGAGGACCTCAACTGTCCTCATCCACCACCACCTTCTCCACCTGGCCAAGCTCATAATCACTTTGAACAACTTCTCCTTTAACTCCTCATATTTTCTTCAAATCAAAGATGCGACCATTGGCATCCAAATGGGTCCCAGTTACTCCTGTTCTTTGAGAGTACATGGAACATTCCTTGTTCCAGTCTGACTCTGGCCCCCTCCTTCAACTCTTTCTCCATTGCATCAATGACATCATCAGTGTTGCCTCTTTTTTCTCATCCAGAATAGGAAAAATTTCGCAATTGCGCTTCCAATTTCCACCCCGCTATCACCTTCACCTGATTTGTCTCTGACTCCTCCTTTTCCTTCCTTGACATCTGTTTCCACTTCTGGGGTAGGTTGGCCTCCAATATCCACTACAAATCCACCAACTCCCACAGTTACTTTGACTATACATCCTCGCATCCTGCTTCCTGTAAAGACTCTATTCCATTCTCCCAATTCCTCTGTCTCCATTGCATCTGCTCTGATGAAGCTAACTTTGATAAGGGGGCCTCTGAAAAATCCACTTTTTTTGTCAGCCAAGGATTTCCCACTACCGTGGTTGACGTAGCCCTCAGCTGTGTCCGACTAATCTCCTACATTTCGGCCCTCACCCCTTTTCCTCCATCCCACAACAGTGATAGAGTCACTTTGATCCTCACTTATCACACCCCATCCCCAAGCATCCACATCCAAAGGATCTTAGCCATTATTTCTGCCACCACCAGTGGGATGCCACCACCAGACACATATTCCCCTCTTTCCCTTGTCAGTTTTCTGCATGGACCATTCCGTCCGGGACACCCTGGGCGATTCCTCCCCACTCCCATTGCCTTCTCGGCACCTTCAGAGAGCAGTTACAGAAGATGTAAACCTGACCATTTATTTCCTCTCTCCTCACTATACAAAGCGTCAGACACAACTTCCAGGTGAGGCAGTGATTTTCTTGCATTTCACTCAATTTAGTCTGCTGTATTTGCTGCTGTGCATTGCACTGGCGAGACAAAATGCTGACTGGGCGACTCCTTTGCAGCATACCCACATCCTGCCCACAAAAATTACCCTGAGTTTCTGGTTGCCTTGCCACTTCAACACACTACTATGTTCTCTGGTCAACATCTCTGTCTCAGGCTTGCTGCAATACTCCAGCGAAGCTAAGCGCAAGCTGGAAGCATATCATCTAATTTTTCACTTGGGGAGCCTGCAGCCTTCAGGATTCGATATTGAGTTCAATAATTTTATGGCCTGAGCACCTTCTTGCATGTCCCTATCCCAACCCCTACACACCAGGACTTGTCATCACGTGGACTGCCATCACTAACTAAATAAAAACCGAAAGAACTGCGGATGCTGTAAATCAGGAGCAAAAACAAAGTTGCTGGAAAAGCTCAGCACGTCTGGCAGCCTCAAAAAAACAGAGTTAACGTTTTGGCTGCGGTGACCTTTCCTCAGAACTGCTGACCCAAAACGTTAACTCTGTTTTTTTCCTTCACAGATGCTGCTAGACCTGCTGAGTTTTTTCTAGAAATTTCTGTTTTTTGTTTCCGATTTCCAGCATCTGCAGGCCTTTTTTTTTGACAAATATATTGTTGCCTCTGTGCTCTGGGACTTTTAGGTTCCTCTCTGTAAGTTTCAAAAAGGTTTTTTTTCTCCCTCTTTTTATGGTTTTATCAACCTCACTTAGGTCAGAAGTCACATGATACCATGTTATAGTCCAACAGGTTTATTTGAAATCACAAGGCTTCAGAGCACACCAAAAGCTTGTGATTTCTAATAAACCTGTTGGATTATAATCGGGTTTTGTGTGACTTCTGACCTTGTCCACCCCAGTCCAACACCGGCACCTCCACATCACAATTTCACTTACATTTTTTAAGAACATTATTCACTTGAATCATTTGGTATCTTTGCTTCTTGACACAGTTCATGGCTTTTTCACTGTTACGTTATGCACATGCAGGAAATCATACATTTATGCTATCTGCCTGCCCATTCTATTCACTTACCTACCTACTTCTGCAATTTGTTCCAGTGTATTACACTGTTTATCGATCTTCAAAACCTTGTGATTCTACAGAATAATGTCAGTGTCTCAAACTGCTTGAAGTACAAGCTGAAAAAGACGCAGTCAGCATAAGGAGACAACTGAGATATTGACAAGTAACAGAGTCAATCATCTAACGCTTTAAAAGTGGAGTGAACAAAATTGGGGCTGAGCAAGAGGCCAGAATTGGAGGGTCACAAAGATTTCAGAGGGATTTCAGACTGGAGAAGTTTCCACGCTTGGGGAAATGTGAGCTTAAGGAGGGACTTGAAAACACATTGATGAGAATTTTACAATCAAGGCATACATATAGAGTATTACTGAGCATGCATGAGCACATTGACATTAGTGAATATGCCACTTGTCCTTGTGAGGTATATTTGGCACCATCAAATTATCTTGTGAACCAACACTTTTGGTTTTTATTTCAGGTTTTCAGCATTTGCAGGAACTTATTTTTATCTTGTGAATATTCTTTCTCTTACCATTTTGGTGAGGTCTGGGCTATAACATGCATTTGCAGTCCCAGCGTCATTAAACCCCAGGATGGAGGCATCAGAGAAAGTTAGAAAGTAAAACAGAAATTTAAAACATGGTACTGGAAATAGAATGGTCAAATAATTAAGAAAGACAAAGTCAATGATGTGAGAAAAATTAAAAAGAAGCCAGGGTAAGTGACACATAAAATGCTAACAAAAGAGAGCAAAGTAGACTTTATTTATTAAGTAAGTATAAAAATTGTGATAAAATAAAACCCAGAATACTCCTTTACTACAATTAGCATTAATCCTTTCAAAGATTATTTTGTTGACAAGTGTTTCATGCTTACAAAGAAAGATACATTTTTCTTCATAGGGTTATATGTCTGTTACATTTCAAGATGTCAGCATTTAAATTCTTTTCCTGGCTTAAAATAACCTCAAAAAATCCATTCACTAAGCAACAATCATATCTGTCTCCATTAACAGACCATCGCCTAATTTCCAGAATGAAGTGTTGAAATGGAGGTAGACATACAATGAAAAATTGGTGTATTTTGTTACTTCCCATTGTGCATAAGAGCATTCCCTTGAAGGTAAAATACCTAGATTGGTTGCCAGATAAGGTTTGGTCATTTCTTCCACTGAGAGGCGATATCAGATGGGTTTTTACAACAATCTGGCAATTTCATGTCAATAAGAAGAGCATTTTATTCTAGAATTATTGACTAACTGAATTCAGATGTCATGGTGGGATAGGAAGCCATGCCTTCGGAAGCATCTATATTACTGGTCCTATAACATAACCAATATGCCATGTAACGATAACTGTTTACACTCCTAAATTTTCTCTAAAAAGTGGTTATTCTGACGTCAAAATTCCATAAGAGCATCACCAATAGAAGCAGGAGTTAATGATTTGGTCCCTCAAGCCTGGTCCATCATTCAGTAAGACCACAAGTGATCTGATTGAGGCTTTAACTCCATTATCCTGGCTGATCTCCTCAAGCCTCATGAAAAGAACATAGGTCCATGGAACATAACCACAATAATCCATTTTGGTATTCCAAAATCAAATGTGTCCTACAATTGTGACCACGGACAATCATGAGCTACGATTCAAGTGTTAAGTTGTAGAAATAATAATGAGAATTCTAATTAAATCTGCGCATGCAGGTATATAGGCCTCAAATGCAGCTTCCTACAAGTTCTGACATAAACAAACAAAAATACTCACTTTATATTTTCACAACCTTTCCTGAGGACTTTCTTCACTCCTTCCATTTCAGATGGCAATACCACCCTTCCTTCTGGTCAATTTCCAATGCCTCTGTGTGTGCTCTGCCAGGACCATCTCTGTACCCATTCTACCAGGGACACCTCTGTGAGCATTCTACCAAGAATGAGCAACTCTGGGGAAGAAATATTTTGCAGGGGTGCTAGGTTTGAGAAGATGATAAACAAATGATTAACAACGTAGTTAACAACGTAATGGCACAACGTTGGCTTAAATAAGAGTACAATACCTTTTAAAGTATGTAATGAAATATGAACACTCACAGCTCTGCAGCTAAGCATGGCTTCTTCAATGGCACCTTCTAAAGCTGTGACCTTCACCGCCTAGAAAGACAAGGACACCCTGTGCATAGGACACCACAATCAGCAAATTTCTCTCCAAGCCACGCATTATACTGATTTAGAAATATATCAGCTCTCCTTTAGTGTCACTGGTTCTAAACACTGTTACTCCCTTCCTGACAGATGTCATCTATTTGATTATTGATCTGAGCTGCTGAGATCCTGGAGTTATGCCGGAGGTGGGGAGGGAGAGGGAAGGTGGACGATGGGGACAGGTTGGTAAAGTGACACAGGATAATTGGCATCACCTGGGCATCTCCTACTCACAATCTTCAACCATGAGAAAACCTACAGGCTGCTGCCAGGCATCACTGTAACCCAGGGCATAGGCTTGTCCAATCTCCTTACTGCTAGAGGAAACCAGATATCCTTGCAAGGTTTTTGGGAAGGGGAAAGATGAGAATAAAGGCAAAAGTGAATTGTGAATAAAACATTTTGAAATAAAATCTCTCTAGTACAATGTATGCCTGAGGACTACCCTTGTCTCACACCCCATCCTCCAGTGCTCCAACAAACCCCATTCCTCAGCCAAGAGTTTCCCTTTCCTCAAGTACAGCATTACACCATACAGCCACACCCCAACTGGGATTAAACTGTTCATGCAGATAACTGCTCCGGCTTGTTGAACAGATCGATTGCAGTTTCATATATTGCTGTTGCACCGGGGAAAGCTGCCAATTCTGCTTCACACCACCTTTCGTTAGATCCGCACTGGGAGACGAAACATTGCAGCCATTGTGTCTCACTCTTGTTTCAGTGCTTCTTTTTGTCAGTTCTTTTGGTTGTTTGTAGCGGCATTCACAGCTCTGAACATCCTGGTATCGGTCAGTAGCTGTGCTTTTCTCACAGCTCTTCAACACTTATTCTCAGCACCATTTTTGACAGTATGTTATGAGCTCTCAACAGAACAATCTGGCCTTACTCTCATTTTACTGAAACTGGCTGCAAGATGGATGCTCCCACTCAGTGTTTTGTGGAAGGTCACATGACTATTGATGGCAAGCAGGGAGGCACATCAGTATAATATTGCACTGTACCCTAAACACCCTAGCTCTTCCCTTTCTAGCTACTACCCTCTACTCCATCTTGGCACTGCACACTTTCCTTTCTGGCCTATTTCAGGACCAAAGCCCCAGCCCCTCCTCCATCATATGACTACAAAACAACAGCCCCTTCCCCTATTGAAGTATTATATCCCACCTCCCAAATCTTAGGAGAAAACCATTTCTCCTTCCAGTATCTTGGGATTATATACACTCTCCCCAAGTCTTAGGACTCTCTCTCTATTCATTCCCCACCTCCAACACCATTTCCACACCAACCTCCACCCTCCCAAGGCCCTGGAGCATTCTAGGCTACCCTTCACTCAGGCCTCAGCTGCAAACTCTCACCCAAACCTCCTCCACATGGCCCTGTGCACTTCCCAAATCCACTTATCCTGCTGCCTCCTCTCCTCATCATCCACAAACTGGTTCAGAACACACTTTCAGCAATAACCCGTTGTTTCAGCTGGAGTTTCACCTGAATGGTGACTGGGATTGTGGGCAATGGGGTGAGGGTGAAGAGAAAGGGAAAAGGTGGGATGGGTGAGGAGAGGGTGAATGAGTATGGGAGTGTGGGGAGAATGGGTGGAGGGGGTTCAGAAAGAGTGCGAGAGAGAGAGAGAGAGAGGACCCAGAGAAGTGAGGCAGTGGACAAGAGGGAGGCAGGTAGAGGAGGAATGGAGTGGGGAGAGAAAGAGATTGAGGAGCAGAGAGGGAGAGAGAGAGCGGGAAATTCTGGTTGAGAGAGAGGGTGAGGGCAAAAGATGGGAGACGGGAGAATGGTAGGGAAAGATCCTGACTCCCCATGACTTGGAAATATACTGCCGTTCCTTCAGTGTTGGGGTCAAATTCCTGGAATTCCCTCCTTAAATTAACTAAAGTCTGCGAACTGCAGTGGTTCAAGAAGGTAGCTCACCATTACCTTTTCACAGACAACTAGGCACAAGTAATAAAAACTGGCTCATGTCTCAGTGATATCAGTGATGCTCATGTTTCATGATGAATTAAAAAAAAAGGGGATGAGGAGATAAGGCAGAAGTGAGTAGGAGAGACGGGGGGCGGGGGAAGAATAACGGGGAGAGAGTAATGATATGGGAGATTGGGAGCAGAATGGGAGGACTATAAAAATACATAACATAATAAGAATATCACATTACACTATAATAGCTAATTATAGAAATGGTAAGAATGAAAAGAACTGCTATAAATAAAACCATAGTGATCATGCTAATGATTTATCTATATTAATCACTCACACAGTTCATACCACTGTATGTAGAAAAATTAGAAAATTAGAAAAGTGTTTGGGACACCTTATAATCAACCTACTTCAAGGCTTTGGTGTTTTTATTGTTTCAACATTATTCTATGTTAGTTGAATTCCAATGATTTCATTTGAGCACTGCAGAAAAGGCCAAGAAATGTTTACAGCTGATATAGTCTGAGTGCTCATTTCAGTGTCATTAACATCAATCGATCACCAGTAGCCACCAAGCAAAGCCTGAAGGATAGCTTTGGAATTCCAAATGATCACACATGAGTACAATCAAACACTGTTGAGCATAGAACAATGTCAAAACTTTTCATTAGGCTACAAGATCATAAGAAATAGGAACAGGAGTATGCCACTCAAGTCTACTCTACCGATCAATAGGATCACAGCTGATTTGACACCCTCCATATCCACTCTCCTAGCCTTTTCCCATAATCCTTGTTTTCTCAATTCATAGAATTCCTACAGTGTGGAATCAAGTTATTCGGGTCACACTGACTCTCTGAAGAGCATCCCAACCAGATGCCTTCCCCCTATGCTATCCCTGTAACTCTGCATTTCCCATAGATAATCCATCTAGCCTGCACACTATGGGCAATTTAGCATGGCACAATCCACGTAACCTGCAGACTGTGGAAGGAAACCAGAACACCCACAGGAAGCCCATGCAGACACAGGGAGAACATGCAAACTCCACACAGATAGTTGCCCTATAGTGGAATCGAACCTCCATCCCTGGTGCTGTGAGGCAGCAGTGCTAACCATTGAGCCACCATGCCACCCCTGATTAATCAACAGTCTATCTATCTCAGCCTTAAATATACACAAGGACTTTTTTCCAAACAGCTCTTTGTGGCGAGGAGTTCCAAAGTCTTACAAATCTCTGGGAGAAGAAATTTCTCCTTATCTCAGTATTATACTGGAAGGGTCAGTCCGAAGTGGAGTGGACCCCAACCGATGGGATGCAGTTTGAGCTGCTGAACCCAAGGAAAAGCCAGGAACATTAAACATGCACCACGTATGGAAAATGTCCAGTATGAACAGTCAGCTTCGGGATCTCCATGTTTAAGCTTCCTCCTGCCACTGAATGGCAAGTACAGGCACATTCTATGTTCTTCCAGTATTTCATCAGATGAGTAATATTTTGTGCCACTTCTGCTGCAGCAGCTGCAAGGATAACAATTAGTTTCAATGAGGAACCGGGGATGATCATTGTTGGCAAGTATATCATCAAATTACCGTCAGTAATTTACACAACCCTCATGTCAGCCAATAGCCCCAGCCTTGCTACAGTTTTATTTTGAATTGTGGTATGTGGTTTGAGGTTAAAAAGTTCTAAAAGATTTTAACTTCCTTTGTCTGTTGCAAATGTGCAGGAAGGGAGTTAAAGTGAAGGACCTACTGCCCTTTTCCTGCTCCGCCATCATTTTCCTCAGTGTTTTCCACCCAAATCGTACAGAGGGCTTTTGCTAATATTGTAGAAAGTATTAGCAGGAGTGAGCAAGGTGACCACTTCAGCCTACTCTGCCACTTTTCCACTTCCACAACTCTCACCCTCTTTTCCTTTGAGTCTCTTGTGGATCAAAAATCTCACCAACTCAGGCATGAATATATTCAATCACCCAAACTCTACTGTTCGCTGGTGTCATGAATTCTAAATGTTAGTGACCATCAAAGAGAAGAAATTCCACCTCAACTCCATCTCATGGGGGACCCCATATTTTTAAAACATGATCCCAAGTCTAGGCTCCTCCAAAAGGGAACCATCCTGCCAGCTTTCACCCTGTCAAATCCCCTCAGAATTGTTCATGTTTCAATACGGTCACCTCTCATTCTTATAATCTCCAATGATTACAGGGCCAAATTACATCTGGCTACCTCATACAAGACAAGGAGTTGGGATTAGGGGAGCATTTCCAAGACAGCGATCTGGAACGAGTGGGATGCCAGAGGGATCAGTGCTGGGGCCACAATTATTCACAATATATATTAATGACTCGGATGAGGAAAGTGAATGTCCTACAGTCAAGTTTACAGAAGACACAAAATTAGATGGGAAAGCAAGTAGTGAGGAAGACACAAAGAGTCTGCTGAGAGATATAGATGGATTAAATGAGTGAGCAAAACCTTTACAATGGAATACAATGCAGGAAAATGTCATTTTGGCAGGAAGAAAATATTACTTTAGTGGAGAAAGACCGCAGTAAGTCACAAAACCTGGGGGTCTCTTGCATACATCACATAAAATTAGCATTCAAGTTCAGCAAGTAATAGAAATGGCAAATGTAATGTTAGTCTTTACTTCAAAGGGAATGGAGTATAAAAATAAGGAGGTCTTGCTAAAAATAAACAAGGCACTAGTCATATCACAACTGGAAATTGTGAAAAGTTTTGGGCCCCTTATACTGGCATTGAAGTCACTTAGGTTGATCATGGGTATGGAGGGATTCTGATAAAAGGAGAGAGGGAGTAGGCTAGTACTCAGAAGAACGAGAGCCTACCTTCTTGACACATACAAGATTCTTAGCAGACTTAACAGATGCTGACAGGTTGTTTCCCATTTGTGGGAGAGTCGAGGACAGGAGGGCATAAACTCAGACAAAGGGGTCGCCTGGTTAGGACAGAGATGGGGGGAGTTTCTCCCAGAGGATAACAAATTAGTGAAATTGTTTATCACCTAGATCTGTCTAGGCTAGTCATTAAGTACATTCAAGACTGAAATAGACAGCTTTCTAATTGGCAAGGGAAACAAGGACTATGGGCAGAAAGCACGAAAATGGAATTGAGGACTATCAGACCAGCCATGAACTTTTTCAATGGTAGAGCAGGCTCAAGGGACTAGACTGCCTACTTCTGCTTCTATGTTTTATCATCTTGTTCACTCAATAAGACAAATTCCTCTATCCCAGGAATCAACCTGAGATTAATCAAGATCGCTTCAAGCACAGCACTGTGACAACATCAAAATCAAGCATTTTTGTAGCTGTATGATTGACCCAAAACTTCTTCAGAATGCCTAGTCTTCTATTATAAACACTGACAAAGTATTCAAGTTGAATCCACATCTGGAAGTTTTTTTAATGCTCTGCAAGGGGGGATTTTCTATTAAACGCTTGTAATTTAATAGTTAGCCTGTGACAAACAAAGGGATAAAATCTTCTTAAACAAGGCAATTCCCTCTCCCGATGCTCTCATCCTGATGTCTGGAATTACACTGACCTTCATGAAAACAATGTGAATCCCGTCAGTGGCATTCAGGCCTGCTAACTAGCTGAAACACCAAATCAATTGTATTGTAATTCAGTTAGAGCATATAAGTACTCAGAGATCCATTTGAAATTTAGTTTGGATTTGTTTTTGGAGGCATGAGTGACTGCATTCGAACTATTTCATTAGGAGCAAAGCACTTCAGACCAAGGTCATGAAAGAAACTGCATAGATGCAAACTTCTGATGTCTTTTTCAGTCTTTCAATCCAGCAGTGTGATAAACTGGTCTTGAGCCAGCAAAAAAAAACATGTCATTTCATGTCATACATGCAAAGGTATTATGTCTTTCAGACTGTGATGTTTAGGAGGGAAGTCATAGTGGGAGATCTTCTGTTCACGTATTGTGAATCATTGTTCTGTGTTTCTCCAGATCCTGTCACTCAGATCCCATATATCAATTAGGACTGGATAAGATGTAAGAGGCTGCATTTTGTGAGAAGCAAATTGAACTATTCAGCTTTGTGTAGGAACTGAAGAGCAAAGTAAATAAAGTCACCACAGTCTGACCAGACCATTCGGCTATTCTCTCATTAGAGAGAGATGGCTAACAGTAGTTTAACCTGGGAGTCACCACTCTTCAGGCAAGGGGTGAGAAGCTGGGACCTCTATGGTAACATCAACCTTTGCAGGAGCTGAACATTACTTTTCACTTGAGTGTAAAAAAACCATGGAATGGAGTTTGAGCTCATGCATAATTGTATAATCAATAGATATATCAACAATCTAATGGACAAGCCAGAACAAAACAATCATTTAACTAGATCAAGTGAATTTTATTCTTTGTTAAATGATGTCAGAGTTATTTTTGCTGCAGTATTCACAAAAGAATGATATTTCGATTAAAATATGAGTTTAAACAAAAAAAACTACAACTAAAGCACAGAGAGCAAAAAAGAATCTAATCAGGTTTAAACTGTTCTAAAATACTGACAGATGTGATGCAGAGACGGGAGGAATGAGGACAATGACTACACACTTCTAAAAATAGTAAAAAAAAAGTTCCACTACTTTTACATCCTTATGTTTTGTTACCACCTATTGCAGCATACATCCTGAAAAATGTACTGTCAATTCTTTTCTCGTGACATTGAACTGTAACAGTTCAGCTTCACATTCAAACACTAATATGGAAAGGAAGACTAATTTTGTCAATTTCACTCATCCACGGTCCAAAGAAGTTGTATGAGTGGCAGCAACTCTAGAATTTGAACTACTCGATGTTACAATATTCAAATTGTTCTTTTTAAACAACCCCTTGTGACTCTAAAGAAAACTCTTCAGCAAAATGCAAGACCATGTTGTACTGTGGCATAGATTGCAGACCAGACACGTTTGCACTTTTAAAGCGGTTACATGATATCGTGACATGTGATTTTCCAGTATAAAAGTACCCACCCCACATTCAATTACTCTTCCCATGTCATCAGGTCATGCAGTGTATTCAATCAGTCAGTGAGTAAAGTCCAGTTATATCAGTAAGCCCAGAATCTAGCCTATGTATGTAAGCCTGTGATATAAACTTCAAGAAGAATACAATTCTCTGCAGTATATGTTAAATGGGCTAACATAAATAAAAACAAAGCACACCAATCCTAATGGCTGATTTGAACCTGGCACCAGCTAGTTATAATGCACCACAAAATATGGCTTGTAATATGATGCTGATCTATTCATGTTCTATTTCACAGTAAACAAAAGCACACTAGCTAATTGATAAGACCCAATTTGCCATCCCATTTCCTGTTACTTAAACTGAGATGAACCATCTGGCACATATTGTGCATTGATAATAATCTTAAATCCAGGTAAAATGAAATCTGAGATGACTCCATAATGGCTTACATTATTTGTTGTATTATTGGTATTGATACACTCTGGTCCAATGAGAATGGTTGAAAAAGAATTGAACAATAACGTGTTTGTATTTCTTTATGTGAATTACTTACATGCAAACTAAATCATTGCGATATTTAATCAAAATTGAATGAGGTTCTGTGCACAGGCTCAGCCAAAGATTAATTTAAGAACCCCAAACTCATTTCCAAAACTGGATATTATCTGACACATAGCACGCTCACTTTCACTTTCGCTGTTAGGTACTAACCAATAGCCGCAAAAATGTTGATAGCCCTGCCATTGGTCATTTTTGAGGATTTAACTAAATTTGCAGAATCAGCAGGTGAAGTTAGGCATTGCCACATGCACACAGGTCATACCAGTGTGATATTTTTGCATCAGTGGTTAACTGAACTGTTGGCCTTAACATAATACACAACTTGCATTTATGTAGCACCTTTACCATAGTAATATATGGAGAATTTGCAAGACATTTAGATAAATACATGAATAGGGAAGGTTTGAAGGGATATGGGCCAGGAGCAGGCAGGTGGGACTAGGTTAGTTTGGGATTATGTTTGCAAAGGTCTGGTTGGACTGAAGGGTCTGTTTCTGTTCTGTATGACTCTATGAGAGGCATAGATAGGGTGAATAGCTGAGGTCTTTTACCCAGGATAGCAAAGTTCAAACTAGAGGGCAGAGGTTTAAGGTGAACATTTGGCCCATATCCTCCGAGACCCTTTCTATTTATATACTCATCCAAATGCCTTTTAAATGTTGTAATTATACCAGCTTTCACCACTTCCTCTGGCAGCTCATTGCATGCACGCACAACCCTCTGTGAGAAAAAGTTGCCCCTTAGGGCCCTTTTAAATCTTCCCCCTCTCACCTTAACCCTATGGTCTCTAGTTCTGGACTCTCCCACCCCAGGGAAAAGACCTTGTCTATTTACCCTATCCAAGCCCCTCATGATTTTATAAACATCTATAAGATCACCCCTCAGCCTCCGACGCTCCAGGGAAAATAGCCCCAGTCCATTCAGCTTCTTCCTATAGCTCAAACCCTGCAGCCCTGGCAATATCCTTGCAAATCTTTTCTGAGCCCTTTCAAATTTCACGACATCCTTCCTATAGCAGGTAGACCAGAATTGCACGTAGTATTCCAGAAGTGAACTAACAAATATCCTGTACAGCTGCAACATGGCCTACCAACTCCTTTACTCAATGAACCTTCTTCACTATCCTATCTACCTGTGACTCCACTTTCAAGGACCTATGAACCTACACTCCAAGGTCTTTCTTCAGCAACACTCCCCAGCACCTTACCACTAAGTGTATAAGTCCTGCCCTGAGTTGCCTTTCCAAAATGCAGCACCTCGTATTTATCTAAAGTAAACTCCATCTCCCACTCTTCGGCCCATTGGGCCATCTGATCAAGATTCCATTGTACTCTGAGGTTGTCTGTTGTCTGTTTCTTTTCACATGGGGAATGATGCATGGTTTTTAGGATAGAGAAAAGAACAAAAGGAAAGAAAATTGGAAAATAAAAACACCTTCATATGCAAATATGAGACAAAAGTGATTTCATGAACTGTGCAATTGAATATGCCAAATATGCCAACTTTCGACGTTAAACACATCATGCTAATAGCGTTTGAAATAGAAATTATTATGTGTTGCACTGTTTTACACTTGAGCAATGAATAATGTACCAATTGTGCAGTGGGACAGCTACACTCAGTCTTTATAGACATTGATTTCACTACTACATACACGGAGCACAATGTCAAGCCACTTATATGTGGAAATCAATAAAACCCGTTGTTGACCCCATTACAAGATTTGATATCAATGATCTTGAATTGATGTCAGGCCAGCACTGCTCAGCAACTTTCGGCACCCTTACAAACACACAACACCTTCCCTTTGGTGATTGGAGTAGCAAATCTGACTTCGCAGTATTTGCTAGTGCTAGGCCACATAACCCCATCTCTTTCCCATAACATTTTGATCTCCTTTCACAAAAGGATTCTGCATAACCCAAGCTGGATTACAGGAAAAAATTGTGGCTGTAAGCGTTGCTCCTTTTTGAAGTATTTTCAGTGTTGGAGCTGATTTCCTCACATTCTAGGAGCAGTAAGTGCTGTTTTATCAGCTATGGCACTGTTTTGGAGCTTTGGGAAGAAAAGATCAAAACAACAGCATTTTAAAAAAGGAGGAAGACAGACAAAGGCGGTGACAGTGATCACATGGGAAATGATTCAAATGGAGAAAGAAACCTACACTGCTGTCTGACCAGCGGTGAAACTATACAGCTACTGCCTCTGTTGTTTAAATTCAAGTATCTCTGAAAATCGGAGTTGGTCTAAGAGAAATTTAAAAACAGTGAAATTCAGAGCTGACCTTGGAGAAACCTGTGTGGGCGAGCTCACAGCAGGGGAGCAGCTAAGTAGCTTTTTAAAGTGTGCTTTACTGTTTATTCTGTAATGCTACAATAGTGAGTAGAGTGGGTTCTTTTTAAATTATATGTTTTTCTTGAGATCTGTCTTTTGATTAAACTTTAGAAATATAAAACATAGGTACTAAGTTAGCCTTGAGTAGTGTTTTTAAGGACAGTAAGACTATGCTGTTTTCTGAGTCTGTAGAAAGTTAAGGTGCAATGATGGCCTTTAGTAGAGTGATGTGCTCTTCCTGGCAGATGTGAGAGATTGGGGAGAGTTTCCATGTTACTGATGATAATGTCTGCAGGGAGTGTGCTTGGTTGCAAATCCTATTGGATCACATGAATCAGTTGGAGTGACAGTTAGAGCCAATGAGAAATTTACGGGGGCAAGGGGGTGTGATGAATGGCAGTTGCAGGAAGGGAGATAAACTGAAGATACAATCAGGTAGATGGGTGACTTCCAGGATAGGTAGGAGACGGAGGCTGGTCATGCAGGGGTCTCCTGTGCCTGTCCCCATCTCAAACAAGTGTGCTGTTTTGGAAAATGTAGGGGGTGATGGACTGTCAGGGAAATGTAACGCAGACAGCCAGGCTTCTGGTCCCGAGGCTGGCTGTAATGTAACAAGGTGTACTTCAGGTTCCAAGCAATCAATTGTGATAGGGACTGTCTAGTCAGAGGCACAGTCAAAGGTTTCTGTGGCCGACAGTGGATCATCAGAATGGTGTGTTTCCTCCCTGGTGCCAGGATCAAGGATATCTCGGAGAGGTTGCAGAATATTCTCAAAGAGGAGAAGGACCAGAAGGAGGTTGTTGTTCACATTGGAACTAATGACACTGGGAGAGAAAAGGATGAGATTCTGAGGAGAGAATGAAAGAAGTTAGGCAGTAATTTAAAAAGTAGGCCGTCAATGCTAGAGACATCTGGATTACTCCACGTGCCACAAGATAATGCAGGTAGGAATAGGAGGATAGAGCAGATGAATGCACAATTGAGGAGCTGGTGCAGGGGAGAGCATTCCCATTTTTGCATCATTGGAACCTTTTCTGGGGTCACCTGTATAAGAAGGATGGATTGCACCTGAATCAGAAGGGGACTAATATACTGGCGTGGAGAATTGCTACAGCTGCTCAGGAGGACTTAAATGAGTAAGCGGGGGTGGTTCGTGGGACCCAGGGAGATTGTGAGGAAAGAGATCAGTCCAAGACTGGTGCAGTTGGGAAAAGGAGCAAATCAAACAGCCAGGGCAGACAGCATCAAGCAGAGAACAAGGTGGGACTGATAAATTTAACTGTATTTATTTCAATGCAAGAAGCCTGACAGGTAAGGCAGATGAACTCAGGGCCTGGTTGGGAACATGGGACTGTGGTAGCATAGCAGTTACAGAGGCGTGGCTCAGGGATGGACAGGACTGGCAGCTTAATGTTCCAGGGTATAGATGCTATAGGAAGGATAGAAAAGGGGGCAAGTGGGAGGTAGTGTTTTTGATTATAAGGGATTATGGCTGTATTTAGGGATGATACTCCTGGCAATACACCCATGCAAGTTATTTGGGTGGAACTGAAACATAAGAAAGGCATGATCACCTTACTGGGATTATACTATAAACCTCCCAATAGTCAGCAGGAAATTGAGAAACAAATTTGTAAAGAAATCTCAGTTATCTGTGAGAATAGTAGGGTGGTTAAGGTTAGAGATTTTAACTTTCCAAACGTAGACTGAGACTGCCATAGTGTTAAGGTCTTGGATGGAGAAGAATTTGTTAAGTGTGTACAAGAACATTTTCTGATTCAGCATGTGGATGTACTTACCACAGAAAGTGCAAAACCTGACCTAATCTTGGGAAAAAAAGGCAGAGCAGGTGACCGAGGTGTCAGTGGGGGAGCACTTTGGGGCCAGTGGCCATAATTCTATTAATTTTAGAATAGTGATAGAAAAGGATAGACTGGATCTAAAAGTTAAAGTACTAAATTGGAGGAAGGCCAACTTTGACATTTTATGCAAGAACTTTCAAAAGTTGATTGGAGGCAGATGTTTGCAGGTAAATGGGTGGCCGGAGAATGGGAAGCTTTCAAAAGTGAGATAACAAGAGACCAGGGAAAGTATGTTCCTGTTAGGTTGAAGGGCAAGGCTGGTAAGTGTAGGGAATGCTGGATGACGAGAGGAATTGAGGTTTTGTTCAAGAATAAGAAGGAGGCACATATCAGGTATAGACAGCAGAGATCAAGTGAATCCCTAGAAAAGTATAACGGCAGCAGGAGTATACTTGAGAGGGAAATCAGGAGGGCAAAAAGAAGACGTGAAATAACTATGGCAAATAGGATTAAGGAGAATCCAAAGGAATTTTATAAATACATTAAGGACAAAAGGGTAACTTGGGAGACAATAGGGTCCCTTAAAGATCAACAAGGCCACCTATGTGTGGAACAGCAGGAGATGGGGGAGACACTAAACGAGAAATTTGAGTCAGTATTTACTGTGCAGAAGGATATGAAAGATATAGAATGTGGGGAAAGAAATGGCAACATCTTTAAAAATATCTATATGTCACAGGAAGAGGTGTTGGACGTCTAAAAGTACATAAAGGTGGATAAATCCCTGGGACCTGACCAGGTGTACCTAGAACTTTGTGGGAAGCTAGGGAAGTGATCCCTAGGCCCTTTGCTGAGATATTTGTATCATCGATAGCCACAGGTAAGGTGCCAGAAGACGGGAAGTTGGGTAATGTGGTGCCACTATTGAAGAAAGGTGGTAAGGAAAAGCTAGAAACTGTAGACCGGTGATCCTGACATCGATGGTGGGCAAGTTTTTGTTGGAGGGAACCCTGAGGGACAGAATTTACATGTATTTGGAGATGCAAGGACTGATTAGGGATAGTCAACATGGCTTTGTGAGTGGGAAATCATATCTCACTAACTTAATAGACTCTTTTGGAGAAATAACGAAGAGGATTGATGAGGGCAGAGCAGTGGATGTGATCCATGTGGACTTCAGTAAGGCATTCGAAAAGGTTCTTCACGGTAGACTGATTAGCAAAATTAGATCAGATAGAATACAGGCAGAACTAGCTATTTAGATACAGAACTGGCTTGAAGGTAGAAGACAGAAGGTGGTGCTGAAGGTTCCTTTTCAGGCTGGAGGCTCGTGACCAGGATTGTGCCACAAGGATCGGTGCTCGGTCCACTACTTTTTGTTATTTACATAAACGATTGGGAAGTATGGTTGGTAAGTTTGCAGATGACACCAAAATTGGAGATGTGTTGGACAGCGAAGAAGGTTACCTTAGAGTACAAGAGGATCTTGATTAGATGGGCCAATGGGCCAAGGACTAGCAGATGAAGTTTAATTTAGATAAATATGAGGTCACTGAATTTTGGAAAGGCAAATCAGACAAGACTTATTAACTTAATGGTAAGGTCCTGGGGAGTGTTGCTGAACAAAGAGACATTGGAGTGCAGGTTCATAGTTCCTTGAATGTGGAGTCGCAGGTAGATAGGATAGTGAAGAAGGTGTTTGCAATGTTTGTCTTTAATGGCCAGTGTATTGAGTACGGAGTTGGTAGGTCATGTTACACCTGTACAGGACATTGATTAGGACACTTTTGGAATACGTGTGCAATTCTGGTCTCCCTGCTTTCGGGAGGATATTGTGAAACTTGAAAGGGTTCAGAAAAGATTCACAATGATATTGCCAGGGTTGGAGGGTTTGAGCTATACGGAGAGGCTAAATAGCTAGGGCTATTTTCCCTGGAGCGTTGGAGGCTGACGGGTGATCTTATGGATGTTTATAAAATCATAAGGGGCATGGATAGGGTATATAAACAAGGTTTTTTCCTCAGGGTGGGGAGTCCAAAATTAGAGGGCATAGGTTTAAGATGAGAGGGGAAAGATTTAAAAGGGACCTAAGAGTCAATTTTTTTCACGCAGAGGCTGGTGTGTGTGTGGAATGAGCTGCCATAGGAGGTGGTGGAGTCTGGTACAATTGCAACATTTAGAAGGCACCTGGATGGGTATAAGAATTGAAAGGGTTTGGAAGGATACAGGCTACATGCTGGCAAATGGGTCTAAATTTATCTAGGATTTGTGGTTGGCATGGACGAGTTGGACTGAAGGGTCTGTTTCCGTGCTATACATGTCTATGACTCTATGACTTCCTGAAACTTACCTGAGGACAGCTGCCATGAGGCATATGGCTGGCCTTTGATGTCGATGCTGGGAGTCAGTTCCCTGCAGAGGTAGGTTTTGTTAGGGTAGTTCTAGGCAGCAAGCGCTGATGCAGCCTGAAGACTAATTTACACTCATCCACAAGCCTCTTGGTTTCAATGTTAAGTTTGAGTCCAACAATGAGCTCAGACAAAACACCAAGCATTTTGAGATAGCAGGAACTGCAGATGCTGGAGAATCTGAGATAA
>JAHRHZ010000009.1:24545874-24598620 GCA_024137785.1 Ginglymostoma cirratum | reverse complement strand
TAGAGCTGAATGAACACAGCAGGCCAAGCAGTATCAGAGGAGCAGGGGTCTAGGCCCGAAACGTCAGCTTTCCTGCTCCTCTGATGCTGCTTGGCCTGCTGTGTTCATCTAGCTCTACACCTTGTTATCCCACTAGGCATTTTGAGATGTCTCGCATCTCTGGCCTCTTTTATATTGTCCAGACTTAGCCTCATTGGAAACAAACACCCGTAGAATGATTTCTCAAACTTAGTGAGCTCACCTAAAATCCACAACTAGTTACTAAGACTAATTACTAAGGTGAAAATGCCTGTAATTTTTTATACTTTCACAACAAGACATTCCATGTTTGCCTATGTACTAAGGATAGAAATTTATTTGTCTGTCCTACCTAATCTAATTTTGCCTGCCATATCTTTATTTATTTTCTGAAGGTATGATCAAGTGAGCATTCTTAAAATGGTTGTAAGAAAGAATAGATGTCCTAAATTACATTGTCCAACGTTCAACTGGAGTCTATCATTGTTTTAAGTGCTTCTATTTGTGAAGTGCATTGCGACATTATTCTGATAAAGGTACTTTGTAAATGGAAACTGATGTTCCACCCTTTATTTGGGGAAGAAAAAATTTATATAGGGGTCTTTTTGAGGTCACATTGACCCTAAAGTGACACAGCTAGTGAAACAAGTTTGGAACTGAGACAGTCCTGTGTGGTAGATTTGTTAGCTGATACATGCGCCAGATAGTTCTCCTGTGCCCAAGGGCACTGTTAATAATTGATTGTCAATCTGGTTTTAATAATGGAACCTGGAGGGATAGACATGTCACTAGCTTTGGGATTATTCCCACTTGGCTCCAGACAAATATGCAAATATCAGCAGGAGATACTAATAATTTATATCGTGCAGTGTTTTAGTTATTGCAAAAAAGGTGAGGGAGGTTATCCAACAAGGTAAGAAATCAGATCACAAGAGGAGACATTAGTATACATGCCCAAAAGATTCATCAAAGAGGTAGATTTATGGAGTGCTTTAAGGGAGGATGATATGGAGTTGCTGGTGTTGGACTGGGGTGGACAAGGTCAGAAGTCAGGCAACACCAGATTATAGTCCAACAGGTTTATTTAAAATCACAAGCTTTTGGAGTGTTACCCCTTTGTCAGATAAAGTGAGAGAGAAGCATACAGGCACAGCATTTATAGGCAGAGAGACCAATAGGCAGAGAGACCAAAAGATCATACAAGTGGTGTGATTGGAGTATCAACAGGCTGAATAATAGGTTTCTGCAGGTGATCAAGAGTGTCAGACAGTGTGAGTAAAGTGTCAATAGCTGAATGAAAAGTGAAGGGATGACCTATAATCCGATTAGATGACGCAGAGAGATAAGTACAAAAAATTAAATATAAGGTAGCGCTGGAGACAAATCAGGTGATTGGAATAACATAATAAGTATAAGAGTCACATCCTGAGGGTGCTGCCAAAGCAAAATGTAATCCAAAACTGTACAAATTAATTAAGCTAGAGCGATCGTAACAAGTTATCAAGGTGACGATGTCAGAACAGCGCAGTAATGAAAATTTCATGGATACAGGACAGTGTGGTAGGGTCACATTTAGCGTAATATGAACCCAAGATCAAGACTGAGGCCACCTTCATGGGTACAGAACTTGGCTATCAGTATCTGCTCGGTGACTTTGCGTTGTTGTGTATCTCGAAGTCCTTCTTGAATGATGCTTATCCGAAGATTGGATGCTGAATGTCCTTGACTGCTGAAGTGTTCCCACACTGGGAGGGAACATTCCTGCCTGGGGATCGTTGTGCAGTGTCCATTTATCCATTATCATAACGTCTGGATGGTCTCGCCAATATACCATGCCTTAGGGCATCCCTGCCTGCAGGGTATGAGATAGACACATTGGCCGAGTTGCACAAGAATCTGCCGTTTGTATGTTGGGTGGTGTTGCCACGTGTATCCAAGTCGATGATCTGACGTGTCTTGCAGCAGTTGCCCTGGCATGGTTATGTGGTGTTTGGTTCAATGTTCTCCTGAAGGCTGGGTAGTTTTCTGCAAATGATGTCTGTTTAAGGTTTAGCAGTTATTTGAAGGCGAAAAGGGGAGGCCTAGGGATGATCTTGGCGAAATGCTCATCGTCATCAATAACATATTGAAGGCTGCGAAGAACATGTCATAGTCTCTCAACTCCAGGGAAATACTGGATGACAAAGAATGCCCTATCAGTTGTATCCTGTGTCTGTCTCCTGAGGAGGTTGCTGTTTTTCACTGTGACACATTGGATCTGCTGATCAATAAGTTGACATCATATCCTGTTCTTATGAGGGTGTCCTTCAAAATCTTTAGGTGTCTGCTGCATCCCTCCTCATCCGAGCAGATCCTGTGTATGCGCAAGGCTTGTCCTTAGGGGATGGCTTCTTTAACACATTTAGGGTGGAAGCTAGAGAAGTGCAGCATCATGAGGTTATCCATGGGCTTGGGGTAGAGTGAGGTACTGAAGTGTCCATCCTTGATGGAGATGTGTGTGTCCAGGAATGCGATTGATTCTGAAGAGTAGTCCATGTAAGTCTGATGGTGGGATAAAATTTGTTGATATCGCTATGTGGTCATTTCAGTGATTCCTCGCCATGAGTCCAAAGGAAGAAAATGTCATCAATGTATCTGGTGAATAGCATTTGTTAGAGGTCCTGCACAGCAAAGAGGTCTTAATTGAACTTGAGCATGAAAATATTGGCATATTGGGGTGAAAATTTGGTCACCATGGCTGTTCCGTGTGTCTGGCTGAAGAACTGCTTGTCAAAAGTGAAGATGTTGTGATCGAGGATGAAGCGGATGATTTGCAGCTTGGCATCTGGAAATTGGAAGTTGATGGTGTTGAGTGCTGAGGGTGTTGCAGTGATGCCATCGTCATGGGGGATGTGGGTACAGAGTGCCAAAACATCCATTGTGGCAATGAATGTTCCTGGTTCAACTGCTTCGTGGGTGCTGAGTTTCTGTAAGAAGTCCCTATGTTCGTGACAGTAACTGGGGCTTCCTTGTGCAATGGGTTTCGTGTTGCCTTCAACACAGCCAGAGGACTTCTCACACAGGGTCCCAGTGACTGGTATGATTGGCCATCCAGGTGAGTTGGCTTTTTGTATCTTGGGAAGGCAGTAGATGCCTCCTATGTGAGAAGTACATGGGATAAGAGTGCATAGGATACTCTGAAGGTCTGGATCAAAGGTCTTGAACAGTCTGTTGAGTTGGTGGGTACGTGCTTTGGTTAGATTGGCAGGAAGTTGTCTGGAATGTTCCTGGTTGTTCAGTTGTCGGTACGCTTCTTTGCAGGTGTCCACCCTATTCTGGCGAGACTATGCAGACGCTATGACAACGGATAAATGGACACTGTGCAACAATTGCCAGATAGGAATATTTCCTCCCAGTCGGGAAACACTTCAGCATTTAAGGACTTTCAGCTTCCGATCTTCAGGTAAGCGTCCTCCAAGGCGTCTTTTGAGGTGCACAACAATGCAGAATCACTGAGGGGAAACTGATAGCCAAGTTCCATACCCGTGAAGGCGGCCTCAACCATGACCTTGGGTTCATGTCACACTACATGTGACCCACACCACACTATTCCGTATCTGTAAAATCTTCTTTACCGTCCTGTTTTGATACTATTACCTGGATAAATTGTTATGATTGCCCCATCTTAATTAGTTTGTACAATTTTGGAATACTTATTACTGCTCATGGTTTGAAGTGATATTTTGAAACATATTGGAAAACTTTCTGGGACAAACTGTGAATACTTCATCAACTGTCAAAACAACATTCTTTGGAAGACTCTACCAAGACTTTGTCTCAACAGGAAGAGATGAGAGCAGCAGCAGTAGTTGCCGAGAAGGGAGGCAAGAGGGTGAAGAGGACCCCTTCCACCTTCATTGGTACAGACCTCCATCTTTTGCTAAGCCCTTCCATCAGAACGCAAATGTTCCATCCAATAATAGTTCGGGTCTGAACCATCTTTATTATTCCATTGTGTGCCAGCGGTGCACTCCACAGCTTTAACCACATTGGGTAGTTTCACATACCACATTATAAAAATTACTTCTAATCTTGGCTTGGCTGTAAAAACTGATTATGTCAATTTAACACCTCCAGGCATATTTAAAACATGGTAATGATTAATTAGCCCCAAATATAAAGGCTGAATTGAGGCTTTTGAACAGGTGTCTCTTAGTAGCACAGCTCCCACTGAGCCCCTTTTCATATTTTCAACAAATTAAAATTATAGAAACATATGGATTAAAACATGTAAACCATATATGAGACTAAAAATAACACTGAGTATAGAACAGAAGATATACACAGCATATTTTGTGACAATCTTTTATAGTTGAGGATTAATGGTGTCTGCTAACTTTTAAAGTATAATTCCTACTGTGAGTACTTCTTTCAAGGGGTTGTTTCTCACACTAAGACTTTGTTGAACTTGCTTTTGGACCTGAAAGTACTAATGTACAGGGGTTCCAATTTTAATCCACACAAACCCAACTACTAGCATGGAATTAAAGTCAGGCTGTGGGGCATTTTTGGTACAATCACGTCTGTTAAATATATAGCAATGAGTTTGACATATGAAAATGGGGAAGTTCTCAGCATCTTTGCGTTCCAAATTGTGACACATCCTGGGCAAGTCCGAGGTGAGCATCTGAACCTTCCAGTCAAAAGGGAAGTCATGCTAAAAGTCACACCCAGAGAGATGGTGTGAGAACGAGATCTATAGAAGTGAATGTATTTAAAAGACCATTTCATTTTAAAGTGGAGTGGATCACTCCTATTTGGAAATACGTCTTCCAATCAGTCACTTGATAGTACAGGCAATACAGCAGTTTAAATTCACTGTAAAGAGTGGCTGAAACTTTTCTTCTTGTGTTTATCAAAAAAAACCCCAGAATGTCATGTTACAAATGATCACAAGAATTCATACCACTGGAGAAAAGTTGGCAAGAGAAATCAGGCTAGTCAAAGTATGACCATTGAGATAAAAAAAAATTATCAACTGCCAGACTCCCAGGTATTCAAAAAGGGGGAAGGCTTGAACATACTCCTTCTGAATAGTTATTTGATGATACAGAATTTGAATATTGCTTAAGAAAGACACATTTTGTCAAAGCTTTTCATCTTGCACTCAACAGGGCAATTTGCAAGAATACAATTTCAGGGTAAAACTAACATTTATAATGTATAAAATGAGAGTGTTGATTGGTTGGCAAATGGACTCTGATTCATAGAGACATTGCCACAGAGAATGCACCAGTTGATTATGACCGACAGTTAATTACTAAGCTTTGTTTACGTGTTGAACCAAACAGGTTGACTTTGATTGATCAAGGCATTGACTCAAGAAATGAACCAGAGAATGGCTGTCACCTATTTTGTAGAGTATAGACAGACACATTAAAAGTACATGTTCTTTCTGCCTTCTAAAACAGTGTGTATTAATTTATATATAGTTTTTAGTACACAGAAGTCTGTCGTACATACACCCAACTGACAATCCTAAATCTGAATTCTTTGCATACTCAGGATTATTTAGCAAATGTTATCCAATTGCAGAATCACATCAAACAGTTGTTTTGATGGCCTGTTTATTAAAAAACTAAACAACATTATGTGTGAATTTCAGTGGCTGAGTGCTGCCAGGCACATTTTCCATTCATCACAATGTTTGATCTAATCAGATAGCACATCCCTTCAGTTGCAGGTTATAGGCACAGCACAGACTGTAACCATACACCTCCAGCTTACAGAACTCAAAACCAGACATCTACTGTTGAATGTGATTCAACCATTGGGCAGCGATTGTCTAATGATCAACACTTTTTCTTCCTTTCGTATAAATTGCTGTGATTGTTTGAAATTTGGCATTCTTGCATTTGTCCTACTGTGTGAAAGTGGGAAGCACTAGCAACATATTTATTTTGCTATTTTATTGGTTTTTTTCCTTTACCTGGTTCTTAGGCATTCATCAACCTTTAGCCAATTGCTGTCCATTTTTTGTATCAATTCCATTGAAAGAAAGAATTAATAATATACTAACAAGCCTGCGGAAGAGTCAGGAACATTCTGAAATGTTAGTGCGTCCACACCTTAGAATGTCACAATTTAATGCTGTTTTGTTATGCAGATGAGTAACATTATATGTGGCTTACTAGGCTATTTTACAGGGTAACATCCCACATACATTGAAGGATAGACCCTTGATTATGTTGAGCAGCTTCCATAGTTTGGCAGCCATCTCTCTCAAAAGGCCACCATTGACAAGGAGATCCAACACTGGATCAGTTGCACCAGCTCAGCCTTCAACAAACTATCATAACAAACATTTGACAACAAAGATCTGCCCAAGTCAACATGGTCCAAGAATACAGTGCAGCTGTCACCATCACACTCCTGGAAGGCAATAATACCTGGACTGTGTAACTGTGACACATAGAAGTGCTAGAGAAATTACATCAGAAATGCTTCTGCTGTATTATCCACATTCTAAGGATTGTCTAATAGACACTTGTGTCCTTCTTGAAGCCTGTTCTACAAACATTTAGGCAAAGCTCCTGCAGAATCAACACCAATAGACTGTGTAGATGGTTGAAACATGTTTGTACTGCCAGGTTCTGTTTTCCAAATGTCAAATGTCAATTTAAATGTTTCAAGACAAGATTAATGTAAGGTGAAAAGTTTTATCAAAATTTTTGAAGAATACTCAAGTTCCGTTCTATGACTAGCAGTACTAAATGACTATTCAACTCTTCGTAGTGTTCTAGGGGAAGCCCAGAAAAACCTGCAACTAAGATGCTGTGAAACTTTTCCTGAAATATGGCAATAGTGACATTAAAGACTAAGAGGAGCTTACTACCAGTCATTCAAAACAGTAACAACCTGACCATCAAGCTATAATATGCTTGCAGTCTAAACATAAGGGTAGCGACAGAGAAGAAAGGACTTTTAGACTGGAGGTTATTCATGCTGAAAAAGAGCAGATTTTTAAAAAAAATCTTGTTCAAGAATTTGGTAGAAAAAGTCGGGGGAAAAGAAATTAAAAGAACGAGGACTTGGTAATTAAGCCACAATTTTAAAGGGAAGCACTACAAAGACCGTGCCGAAGGACTTTACAAATCAGTGTAAAAGGAAATGGTAGATGTCTTACACTGGTAAGGGTAGAAAAGTGTCCATTTACCCAATAATAAATGGAAAAGCCCACCTTTGCTACAGAAAACAGGGAAACACTAGAAGAAGTGGGCAGAGATCTTTCTGATTCTTAAAAGAAAAGGTTGAAAAAGCCTGAAGCGGATGAGAAAACAAAGATTATGGAGATACAATACTACAAAGAGACAAACTTGAAAATTTTAAAAATAGTCAGCACTACAGAACAGACAGTAATCCAATTTAAAGCTTTACTGAAGAATTAATACCGAGTATTTTAAATAAAATTTTTTCAAGTTATTTTTTACAAAAATACATAGTTAAAAACCTTGGCAAATAAAGGAAAACAATATTACTATAAAACAGACTCTGACAACCTCTATAGTCATTTAGATTAAAACAGCATTGGTGAATACAAGAATACAAGCTTAAAGAACAATAGATTCAAACATTTTTGAAATGGTAGAGTTGGAAGATTAATCAGTCCATTGAAATGGAAATAAGGTGTAACTATTCCTAGAAAATTCAAGGTCAGAAGAGCACACAAGAATTTTAAAAAATTATTCATTGAGGGGATATGGACTTCATTCACTGGGCCAACACTTTTGCCCATCTTTAGTTGTCTTTCAGAAGATGGTGGTGTGCCATCTTATTGAAACATCGCAGTCCATTTGGTGTACTTACACCCACAGAACTGTTAGGGAGGGAGTCCCAGGATTTTGACCCACTGGCAGTGAAGGAATGGTGATATATTTCTAAGCCAGGGTGGTGAGTGGCTTGGCGGAGAACCTGCAGATGGTGTTCCCATGTATCTAGTTGCCCTTGTCCTTTTTTGATGGTAGTGATCAGGGGCTTGGAAGGTGCTGTCTAAGGAACCTTGGTAAATTTCTGTGGTGCATCTTGTAAATGGCATACATTGCTGTTGCTATGTGCCATGGAGGATGGACTGAATGTTTGAGCTTGTGGAGCGAGTTCAGTGGGCTACTTTGCCATGGATAATATCAAGCTTCTTGAGTATTGTTGGAGTACGTTCATTCAGGCACATATTCCATCATATTCCTGACATGAGGTTGACAAGTTTGGGGGAGATCAGATGGGAGTTGCATACTTCAGAACTCCTCACCTCCGACATGCTTTAATAGCCACAGTATTTATATGGCTAGTCCAGTTCAGTTTCTGGTCAATGGCGTAAGAGACTAATTTTTTGACTGTGGATTAAAAATGAGAATAGAAACTGATTTAGAAAAAGAGATAAAGTACAAGGAATTGTTTACAGCTTTGGGAAATTAATGAAGGAATGGTGCTAATGAAATGATGCTACTCTTTGGAGCCTGTATCTGGAAGCACCCACAGTCTGAATACAAATCCTACCATTTTCATGAGGGGAACATGAGTAGGTTCCAAATTACATAATGGTGTTTCATAAAGGCAGCTGCTCATTTAGTACAATGGCTGTCTTTAGTCATATCTTATTTTGATTTGGCGTAGAAAGGAAAACATGTGCAATTAGACCTCAATAAGAGCAAATCTAAACTTTGTAGAATTGTTTGGGTAGTTTTGCTATTTTTGGAGCGGTAAGGTACCTTTTCAGATGTGATCCTGTGGGACCCTTTGGGAAGGTCAACATCCCTTTGGGAAAGACAACGTGTCCTTTTGGAGAGGTAATGTGCACTTTTGGAGTGATTTTTTAAAGTAGACATGAATGTGTGTGAAAGTGCATAAACTCATTTGAGCTGTTAAGAGAGCTATCAAAACAAACTGTTAAAAGTGTCGAAGGGAACTGTCAAAGAGAGCTTTCAAAAGCTACTTTCAAACTGTCAAGGCATTTAACGCTTTTTGTCCCATTGGATATTTAGAGTGTTAGAAAAGAGATTGCTTGCTATTTCACACAGATCATTTGCATAAACTTGGAATTTGGCCTGATCAGATTAGTGCTGCATGATTGATATAACAAACTTCCATTAATACTGAGGGATGCCTATAATTTCATAGTTTGACTGGCAGACCTTTAAAGTGGGGACTATGTACTTGTTTTTATAAAGGATTAAAAGTAGTTAGATGTAGTGAACGGGTTTTTATTGATAAAAATGTTTTCTTTTGTCGAATAGTGAATTTTCAATAGCCACTTAAGAACTGTATTTTAGCTCATCACAATGAGTCCTGAGGTCTATCCATGGTGGATACTGGGGCAGTTGGCATTTTATGTGTTAGGGCAAAACATTGTGGATGTGGAGCATGGGTTGCATTAGTTGCCATTAAGTTCACGTAGCGGCTATAAAGGGCCATTTGCATGTGTATAGCATATGTTGGCATAGATGCCACAAAGAGCCATGATCAATGGGTAAAGGGATATAGGTTAGCATGGGGATTATCAAGTGGTATTGACAGCATTGACACTGATACCCGAGGGGCCAAGGGGGTTGAGTACTGGGATGTAAAGTCAGGTCCTTCACATTGATCAAATGATGAAACATGATTAAATGTAACAGGTTTGTTTTGCTCTCCAACATTGAACACACTAATGATAACTAATAATTCCAAATTATTGCCATTTTTTGATCATTAATGGAATTGAAAAGGCTCAGGTGGTTAAGAATCATTCAACCATTATATGTACATAGTTTATTACAATAATATTGTTGTTTCTGTTAATAACATTTGAAGAGGTCATTTCAGACTTGCATTCTTTAATGATTAGAATCAAGGACTAGTAAAGGTAATTAGCAAATGAGACTTTGGTCTTTATGGATCGTGCTATATTTTGACCATATTTGTTGCCTATAAATCACCAGGATGAATTTGATGTCAATTAATGCCTACAGTGATGCTAGTTAAAATGACAATTCTGAAATTTGGACAATTTGCTTTTACCAAAAAATAAATAGCAAAGCTTATTGCTCCAAAGGTTCGATAAAAGAATTATTTCTGCAGTACATGGTCAGCGTGATGGTCTAATTGCCATAAAAAATTCACTTAAGCTATCCCAGGACTTCTGTGTAACAACTTCCATCCATCAATACTCTGGCACAGTGCAGATCTCTCTACAGGGATCTGTATGAACAGAATAAGTGTGTGTAAGTTAGAACATATAATTCCGAGTAAAATTATGCACCTTCCTGCTTTAGATTCTCGCTATCTCAGGAAGGATTCCTATGTTTAATAAGCTGAGAATGCAGACTGTCCCTGCCCTGTTCACACAGATCCAGGATCCCACGTAGAGGACACTGCACAGTTTGGGACATCTGATGACTATAAGTGGCAGAGTCAGAGCCCATGAAAAGTTTGCGTGCAGCAGTAAGTGTAATAAGTGAGAGTAGCATACAATTTCTTCTGACTCTCAAATCCAGGCCATTACAAGCCCTACCAGAGTAAGACACAATTGATGTGATTGTAAAAAAAGGATAACGCGTGTTCCTTTAGTTTAAAATAATAATACAATGAATGTAACAAAGTCAGCTAAGTGGACCTCATAGAATATGAATACCCTCATTGGGGCTGTTAATCTGGTCCAGTCAGGGAGCCGCGGCTGACGGATAAAAACAGGTGAGTCAGACATCCTGAGATAAAAAGGTGCAGAGCTGGGTGAACACAGCAGGCCAAGCAGCAACAGAGGAGCAGGAAAGCTGACGTTTCATGTCTAGACCCTTCTTTCTGAAGAAAAGTCTAGGCCTGAAACGCCAGCTTTCCTGCTCGTCTGATGCTGCTTGGCCTGCTGTGTTCATTCAGCTCTACACCTTGTTATCTCAGATTCTCCAGCATTTTCCCACTATCTCAGCTATTCGCACTATCTCGGAGTCAGACATCCTGTTCAGTCTGAGAGCTGACTCTCCACATGTAAGTAAAGGATGACAAGGTGACGGGATACCGGCCTCTCCGATGTTATTTACGATAGTGTTCTGAGTTTTCACCATTGTTACCGCAGCTTGTTCAGCAATAACCTACTCACTGACAGCCAATTTGGGATTTTCCAAGGACACTGAGCTGCTTATTCCATTATGACCTTGGTTCAAACATGAACAAAAGGGCTGAATCCCAGTGGTGAGTTGAGAGTGACTGTCCCTTGACATCAATACCACAATTGATAATGTTTGGCATCAAAGAGCCCTGGTCAAAAAGGAGTTGATAGGAATTGGCAGGGGGAGGGAGGATGGGTGGGGGTGGGTGCACAGTGATAGTTGGAACCTCTGTGTTCATAGCATACCTGGCAAACAGGAAGATGGTCATGGCTGTGCTAGGTCAGTCATCTCAGTCACAAGACATGTCTGCAGGAGTTCCTCAGGGTAGCGTCCTCAGCCAAACCATCTTCAGCTGCATCATCAGAGAGCTTCCCTCCATTATAAGGTCAGAGGCGGGGATGTTTGCTGATAACTGCACAATATTCATCGCCATTTGTGACTCCTCAGCCACTGAAGCAGTCCACATCCATATTCACCAAGATCTGGACACTATCCATGTCTACACTGAAAAGTAGCAAGCAACAACTATGCCACACAAGTGCCAGGTAATGTCCATTAAGGGAGAATATGACAATCTCTGCTTCACATTCAAAAGCATTACATCACTAAATTCCCTGCTATCAACATTCTAACCATTGACCAGCCACACAAATACTGTGCCGACAAGAGCAGATCAGATGCTTGGAATCCTGCAGTGAGTAACTCAACACTCGACTCCACAAAGCCTGTCCATCATCTAACAAAATATGAGTCAGGAGTTTGATGGAATGTTGTCCATTTGCCTGGACGTGACCAGCTCCAACAACACTCAAGATGGTCAACACCATCCAGGACAGCTTGCTTGATTACCACCCTATTCAACAATGTCAAGGTTCAGTACCTGCACCACTGATGTGTACCACCTATATCTACAAAATGTAACTGCAGCACATCACTTAGGATCCTCTGACAGCACCTTCCATACCTGCAATGATTATCAGTAAAAGGTCAAAGGCAGGAGATGCATAGGAAAACTGCAGCTTACAAGTTTCCTTTCAAGACAGGTGCCAACCTATCATGGAACTATACAGCTGTGTCTTCATGGTTGCAGGGTCAATTCCCTTGAACTCCCTTTCTAACAGCCATTTGGATGTACCAACAACCAAAAGACTGCAACAGTTCAAGAAGGTGGTTCACCATCACCAATTACAGAGGAGCTGGTCTAGCTAACACTGAATGAATAAAAACAAAAAGAAAGATATAAACTCAATGCAAATTATTTATTCTGATTACGTTGAAAAATCAATCACACTTCTCCTATAAATATGTAAGTACAGATTTAAGGCATTTTTCAATTCATTTTCTATTGTGCAGATCTTCTTTGGAAATAGTGTCAGTTTGTTCCTGCAAAGTCTGGAGGTAAAATTGTCAGTAACATTATCTAAAGCGATCTAACAGCACCATCTTTAAATGTGCTAAGTCTGCATTCTCTGGCAAATGTTTTCTTTTGAGACGGGAATTTTCTTTTAGCTTCCTTTCTGATTTTTGTTTGCATGGCAGCACACAGAATATTTTGAATACAATAACGTTAAAACAAACCTGTTCCAGCTGCTTTAGCACGGTGATCTTTCAAACTTGCCAATCATAACCAGAATCAATACTGTGGAATTCCGAATAAAGTAGATAGTTTTTAATTTGGAAAATAATGTGTGTAGCCCTTGTCAAAGAAGGAGATTGCTTTTTACTGCTTTTAAGGAGAAGGATACGAGGTGAAAACTGAATTTTAAAAAGGTTGCACATAATGCAATCTGCACATCAACCATGAGATCTGGGCTCAAAGCCTAGTATCTGTTGGCACATGTGCAACAATTCTTTAAAAGCACACAGGTTCAGCATTGTAGTAAGGCAACGTTAAGAAATAATGGGTTCTCACGCATGCCATAACAACACTATGGAAGCTGCTTCAAGGATCTATCCTTATATATACATTTATAACTGCAGAATCACTCAAAATGGATTCTCTTCTCATTATCTCTGGCGGTCCTCAACGATCTGTTCTTTAACCCTCCTATTTCACATCTACAAGCTGCTGCTTGGTGAGATCATCCAAAAACACAAGACGTTTTAACATACATGCTCATGGCCTCTAACACTTGCTCACTACCACTTCTCATAATTCTTTCACTGTCTATAAGTTATTACTTTGCCCATCCAACATCCCTATTGATTGAGCTGAAACTCCTTCCAACTATTTATTAGAAAGACAGAAGCCAAATGTCTTTGTTCCCATGATTAACTTCAGTAACTAGCCAATGACACTATCTGTCTTTAACAACCAACTAAAGCTGAACGAGGCTGTTTGCAAACTTGATGTCAATTTGACCTCAAGCTGAGTGACAACCAAATATTCTTGCCAACAGTAAAACTGCCTCTATCTACCTGCATAACATGGTCCAACTGTTTCCCACTTCAGGTCTTCTGTTTCCGAAGCCCTCATTCATGTCTTAACCACGTCTGCACTTGACTATCCCAATGCAACTTGCCCTACTCAAATCTAGTTCCCATTTACTCGTCACTATTGAGGCTACAGACTTACATTATGTTAGCATTTCTAGTCATAATGGCTTCTTTGAAACCACTGCAGACTTCTGAATATAAAATGGGCTCTAATATTATCATCTGAGCAGACAGATTAAAAATAGATTCTGTGGTTTGATTGCTCACTCAAAAATTGGCCCATTTGAGGTAGACTTAACCGGTCATAATTCTGCCATTTACTTTTGTGCGGTTATCTTAAAAGTATGGACATATTCTAGTTGTAACCCTTAAAGTATTGTGTTCTCCATAAAATAAATCTCTCCTCAGCTACTTCCAACTCCATTTTCACATGCTGAATTTCCTTAGCCTCCTGAGGAAGAAGTCATGTTGTTATGCCTTATTGATCATTACATCTACATAGGTGGCCCAGGACAGATTGTTGGTCATTTCCTGGGGTAGACTGTACACCAATATCCAGTACGAATCCCATCGACTTCCCCAATTATTTGGACTATACATCCTCACACCCTGCTTCTTGTAATGACTCTATTTCATTCTCCCAGATTCTTCCTCTCTGTTGCATCTGTTCTGATGACGCCACTTTCTGCAGGGAGCCTTAGACATGTCCACCTCTCATGTCAACCGAGGATGCCTTGCTACCATGTTTGACTAGACCCTTAGACATGTCCGACCCATTTCCTGCAGTTCTGCCCACTAACAGTCTCTTCCCTCCCACAATACTATAGAGTCCCCCTTCTCCTCACTTTCCACCCCATCACCTTCCACATCTAAAGAATCACAAGCCGCAATTTCTGCCACGTCTAGAGGGATGCCACCGCCAGACATATATTCCCCTCCCCTACCTTGTCACCATTCTGCAGGGACAATTCTCTCCAGAGCCAATCCTCCTCCATTCCCAACACACCCCCACAGCACTTTTCAATGCAATTGCAGAAGGGACAACACTTGCACATTCAGGTCCTCCTTTCTCACTATCCAAGGGCTCAGACATAACTTCCAGCTGAAGAAGTGAGTTCCTGTACTTCACTCAATCTTGTCTATTGCATTCACTACTCACAGTGTAGTCTCTTCTGCACTGGGGAAACGAAACAAAGACTGGGTGACTGCTTAGCAGAACACCTACATTCTGTCCATAAAAAGCTTCGGTTGCCTGCTACTTCAATACACCTTTGTGTTCCTATGCCAACGTTACTCTCTCAGGTGTGCTGCAGTGCTCCAGTGCAAGCTAGAGGAAAAGTACCCTTTCTTAAGCACCTTACAGCCTTCAGGACTACACATCAAGTTTAACAATTTCCTTGTCTATTACTGATCTCAACATCTATAGGTCCTGTCATGACATAAGCACTGCCAAACCATTTTCAACTACTCTTATTCCCATTACCCCTATCGAGCTTCTCTTCTACCGTGGCCTACTATTAACAATCTCTTTGTCTGCCGACCCTCTTTTCTCTCTCTATCTTGGCTCCCTCGCCACCTATTTGCTCACTCCCATTCCCCCCACCCCCATCATCAGTACAAATACCACCATTTCCTAGCTGCTTCTAGTTCTGAGGAAGGAACAGGACTCGAAATGTTAACTCTGATTTCTCTCCAAAGATGCTGAGATTCTCCAGTGTCCTCAGCTCTTTGCTTTATTTTATTGCACAAATAAATCCAGTTGGGATTGCAGGAGAAAGTTCTTTATCCAGAAAGTGGTTAGATTTGTGGAGCATGCTACCATGAGGGATATTTGAGGTAAATGGCTTAGATACAATTAAGCAGAAGGTAGATCAACATGACGGAAAGTTAAGAGAAGGATATATTGATTGGATTAAAAGAAAATGTGGGGAAGAGGTCTGCATAATATCAAGTTGGGTCAAATTGCTTGTTTCTTTTCTACAAATACTATTTAATGCTATCTTGTAAAATAGTCTTATAAGGATCAATTCATAAGAATTGAATTCAAAATCCTCTATTTTGGTTTTGTCTTGGTCATTAATAACATACTCTGTATACTTGCTGATATCACAATGTTCTATATTTCCTCAAATGTTTGGCTGGAAAATATTTATAAGCAATATGTGTTGTTGCTTTGTATATTGTACATTAAATATTCAGCAAATACATGTTGATATAGTATTCTCTGAACTTGCTGTACTATTTGCTATCTCTCCGTAATGAAGAACAATGTATCTGGATGTGTAATTAAGTCAAACTTTGGGAGTAATGCAGTATCAATGATAAGAAAATCTGAAGCATAATTGAGTAACAAATTTAACCGAGGAAAACTGGCACATAGATGTTTTGATAAATTAGAATAGACAGAAAAGAAGATGGTGTACTCCTACATTTGAGGGGCATTATGGACGTAAAAAGCCTATAAGAGGTCAGAGGTTCACAGGATTAAATTCGGAAGCTAACAATAAACTGGAAACAGTAATTTAACAATACATCGTAACAATGTAACAAAACAGTCGTAATTCAATACAAGCAACTATGCATCTACTTGACCTGCTTCAATTAACAATATCATTTGTTTATATAGTGGTTTTAACATTTTAAAACACACCAAGGTGCTCTACAGCAGTATTACATCAACAAAAGATGATGTCATGCCACTTATCATAAATATCAGGTCAGATGTTCGAAAGCTTGATCAAAGAGCCAGAGGTTGTTATGTAGTCCTTTTATTCCAATATGATTAAGGGACTATAGTGGTATGCGCATGTACACGTGTATGCAAGTTTGACACCGCTCACTACTGCACTACAATTAGTGTGCCAAAAACACAATGTTTGTCCCACTGTGCATGAAGACCAGTGGGAAAGAAGCAGCAGATCTGGTCAATAAATCATTTAGCAAATTAATTGCTCAGCATGTATTAAATTTTCTTTCTGCTGTGGAAATAGACTTTGGTTAGGCCATACTTTGAGTACTGCACTCATCTCTGGTCACCACATTACAGGAAGGATATTGAGGCTTTGAAGAGGGTGCAGAAGAGGTTTACCAGGATGCTGCCTGGATTAGAGGTTACAAGCTATAACAAGAGGCTTTAAAAAAAAGGGTAGTTTTCTGTGCAGCTGAGGACACTGAAGAGAGACATGATAGAAGTCTTTAAGATTATGAGAAGTGAAGCTAGGGTTGACGGTCAGAATCATTTTCCCAAAGTTGAAACTTCTAATACTAGGGGGCATGCATTTGAGGTAAAAGGGGAAAGTTCAAAGGTGATGAGAAGGGCAAGATTTTACACAGAGAGTGAGAGTTGTCTGGAACACTCTGCCAGGGGTAGTGGTGAAGGCAGATACAATAGGGGAGTCTGAGGGACTTTTCGATAGGCACATGAACATGCAAGGAATGGAAGGATAGGGACCAAGGGCAGACTGTAGGGATTAGTTTAATTTGGCATCATGTTTGACACAACATCATGGGCTGAAGACAACATACCTGTGCTGTACTGTTCTATGTTCTAAACTTTTTCTGGCACATTAATTTTGTTTCACTGTGAATGAAGACATGAAGGACAGCTGTAATTCCTGTATCCAAAATTGTGATTATGTTGACCCACTGAGAACGACAGGACACATCAGCTATTATTGAATGTCTTAAAAGAGGCACGTGAGGTACAGAGGCAGAGGTGCAGCAAGCACATTCCAACGTTTATGGCCTTGTTAACTGAAAACGCAGCCACCAGTGGGGAAGTGATTAAAACTGAGATTGCACAAGAGTTCAGAAATAGCAAAGTGTAAATTTCTCGGAGTGTTATGCGTTTGGAAGAGAATGTAAAGAAAGGGAAGGACAAGTCCAAGGATGGATTTGAAAATGAGGATGAGAATTTTAAAATCAAATTAAAGCTATAAACTGACAGTGTAGGTCAGTGGCAACCAGGTTGATATAAAAATTGGATTTGGTACATGAGCAGCTGAGTTTTCATTGACCACTAATGAAGGGCAAAGTCTGGGAGCCAAACCAGAAGTGCATTGAATAGATATATTGTGAAATGATGAATATAATTATTGGGAGCGAATCTGAAGATTCTTTTGTACAATAACCTCTTAACCAACATCAGTAAACATTGATTCAGGAGGGCAAGCTTGTCATCATCTTTGATGAAGCAAAATTTCAAATGGGTTGTAATAATTGCTATTCAGCACATAGCAAGGAAATACAGCTCAGTGTCACAATTCTGCATATAAAGTCCCCAAGGCAGATCAGGTCAATAAATCATTGAGCAAATTAATTCCTCAACTGGCATTGAATTTTCCTTCTACTGTGGAAATACATTTTTATGGCACTTTCAAATTCCAGAGTGGATATATATATTAATCAAAAAAAGTACAAATGCTTTACTTTGAGCTCACCACATTGTGAGACTTAGGTATTGAACCATCTATATCTTGGTTACATGGGTTGAGACAACGTACTCCCTCACCAGGGAGAGCCAGACAGAGACATCTTGCTTCTACCGCCCTCTTATAATGTGGCATTTTCAAAATCTCAGAAAAGCACTTCCTATTACAAAGTAATATTTCCACTCCGACACTCTTCTGTATGGGACTGAGTGAATTTAATAATATCTTTGTACTATGTGTGACTCCATCACAAGTTGATTCATTTTCACTGCACCTCAGTGTCCAATATAAGGAAGAGTTATTTCCCCTCAGTTTGGATTAGATTTAGAGCCAAGTTTCAGAGGACAACAGGTGGTCACCAAGACACAGTAATTCAGCAGCTAATCAATATAGTTCTAAAATAAAATTCACTGCACTATAGCAGAAACTGAGTAAATTTAGATGGCAGTTTTGTCTTTTGGCTCAAAATACAAATGGCTCAAATCTGCTTTTCTAATTTACAATATAATTTCAAGCACTTGATTGTGTAGTGATTGTAATGAGGTCAGCCGGGTGGACTTCGTAGAATATGAGTTCTGTGATTGGTGCTGTTAATCTGGTCCAATTACGGAACCCTGGCTGACAGATATAATCAGGAGTGTCAGAGGTTCTGCTAACCGTGAGGAAGCTGGATCAGTGTTAAGGACTTTCCATGTCTAAATGCGGGTTGACTTGGTGACAGGATACTGGTTTCTGTGGAATTATTTCAGATTGCTTGTAATTCACTTAGCTAAACTCATTATATATTTCCCTCTGTCATATGAATCATGAGTATAATGCATTATAGAGCAAAGAACAAAGCTGTGTGTAAATTACACAAATTTCAGAGTGCATTAAGGCAATTAAAGCTTGCAAATTGATTACGTGGCATTTGAAGAGTGTATTTTTGTGGCTTCGAAGTATTTTATTACATTGGTACAAGTCTGATTGAGTCTATTTGTGTGTAATGAGTTAAATGCTCTGTGGTGTGGCATCAATGACAATTAGCTGAATAATTATGAAACCATTTGGGTAACCATTCATCAGAGTGGTTAAAATTTAGAGTCAATCATATATGCTGTGTCAAGGTGTCATATTTTGCCCTCCTGATAATTGTTTCCAAAATTAATTGCATTTCTTGGAAGTGATCGCATATTGACCTTTGGTAATAACAATCAATAGTGACAGATACTGGCTCCTAGTATCACTTCTGTCTGAGGGAAGCTACCTATTGTTAAAGTTTCCACTATTATTTTGGGTACTATTATTTTTTAATGTGCTGTTTGGTGATTAATGCACTGGGATCCAATCAGTCATAATGCTAAGAACTCTATTTCCACGAGTTGTGCTAAAACACAATATTACCAAAATCTATAAGAATGAAAATACATCCCAAAGCCTTACGCTTTGATTTGCAAATTCTTTTCTTAAAAGGCACAGCTGGAATATGTTACTTAATGATCACCAACTGCAAACTGTACAAAGTACAAACCCATCTCTGTATTATTAGATTTCTGAGTACTCTGTTTCTTCCGTACTTGACATATTCCAGTGAGGAAGAAGAATTCTCAGAAAGGGATAATCATTGTCCATGCTTAATCAGGAAAGTTGAGGCTAGCATCAGACTGTCTGCTTCTCTTTCTATGTGGCAAAGATTAGTGAAAAAGGGCAGTATTGATGCTGTGGTGTCCCTACTTCTGAGCAAGGAAATCTGGGTTCAAGTCCCATCTGCTCCAGAGGTCTTGGAGTCATACAGCATGGAAACAGACCCTTCAGTCCAACCACTCCATGCTGACCATGTTCCCAAATTAAACTAATCCCACTTGCCTGTGCTTGGCCCATACCTTTACTATTCATAAACTTATCCAAATGTCTTCTTAACATTGTAACTGGACCTACATCTGCCATTTATTTCTCGCAGTTCATCCCACACACAAACCACTCTGTGTAAACAAAATTGCTCCTATGTCCTTTTAAAATCTTTCTCCTCCCACCTTAAAAATATGTAGTTTTGAATTCCCCACCCTAGAGAAAAGACCCTTGCTTTTCACCTAATCTCTGCCCCTTATGATTTTATAAATCTCAATAAGATCACCCCTTGACCTCCTATGCTTCAGTGAAGAAAGTCTCAGTGTTTCCAGTCTATTTTTATATCTCAAACTCTCCATTCCCGGCAACATCCTGGTAATATTTTTCTGAATCCTCTCCAGTTCAATAACATCTTTCCTATAAATGGTGTGGAATAGCATCTCTTAACAGCTTGATGAGAAAGTATCTTGATAAAAATGTGCATTGATATATCGCCTTTCATAGCCTCAGTGCTCTGCAGCGAATAAAGTACTTTTGAAGTGCAGTCACTGTTGTTAACTAACCTGATGTTTAAAAAAAATCCAGGCATTAATCGCAGATTTGCAGTGCATTAGACTGCATGTTGGAGTCAGACCTGAACTTGCCTTTTAATAGGTCATTCTTACTTTCTCTTCTCCTTTAGTCACAATCCTCAAGTTTAATCTTTTCTATTCATTCTTAATAATTTGTAAACTTCTACAATGTTGCTCCATATTCATTTTTTTCAATGTAACATTTATCTTAATCTTCAGATACTGGGAATCATCCTTAATCTTTAGATACTGGGAATCATCCTTAATCTAATCTTGCAATATTCATTTTCTCCTTTTCTTTGATGGTACAGGAATTAATTGCTTATTTCAATTAGCAATATTTATCTATATTTACAGATATAGATATTTATCTATAGCTTTAACGTAGCAACCAAGGATTATACCAATGAAGGAAAGGGTTATGGGGAGCAGACAGGGAAGTAGAGCTGAGGCTGAGATAAGATCAGCCATGATCCAATTAAATGATGGAGCAGGCTCAGGGGCTGATCCAAGTTACATTCTTATTTCAGGTAAAACTCTTTGTTTGCTTTAATGAATGCTACTTTGTGAAGACTGGTCATGGTAGGGCTTACTTTAATCAGTGATAGTGGCTGAATGGGAGTGCTGTGCTTATCGCCCTGTTTCCCATTGCCATCGTTTTGGTCAGGCCTATTCTAGGGAGGTTGAGGCATCGACCTGAAGTAAATAGGATCCTCCTTTAAGTAATTAAATAGAGGTGTTTTAATGTTATTAGCATGGCAATGCAATTTTTCACAAAAAAGGCAGAATTACACCTGTTAACCTCTGTTTGAGCTTTGATCAATTGATGTATTTGAGTCCTAGTGTGAGACCAGACAACTAGGATATTGCATCCTGCTCTAATTCCAAAACTTTAAAGGGTCCTCAAAATGGTGAAATGGAAATTTATCAGGATGCTTCCAGGGATTTTACCTATGAGGTTATCTTGCAAAAGCTGGGGTTGTTTGCACTGGGGAGAAAAAAACGGTAGCTGAGGTTTGATCTGATATAGGTGCTCCGTAATGTTAGTTAAGCTGTTTCTGTTAGCTGATGGTACAAAGATTAGGAGACATAGACCTAAGGTTTTGGCCAGGAGGTAGAAGAGTTTGAGGAAGACTTTTTCTTTAAAATGCAGAAAATAGTAATGAACTGCACCTCACTATCTACAAGGTCGATGGAAGTGGAGACCATGATTTGTAAAGCAAATTGGAAATGCACTTTTGCAAGACAAATGTAAAGAATGTGGGGATAGAACTGACCATGTGTAGGCAGTCAGAATGAACTCAGTCAGTCGAATGGTTTCCTTCTGCATCAGAATGGCTTTGATTTGATGACAACACTTCTCAAGCTGTTTCCTAACTTAACATGACCGGACTCCAACAAAAGCAAAACATCAATAATCATAAATGGAATAGTGCTTCGGAGTTTGATTATTTATTGAACGTTATATTAGCATTAAAAAATTGCAATGAAATTCCTGGTCCCTTAGTAACATGCTGCTGCCTGCTAAATATGTATCTTCCTTTACAGTTGCTGCTCTGTGAAGCCACTCCAAAAAACCTCTGATCTAGTGTTGTCGACAAACTGTTAAGTCACAGCATGCCTGATCAGAGCTGCACAACCAGTGACCAAGTCTGCCAGTTTGCATTGTGATTGCTTACTTTCTCCTGTTGAGACAATTACAGGGGGCATGAGGTTAATGTGATATAATTTCTTATGACCACATTAGCTGTTTTTACAACCTCCATTGGGGTTGTAACCCAGAGTTTGGGAACCACAGCTCTGACAACTGTACATTTGTTGCATTGCTCATTTATGGGATTAAGTTGTGCACAAATTGCGTCCTGTGCTTGCCTATATCAGAACACTTTCTGCACTTTAAATTTTGTTTTCTGAAAAACACTTCGAGATTTTAAAGACACTACATGAACACAGGTTATTTTGTATAAGTAACATCCCACCAATAAGCAAAAAATTTTAAAACCAGCTCTCAAATAACAAATTGAACAGAAAATAATCCTTTCTATCCAGGGGAACAGAATATAAGTGAATAGATGTTTTGCTGCAGCTGTACAAAGTCCTGGTTAAACCACAACTGGAATCACTGTGAACAGATCTGGGCACAACTTTAGGAAGGATGAACTGACTTGCAGGGATTGCTGGGTAGGTTTACCTGACTGATGCCAGGACCTTAAAGGTTAAGTTATGCAAAGTTTAAGACAGAGCAGTAAGTTGAGGGGTGGGGGGGATAGGGGGAAGAGGGAGATGCAAAGCAGAGGGCTTGCTTTTCCCAGAAGAAAGCCAGTTAGAAGTCTATTCCACTGCCATGAAGCAATATAGGATAGGTAAACAAACCCATCATGGGCTGCTGGTGAAACTGGACAGCTTGCAGCTCCAGTAGTCCCAGAACTCAGTAGTGAGTGTTACCAGGGACTGTAGGCAGGTCCATACAGGAAAACACACATCGATTACTAAGGAAGGCAAGGGCTTTGGTTTGGGGCAGTTTTCATACTATTGTCAGATGGGAGGTGAAGTGCTATTTTCCTCAAAGGCACCTCCAGTGATAGGAAGGGTATGTTGATTTTCTAAACCGAGAAAAATCAGCTTGCCTGCTTCTGCTTACCAGGACCCACTCTACCATTGCAGAGTGAGCTCAGCAGTGTATGGGAAGATAGTAAGCTCATTACCCAAACTATATTACATGCCATTCTGCCAAAAGTGGCAAGGTGGCTCAGTGGTTAACACTGCTGCTTCACAGCACCACGGACCTGGGTTCAAGTCCATCCTCAGGTGACGGTCTGTGTGGAGTTTGCACATTCTCCCTGTGTAAGTGTGGGTTTCTTCTGGTTTCCTCCCACAATCCAAAGATGCACAGTTAGGTGGATTGGCTATGTTAAATTGCTCATACAGTGCAGGCTAGGTGAATCAGCCATGGGAAGTGTAGGATGATAGGGTCAGGGAGTGGGTTAGTGTTGACTCAGTGGGCTAAATGGCCTGCTTCCATGGTGCAGGGATTCTCTGATTGTAAAAGCATACCTGAAAAAGGACATAACCAGCCAGAGAGTAGATCCTATGATTTGGAATACACTTAAAAGTAAATCAAACATTACAAAATATTTTTAGGGTGGATAGAGAGAGTCTATACTTTATTCACTTTTATTCCAGGATTTCCCATGTTTTTAAAAACATCAGCCAGCCTTTCAGGACTGAAACAGTACTGGATACACAATCGTGACAAAAGTTAGAAACAATCACTTTGTAAAATGTAACTCATGTTAAATCAATTGCAAATGTCAAATTTGACATTTAAAAAAATCTGTCAAAGTTCAGGAGAATTAATGGACACAAGATGTAAATTGGCCATGATCTCAGTGAATGGCAGAACAGACTGAAGGGGTTAAATAGCTGCTTTTACCTTTTTAAGCTGAAGTCCTATTACTTATTGCTGAACAGTTGTCACATGGAATGTGGGTCATCTATATCTATATCACAACTACTCCAAGTTTACATGGCAGGCCGGTTTCATTATATCAAAAACATTGCAGTGTTGATCACACATCTTTTATTTCAGTGTCAGCTGCCATTCAGTTGGTAGCACACTCTCTATTTTTGTGTCTGAAACTTGTGTTCAAGTCTCACTCCACATTATATGCATATATAAATATATCTACACACACACACACACACACACACACACACATTACACATATATAAGGCCAACAATCTGGTGCACCATTGCAGGAGTGTCATGTTGTTGGAGCTGTCATGCTGTAGATGACATGTTAAACTGAAGTCTGTCTGTCCTTTCAGGTAGATGCAAAGGATTCCATGCTACTATTGTGAATAAGAACAGAGGAGTTATTTCCAGTCTCAAATGAATACTATGGAGATGATCTGGTCCTCATCATTGTTTTTGAGAATTTGCTGCATGAAAACTAGCTGCCATATTTCCTGCATTTCAATAGTGATGACACTTCAACTTGCATTTAGAGTTACCTTTCATGATTATCATGATCATTTAGTCCTTATTTCAATTCCTATGGTGACTAATAACTTAAAAGGCAAGATTTTCCCAGTAACTGACTCAAAAGAGTCACATAAGATTTCATTTTACACCTTTTACTGCTATAAAGGAAACTGAACATTCGTGTACTACTTGCTGCCTAATCTATAGGAAAGAGATCCCTTTAATATGACAAAAAAAATCCCATGTCTTGCTTATGTTACAGTGTACTCTTTACAATTAGAATCAGTGCAAATTTACAACCAGTTTCAAACAGACTTACTTCTCCCCAATTTGAGTCATAACATCCAGTGTCCATCAAAGTAGCTTCCTTCAGGCTTCTGACAATCTTCAAACTAACTTCAAACAACAAGGCCCACTCCAGTGACTCTTCACAATCACATCAGGGTGAATCTTCCAGTGCATTTAATTCTCATACATCTCCATCTCTTCAACCAGAAATCATGATTCTACTTGGGTTGTGAAAAGTGGCAAACAGAACAACACTTCCATTCCCCCATCTCTTTCCAGGAGAGTGTCTCTGGACAGAGAGTCTGATTCGGAATGCCCTACAAACCTGTAAGATGTTGCTTGCTTGTGTTCAAGTGTGGGAGTGAGCATTTTACTTTCAAGAAGATTTTAACTGCTCCCCGAGACCCCAGGGCAACCTGGTCACATTCTCCACTTTACCTCCAAATTTTAAAAAGTGGTTTAAGTCATAACCATGTAAGAAAATCTCACACTCATAACACTGTTAACGTGCTAAAATAAAAGGTGCCTTTCCCTTTTGACAAGTTTTCGACCAATTTTTCATCCCCGCATCAAATAGCTCACACAGGAAATAGCACTGAATTCCCTGAAGATACCTTCAGTTGTTGCTCTTTAGCTGCGAGAAGGAATTTCTCATGTACTTGGCGAGAATGGTCCCTTCTGGAGGCAGTCATGTAGAAGGTCAAATAGTGCTGTGTCACCCTACAGCCCATGTTCAGCAATTCATGGGCAAATCACAAAGAATACTTGCAGCCACCTCCATGCTTCAATGTTGGAGTGCACTAATATAAGGATTTGACTGCAGTACCATTGTAGGAACCCATTGAGCCTGTTCTGCAATCCAATAAGATAGTGATTAACTTTTTCCTCAAATCCATTAACTACTCTTTGGCCAATTTCATATCATAGCCCTTACTTAACACATCAATCTTTTTGATCATAGAAACCTACTGTCCTCGCTGAGTAACAGCTGGCATAGACCTAAAATTTAAGATTAGCATGGTGGTCAAACTCCTTTATGAGATGGAAATCATCATTATGACAACTTAGCATGGATAGTGGTAACTCTATCATGGATAGAGCAAGGTCAGGAATGGATGTTGCAAGTTCCAGGGTTTAGATCTTTCATAAAGATCAGGGAAGGTGGTAAAAGAGGGGGAGGTGTGGCTTTGTTAGTCAAGGACAGTATAACGGTGGCTGAAAGAACTTTTGACGAGGACTCGTCTACTGAGGTGGTATGGGCTGAAGTCAGAAACAGGAGAGGAGAGGTCACACTGCTGGGAGTTTTTTATAGGCCTCCGCAAAGTTCCAGGGATGTGGAGGAGAGGATCAGCAAAACGATTCTGGGCAGGAGTGAAAGGAACAGGGTGGTCATTATGGGAGACTTTAACTTCCCCAACATTGACTGGAAATACTATAACTCTAGTATGTCGGATGGATCAGTTTTTGTCCAATGTGTGCAGGAGGGTTTCCTGACACAGTACGTCGAAGGGCCGACAAGAGGGGAGGCCACACTGGATCTGGTACTTGGTAATGAACCAGGCCAGGTGTTTGATTTAGTGGTAGGTGAGCACTTTGGAGAAAGTGACCATAATTCGGTTACGTTTAGTTTAGCGATGGAAAGGGATAGGAACATGCCACTGGGCAAGAGTTATAGATGGGGGGGGGGGGGGGGCGGAGGACAATTATAATGCGATTAGGCAAGACTTAGGAGGCATAGAATGGGATAGCAAAATGCAGGGGATGGGGACAATTGAAATGTGGAGCTGGTTTAAGGAACAGATATTGCGTGTCCTTGATGGGTATGTCCCGGTCAGGCAGGGAGGAAGTGATAAGGTAAGGGAACCTTGGTTTACAAAAGAAATTGTATCTCTTGTTAAGTGGAAGAAGGAGGTTTACGTGACATTGAGACAAGAGGGATCAGATGAGGCAATGGAGAGTTACAGATTAGCTAGGAAGGATTTAAAGAAAGAGTTAAGAAGAGCAAGGAGGGGACATGAGCAGTCATTAGCAGGTAGAATAAAGGAGAACCCTAAAACTTTCTATAGGTATGTGAGGAATAAAAGGATGACTAGGGTAAGATAGGGCCAGTCAAAGACAGAAGTGGGAAGTTGTGTGTGGACCTTGTGGAGATCGGAGAGGTGCTAAACGAATATTTCTCATCTGTTTTCACGCAGGAAAAGGAGAATATTGTAGAGGAGAAGACTGAGATATGGGCTATTAGACTTGAAAGGATTGAGGTTAATAAGGAGGTGTTATCAATTCTAGAAGGTGTGAAAGTAGATAAATCCCCTGGGCCGGATGGGATTTTTCCGAGGATTCTCTGGGAAGCTAGGGAGGAGATGGTGGAGCTTTTGGCCTTGATCTTTGAGTGGTCATTGTCTACAGGTTTAGTACCAGAGGACTGGAGGATTGCAAATGTTGTGCCCTTGTTCAAGAAGGGCAGTAGAGATGACCCAGGTAATTACAGACCAGTGAGCCTTACGTCTGTTGTAGGAAAAGTTTTGGAAAGGATTATAAGAGATAGGATTTATTATCATCTAGCAAGCAACAATTTGATTGGAGATAGTCAACATGGATTCATCAAGGGCAGGTCGTGTCTCACAAACCTCATTGAGTTTTTTGAGAAGGTGACCAAGCATGTGGATGAGGGTAGGGCAGTTGACGTGGTGTATGTGGACTTCAGTAAAGCCTTTGATAAGGTTCCACATGGTAGGCTACTTGAGAAAATGCAGAGGCATGGGATTGAGGGAGATTTAGCAGTTTGGATGAGAAACTGGCTTTCTGAAAGAAGGCAACAAGTGGTGGTTGATGGAAAATATTCAGCCTGGAGTCCGCAAGGATCTGTTTTGGGACCACTGCTGTTTGTCATTTTTATAAATGACTTGGACACAGGCATAGGTGGATGGGTTAGTAAGTTTGCAGATGACACTAAAGTCGGTGGAGTGGTGGACAGTGTGGAAGAATGTTGCAGGTTGCAGGGAGACTTGGATAAACTGCAGAATTGGGCTGAAAGGTGGCAAATGGAGTTCAATGCAGATAAATGTGAGGTGATTCACTTTGGGAAGAATAATAGGAAAGCAGAATACTGGGTCAATGGAAAGATTCTTGGTAGTGTGCAGAGGGATCTTGGTGTCCAGGTTACATAGATCCCTGAAAGTTGCCACCCAGGTTGATAGTGCTGTTAAGGCGGCATACGGTGTGTTAGGTTTCATTGATAGAGGGATTGAGTTCTGGAGCCGTGATGTCATGCTGCAACTGTACAAAACGCTAGTGCGGCCTCACTTGGAATATTGTGTACAGTTCTGGTCATCCCATTACAGGAAGGATGTGGAAGCATTGGAAAAGGTGCAGAGGAGATTTACCAGGATGTTGCCTGGTCTGGAGCGAAGGTCTTATGAGGAAAGGTTGAGGGACTTGGGTCTGTTCTCATTGGAGAGAAGGCAGCTAAGAGGGGATTTAATAGAGACCTACAAAATGATCAGAGGATTAGATAGGGTGGACAGTGAGAGTCTTTTTCCTAGGATGATGACGTCAGCTTGTATGAGGGGGCATAGCTGCAAATTGAGGGGTGATAAATTTAAGACAGATGTCAGAGGCAGGTTCTTTACTCAGAGTGGTAAGGGCATGGAATGCCCTGCCTGCCAACGTAGTTAACTCAGCCACATTAGGGGCATTTAAACAGTCCTTGGATAAGCATATGGATGATGGGATAGTGTGGGGGGGGGGGGGGAAAATGGGCTTAGATTAGTTCACAGGTCGGCACAACATCGAGGGCTGAAGGGCCTGTTCTGCACTGTATTGTTCTATGTTATCACTGCACTAGGGCCATGAAGGCAGGTTGACGCAAAAACACTAAATATAGGCTTTGGAGGAAAATAAAGTATTAATTGCAGACATCGCGCTGCTTCTAAAGTCAAATATCTTAATGTTTATGCCTTGCCAGGATGCAAGGCAGAGTGTCATTCTAGTCAATCTAGTTAACTATACAGCTATCATGGTTACTTTTCAAATGTCTAGACTGAGTGTTTAGCTGTTTTTACAAAAAGAAAAATAACCATACAAGGACCAGCATGTGTCCTTAAGTCTGGCAGCTGCTCCTGTACCTGAATACTGGGATTATAAAAAGACTTGCATTTCTATCACTGTTCAGTATTTCAAACTATTTTATTGCCAACTACTTATGGAAGCACATTATGTCAATTTAGGAAAGATGACAAAGAATAACGACAATGAACTTTGTTTTAAAAATATTTTATTATTATTGAAGTTATTTTTTTAAACCTTATACCCCCTCAAACACAAACTTTTTCCTTCTATTCAATGCCGGTTGTAGAAAGTAATATACAACCACAAAACCTAAAAGGAAGTACAATGTAACGAAGAAGAAAAATCAAGCTGAGGCAAAAATGACGCAGCCACATTTGCCCCTTTGTTCAAAGTATAAATTTTGCAGCATCTTATAAAATTATATACATCCTTTAATGCTATTTACATATTCTTGTTGCCTTTTCTTGCCAAGCCATTACAATGAAGAACACCATAATTTAAACAGATTTGTAAACGATCCAGTTAGAAAGCCATTTTATGATTAGAAATAAATAAAAGATCATTATCTTTTTAGCATTTTCTCTTGTCACAATAGTCAGATCCTAGTGTAGATTAGCTTATGATTTCAAATGCCTTCTTTAAATCAGCTAGTCCAAGCCTGCACAGCCCATTATTAATGATAATTGCCACACCTCAAATGCATAATATTCATAGTTGACTAAAAAAGCATTTTACCCATTTTGACAATATATGTGAGGAGTTACAGCACTACAGCAATAATGGTTGGAAACAAAAACTACACTATCTCCTCTCCTGCTTTCCAGCCAGCCCCATGAAATGAACGACACCTTCAGAAGTGACAAGATTTGGAGCTCCTTACAACAGGAATTGAGGACTTCCCCCCACCACCACCACCCCCCAACCCCCTTATTCAGAACTACCCAAGTATGCAAAACAAAACAATTGTTGCTTTGAAGATTTCAGCATACTGGATCCCTGATAAGGCTTAATAGATGAGGAGATGCATTAGAAATTAAAAAAAGTCACATCAACTGTATTTAAAAACAAGAAGAAATCAGAAAAGATCCTTTATATATAAAAAAAAGTAATTCCACTATTTGGAGTGCAGAATGAGATGTTCTACTCAGCAGCAGTGCCACTGCCTGTACAGTATATATATATATATATATTTATATAAATATCTTTATTGCAGTAGTAGTTTCAAACTGGAATGGAGTGCTAAGATAACTATAAACTCAAGAGTCAGCCTTTTGAAGAATCAATCCAATTCCGCAAGGCATTGGGAATTTCCAGTGCATCGACAGGCTATTTTCAGCTATATTTACGTACCAGCTTTAGCCTCACCATGATGCTAAAATTGAAGTGTAAATATTAAGTCAGATAAGCAATTACATTCCCAAAAGACACACGGAACTGGAGTGAAATAAATTGGGGTATGAAGCCCAAACTTCAGGGATTTCTTTTCCTCTAACTTTAAGAACAAGGTCTTTGGAAAACAGGACTAAACCCCATTTCCTAAATGTGGGGCAACCCACATGTCAGAACGTCATAGAGCTTGGAGGTTAATTTCAGGACAAGGATCCTACAACAGATTGGGCAAATCCCAGAGTAAATCAGCTTGCCAAAAATCTCAAAGGTCAATTTGGCTTCCATTCATTATTTATAGAAAATCATCCAAAATGTATGCTGATTCTGCAGCTTTTTATTACCTATTATCTGGCTTAGCCAGGTTTTTGTTTTAAAAAGTTATACAGTTAAATTCAACACCCCACATCCTGCTGATGAGATGAGGACTTCAATAAAGTGATTTGGTCACCTCACGTATTGAGAGGTTGAATTCACTTTGGGTTCAGCAGAAAATATTATCTGTATTAGTTCACACTGTGCCCTTTGTGGGACTTTCTTTTCAATGTCTTTGGCTACATTTACTAAACACTGTCAAGACCATTCAGTGCTTTGGTCAAAACATTAGAAAAAAGGTTTAGTGCTGCAAACTTGGCAGATGTAAATACCAGTACTAACCCACTACACTGTAGTGCAAGTGTGTCTATGAAATGGACGTGAGCTTCATTTATACACAAAGTAAACCTAAAACGATCAAAGAAAAATGTAATTCCCACCAGATATTTCTTAAAGCTTTCCAATTAAACATAGCTCATAATTCCCAGTGAATATGTACAAAATATACAGGGTTCCAGTTTTAAACCCTTAAATCAAGCCTGTATTTTTCAAAACGTCCTTGCTCTATACAGAAATATGGAAGACCTGGCAGCGAGATTACCATATACACAATGGTCGTCTAGTATTTTGTTTGGGAAACAATGTCTTGTTTGCATAATGAACATCAGCCTCAGGGACGATTCATTCTTCTAGTTCTGGTGCCTTTTCATGTGCAGGGCTAAATGGTCAGACCGTGAAAAGCTGCGACTGCACACTGTACACTGGAAGGGTTTCGCCCCCGTGTGTTTGCGGAAATGGCGAGTCAGTTCATCAGAACGTGCAAACCTCCAATCGCAGCCTTCCCAGGTGCACTTATAGGGCTTCTCCCCTAGAATGAAAGGGGTCAAACATTAATTATGTGATAGCAATATTACCACTCTGCATAGACAGCATTAAAAAAAAAGACAGTTCCTCTGCACATCATTAAAAGCATATAGGCTTCATTAAAAGCTTGATCACACCCTTTACAAAGCACTATTTTTCAAAGGCAAATTCATGTTGAACAATTGAAGTTGAGGCACTAGAGAATGATACAAACCAAATTCATCCTCTGATATTCAAACTGAAGAAAATGCTTGATCACAAGTGACAGGTGGAAACTATAATGTTGCTTAAAAAGGGAAGAAACCATCCAAAATATTGCACATGCTGAAAATTTGAAGTAAACCCACAAAACTGTAAATATTCAACAAGTCAGGCAACATCTGTGCAGAAAAAAATAGGGCTAGTGTTTTTTTGGTCCATGATGTTTCAGCAGAACTGCACAGAGAAATGGTTAGACAGTGGAAAAAGTAGGACATGAAAAGAATATGAAGACCAGATAATGAACTTAGTTTCAAAGAGACAACAACTCCAGTTGAAGAATTAGCATTGGGTCGAGATTAATGGGCTAACTAGTATCCTCCTCTGCTTTAAATGTTGTAATTCCAAGGTTCACACATTTATAGTAGTGGTTTTAATGTTGGAGATTTCACGAAATAGTATTCAGAGAATAGCTAGTGCCTTTACCTGGAGTTAAAACAGTCTGATCACTTTACATCTTTAAATTCCATGAAAACTATGACACTCTAAACAATCTAACGGCATGCCAAATAAGGAGTGGTTTCAGCCAATTTCTTGGATCCCATTCCACAAGAAACTCCCCTGAAGATCATGAACATTACTCTCAAATAGTTGGACAAGAACCAAGGAATAACCAATTGTTGAATAACATCTCAATTTACAGGAAAAAAATTGATCTATGGAGGATGAAACATAATACTTCAAAAAAAATTGATGCATCCTAATTTATTGCAGTTATTACCCAAGCATTGGAAATGTTCCCAAATGTGGTTGGACTCAAATTTCCTCTAGAAGATTAATGCAAATAAAAGATAAGTTTACTCCTACTTAAATTATACACAAAATTACAATTGATTTTCTAAATATGCTCAATTATTTTGTTTACTTTCATTTTCAGGTCTCACTATGTCATACTCAAATTCATTAAATTACGTCAAGTGGCTACTTTCCTTCTACAAATACAATCCTAGCTTCAAGAAAAGAATACATTTGGACTTAACCTTCTCACATTTCTCTTTTAGGTCAAAGCAGTGACTTTTACTGAGTATCTATTGCTATACAGTAACTCATGAGGTGAGACAGGTTCCTTGTTATAAGGACATAAGAAATAGGAGCAGGACTAGGCCATCTGGCCCATCAACCCTGCTCCGCCATTCAAGATGATAATGGCTGATCTTTTCGTGGACTCAGCTCCACTTACCCACTCACTCACCACAACCCTTAATTCCTTTACTGTTCAAAAAAAAAAAAAAGTGCGTCTCAAACATTCAACGAGGTAGCCTCAAGTGCTTCACCAGGCAGGGAGTTCCACAGATTCACAACCCTTTGGGTGAAGAAGTTCCTCCTCAACTCATTTCTAAATCTATTTCCCTTTATTTTGAGGCTATGCCCCTTAGTTCTAGTTTCACTTGCCAATGGAAACAACCTCCCAGCTTCTATCCTACCTTTTCCCTTCATAATTTTATGTTTCTATAAGATTTCCCCCTAATTCTTCTAAATGTTCTTGTCCTGTTATTCAAGTACAAAAATGCCACACCATCCAAAATACTTCTGAATTTTCTTTCAAAAATAAGAGACTCTACAAAAAGAAATAGTTGTGATCCTCACACTTCACATGCTCTCTCTGGCTGATGGGGCGAAGTGCAAAAAGGCAAATCAAGAGATGCTGTGAGCATTCCACTAGTGTTCACTCACTCTCTGAGCCTGTGACAGTGAGCAAAGAGCCCAGAAACGCAGTTTTTACAGCAGCATTAAAAATGATAATTGCTATCGCAGCCTACGGTGCAGCACTGAAGTACAGAAGCATCGTAGAAGTGGATCAGAAATGTGGTCAGACGGTTCTTAGAGGCTGGCACGTTAGATGCCAATGTCCAATGACATGAAGCATGCCCTGAATTGAAGGTACCAGGTGTCCAACGTGGAGGCCGTGTGAAGCAAGCTGCAAGCAAACCACCAAGTCTAGTTTTTCCAGGAAAACTTGACATTTCGGGCCTAGACCCTTCATCAGAAGGGTCTAGGCCCGAAACGTCAAGTTTTCCTGCTCCTATGATGCTGCTTGACCTGCTGTGTTCATCCAGCCCCACGCTTGTTATCTCGGATTCTCCAGCATCTGCAGTACCTTTTATCTCTAGTTTTTCCAGTTTATTTTTCCCAATATCTCGTTTCTGGGCTAGTAAGATCACAACCAGAATATCTATTGTTAAGATCATGACCAGAGTATTGATGAGTTGACTTGGGCCATCAAACAAGGTCCTTAACAAGCATTAACTAGCTTTAGTTGTTAATTTGCCACTGTCCAGCAAGAATCTCCTGATGTTGTTTGTGAAAAGGATAAAAGATAGGGCGAGATGATCTCAACATCAAGATGGGCCTCATGGGATTTCTTGTCCAATTCAACTACACATCTCCCCATAGTTCACATTACTCAGACCTCTATAAAAATTCCCAGGGGTCACATTAAAGGTATTTTCTAAGTCAGAGATATACACAAGGGTAGCACGTTGGGACCAGGGTTCGATTCCAGCCTCGGGTGGCTGTGTGTGGAATTTGCACATTCCCCCCATGTCCGCGTGGAATTTGCACAATCCCCCCATGTCTGCGTGGGTTTCCTCCGGGTGCTCTGGTTCCCTCCCACAGTCCAAACACGTGCAGGCGAGGTGGATTAGCCATGGGAAAATGCAGGGTTACAAGCATAGGATAGGGGTGCGAGTGGGAGGGATGCTCTTTGGAGGGGTGGTGTGGATTCTATGAGTTCAATGGTCTGCTTCCACACTGGGAGTGTTCTACAAACTATTCTACCTCTAGAGCAAGTGAAACTTGAACTCCTGGCCCAGGGGTAAGGGCATTATTCCTGCACCACAAGAGCTCTGCAGTCACATTAAAAATTGTCACCAGAATGATTTTGGGGCTGCAGCTTCATTCCACAAATGAGACAACATTCCAAAAAGATGGAACGAGAATTGCCTCCATTTCAAAGTGACCAAGCTATCCCAGTGAAATCATTTAGGGTACTCATGTCACTGTCATCTCCCAACCATATAGTTTGATTTACATAACTGTAAATAACAACAATTAATATTACAATGTTTGGTGAATCTTCCTGATCCTAACAGCATTGTAAACAATATTATTCCTCTGTTTTTTTAAGCAGATCTAAAGTTGCAATTGAAGGAGACAACTGAGTCAGTCCTGGTTCAGGCAAGATCCTACAGTCTCATTAGAATATCCACTCATTTCATAAAATCTTATTGGGCCTAATGCTTCCAATAATTTTCATGGAAATCTTTACTATCAGATGATCCAACTTTTGTGCAAAGAAAAAAATGAGAAATTTTGCAATTATCAATCAGTAAGATGCCAAAAGAGTTGTGGATCACCCATTTTACATAATCACGCAATGTCAAAATGGTTCCTGAGTATTATGCAGACATTTCATAAGCACATACTCTACATGTACGGTAATCACAAGTAACTTCTAAATGAGATGACGCCAATGGAAGATTATTAATAGAACAATCATATGAATTACTGTTTTATGTTAGTCATAAGTTACCAATTTGATGGGGTGTTTCAACTCAGATACTTGGACAGTATCATAACCTACTCTAACAAATCCCTTTGTGAAACACCACAATCTAAACGTAATTTAGATACAAACAGTATGATGATTGTGTTCTGAAACCTGGCTGATGCTACGACTATGACTGACTATAATGGCTGGTAGTAGTATTGGGAATACAAAATTCGTGAATCGAATGACCACAGAAATGCACAATACATAACCTTGCCCCAACATGAGACTTCAGCAGAGAACAGGTGTTCTTACCACAAGAAAGAATGAAGATAAATCCATACATGTAAACGAGCATACTACAGAAGTTTATCAGACATTTCTAAATAAAGTGTTTCAATTCAATTCTGCTTTAAAATTCCATTAAGGAAAATCTGCAATTCGAAAGAATCCCACCAAATATCTTACGGCCATTTAAATAAAAGATCGTTTGGATTGAGGAAAACAGTTTGAAATTCAATGCTAATGTATTTTCAACAAAACTTGTGATTCATTCCAATAACACTTCTGCATCCTGTGATACCAGTTTTAAACGATGAAATGGTTTCAGTGGCATTTACAGTCACATCAGACTCTGCAAAAATTCAGAGGTCCCTTTACTGTTTGCATAACTTTAGTGAACATCAATGGATTTCATATGGAGGGAATTTTGGCTTTGCTAAACAAAAACAACTCAGCATGTAATTCATGTAATGACTTGTAAGCTAAGCTAGGAAACACTCCAGTGGAAATCCTGACACTGCAACTAACAACAAACTGAGTCACAAATCTAAACTGATTGAATCAGATTAGGGCAGTATGTTAAGAACTAAAAAGTGTTCAGCTGAATTGCTTCTGCTTCACTTCATGTGCAACCACAAATGGCATTTCATGAAAAAGGAATTAATAGGTATAGCGTGATGGAATCTGATATGGCTGGATCAGAGTGCACTCACTACAGGTGCTTGGGGCCTGTAGAATATAGAAAAATGTTTTTTTTTGTCTTTGTTAACAATGAACACAAAAATAATAGGATTTGGATTTGTTACCTTCAATATCTCTCAAAGCCCACCACCCTACTATCAAAACGGCAACTTTTGCAGAGTTTGAGTTGCTACATACCAGCAGTTCAACTGATATAAAAACTAGATACTTAAAAATGTTGTGCTTCACTGCTTGCAGCTTCTTACACTGAAAAAAAATAAGAATATAACCACAAATGTATTTGAAAACAAATGTAGTAAAAATACTACTATATAACAAATCATATCTGAAGTAAAAAATAAAATCTATACCCCAAGGTGTAATCAAGTAGTACAGTTTTGCCATAATGGGGCAATTATCAACTGAGACCTGCATAATGTGTGCCATAGATATGGAAAGTTACTCTGCACTCATACTGCATAATATTTCTTCCAGTGTCAGATTTAGGACCAGATATTACATAACTGCCCATCACATTTAGTGGGGGGTAATTTAGGTTGGCTGACTAACCTGCTACCTTCTCACTCAGCAATGAATGTACCCCTATGAAGGGACAAGCATACACCAAAATGAACATCTATATTTAAGTAACTAAATAAGTGCCAGCTTGTTAAAAATATCATTGATCCAAGTAGTATGGTGGCAATGTCACTGATGGCTGACTTGGGCAGGCAAGAGAGTGTGTAATTCCACCTTTTCTTTGAGGAGAATGGATGCTTAAAACAGAAGTGGGAGAGGGGGAAGCATACAATCATCAGGAGGATGCCCTTTGCCTGCTGGGGTACCTCTGCGTCCCTTGGGAAGACATCACTCCTTTCCCTCCTATTCACATGTACTTTCAAACTCAAACCCTTTCACTGCCTTCCCTCTTTCATTTATATTGAATTTTGCATGACCGTAGTCCTGCTCAGCACTTTTCAGCCATAAGGTATTTGTGAAATGTGTTGGTATGGACAAGTGCTTCAACTAATTAATATAAAGTCTCAGACGGCAATTATTCAACTAACAATCAGCTTTGCTGACATTAATGAAGGATCACTAATGGGCAGGGTCACCAAGAGTTCCTCTAACACTTCCACGTAATCCACTTGAGGGGGCAGATGAGATCTTCAGTTTAATGTTGCATCAGAAAGTTAGCACTTCTGACATTAAATTAAAAAAAAATTTAGAGAAGCATACACAGGCTTCAAATGGTGCATCAAAATTTTTAAAAATTCAAGTTGTCACACACTGTTTCCCTCTTTGGCAAATTTTGAAAACCTCCATAAACCAAATCATTTATAAGTGCCCAGTGTATTTTCTGATCGATAAGTTAAGACTCACGAGATAGGATTCATTTCCTTAAATGCACATCCACCACACAAAAAAATCTGCACTCTTAATTTCATTTGAAAACAGTTAACCTTATTCTCTGAATTTCAATCACTAACCCTATCCCCAGAACTGTGTCACATCCATAATTCAGGATAATTCACATCATGAGAAAACACTTCCCATAATGCACCATAAGCAATTCCTGTGCAACGTGCACCGCTGACCACAACATTTAAAGACTGAGATAGACAGATTCTTGATTATCAAGGGGATCAAGGGTTACGGAGACAAAGCGGGAGAATGGGGCTGAGGAGCTTACCAGCCATGATTGAATAGCAGAGCAGACTCGATGGGATGAATGGCCTTATTTCTGCTCCTATGTCTTATGGTCTTATTCTGTAGAAGAGGGCAAAAACTCCTTTACGCAGGGAAAAAAACTACTTAACAACCCCAAAGCTAGAAAAACATCCTAAGACTTCTGGAGACAAAAGTTGCAGTGTGCAGACTTTGGACTGCCAGCGAGTGCCTCAATACCACTTTCATGATACATTGACTAACAGATCATCTTTGAAAACTCCAAACTGTACTTTGATATTGATAATGATCTTCCAATGCTTACTTGCACTAGAAACAATAATTACCAAGATACATGTGCAATGATCAAACAACTGCACATATCCTGAAAATAACTGCAAATTTAAACGTTTTTGGTCAGAGACTCTTGTTTGTCTTAAAGATCCAGTCTCTCCTCTTTTACTTGCAAAACTCAATTCAGCATTAAATTTTACCTGAAGGGTGTACCCTTCACCTTGTTTTTCTGGTTGCTACAGATCAAGCGAATGCCGTCAACATGCCAGCAGGACCACACATGTCTTTGAAACCTCTGCAACAACATTTTCTCATACGGTCTGCAACTTTATTGTTGAGGTAAACATGGACAGCAAATAAAACTGATACAAAGAGAGAAGTCGTCCTTTCAATTTGCAATAATTAAATACAATACTCTAAATTGCAATAAACAAAAAGGCATTTCCTCTTCCCAGTAAGCTGTGTTTTTCCTGGATTTGCCCAGAAGACCAGATCACTTTCAGTATTTTAATGAAAACAGAAACTGCAAGTCACAAGTCACCATGTGGATCCAGAACAGAAATGAAGATTCAAAAAGGCATGACAGTCAGTTACTGTACTTGTTTTGAATTTCAGTCAAGGCACACAAAAGTATTGCCTCTAGCAGAAGTGAGCAGAAATAAAAGCCTTGCTGCACAACTCTACCATTGATTTCTGCACGGTTAAAGCTGTCTAATGCTGAAGAGTGACTTGGGAACGTAACAATTTTATTTTGTTCCATTCCCTCAGGCACCACGAATCCACATGGAAGCTTAAAAAAAAGTTTATCGTACTTGCCCACGCCACAGACAATTTTCTCCTTTACTTCAACAAGCAATACCTGGTTTTGTACAGGTAATTCTACATGCACTTGTCTTTAATGGTGAATTAGCAAACCAGCTTACACAATAATATAATTACAATATACACCTGAAATTTGTTTTCAGGAGGCAAAATTCTTTCCACCTCAATTCATTACTTCAATGCACTACTGCAAGCTTTAAAAAAAATGCATATCACATTATTTATCCCCTTCTGTTCATCATGGTTATTGTCAAAACTTGATTTTTGAAACTGCGACATTCCCAACAAAATCGGAATCAAATTCTTAATGCGATTAAATCCCAGACAACAATACAAATTGAAGGTTTACGAGAAATACTGCAGAATACAGAAGAATGAAACCTGAAGTTTAAATGCTGTAATTTTATTACACAAATAAATGAAAAAGTTTGTGGGTTTGCTGTTTGGAATTAAGCAACTGTCATTTCACTATGATATGAAAGATTTGCTTTGCAGCCCTTCATGTAGTCTGTGCAGTTGTTTTGATGTGTCAAGATTTCAAAAGAGGGTCTAGGCCCGAAACGTCAAGCTTTCCTGCTCTTATGATGCTGCTTGGCCTGCTGTGTTCATCCAGCTCCACACCTTGCTATCTCTAAAGTTGACAGCAAGCTAATTTCACTCCATTTGAAATAACATAAGCTTATATAAAAATGTTCAATGTGTATGACATTATTATTTTAGAACTGCTCTCTCAAACGTTTTGCTGCCCCACTGGCTTTTCATTTTTACTATCTGTTTTACTATTTCCTTCTTTTGCTCCTTATTTCCCTCTGCAGTATACAGACAAGAGCAGTATCCCATTTCATTGTAAAAATCATGCTGTCAGGGCACGATTGTAGTTGTATTTTAGATGAAGCAGGGATGGTGGTCAATAGCAAGCTTAACTTTAAAAGCAATTACAAACTGATTATGGAGCAGAATTTACTCTAAATTAATTCAGATGTTATTTATACTCACTTAGCCTGTACATTAAAACATCAGCTTATACAGTGAATTCAGGAACATGGGGCACAGTCAGAAACTTTGCAATGCTTGATCACAGTGGTTGAAAATAAATATGTTTTACTTGCATTATTTTGTCAGTTTCACTGTTGATTCATGGCATTCATGTTGTTTTAGCTGCAAATTTTGCTGTTTTGATAAAAAGCTGTGATTTATACAAACCCTCATGGTATCAGTTAAACTTGGTAACGAGGTTAATAAAAAATCTTAGTCACTCATTTGTATTTGCAGTTAAGAGCTTATGCAGAAGCATGAAAACAATGGCAGATCTGAACACAGAATTTGCTTTTTACTTGGATCAAGTTGGACAACCATGTCGGTGTCACATTGAAACAATTATCCACAGGCACATTTATATTTGAGTTAACTATTCACATTTAGTAACTGTTTGTTGAAAATGGTGACAATTATTTGTGTGTGAGTATGATAAGTATAATATAGAGGTGCTTCAATGTTACTTCAATATGGTTGGGACAAATTACGTTTACCACTGTCCATGGAAAAGAAAATTAGGCAGATTGCAAAACTTGCTGCTGATTCACGATCACCCATTTCACATTATGCCCAAAGCTACACAGTATAGCATATGGTGGGGGGGTGGAGAAAGAGGGGAAAAAAAACCTTGAACCAATGTGCCAGCCTCGAAAATCAGCCTCTACAGCCACAACAGAATGTTCAATCCAGAGGTGGCATATACTCTGGGCACACAGCCTGTTGTCTCTACTGCCAATGTGAGCTAAATCTCAAGGGTTGGGTGGGATCAATCGCACTCAATTATCAACTTATTTCCTGCCCAACTGCAAACTTACTGATTGAAGATAAATCAAAAGGCACTTTAAGCCAGTGACATCCTTTCTAAAAACTACCAATGCGACTGATGATGGGATTGAGAACATTTTTACTGGAGACCTGAGCAAGGGGTCAGCAAGGGCTTGCCTGCCAAGCAAAATTGAGAACCAGCCAGGTGAAGAAAATGCTTATCATAGTTATATTTTAAATTTACAGCTTTTCATATGTAACAGGACACAAAGACCTTGCCAACCATAAACTTGCCATCTGTATCAGGGGAACATTCCCCTGGAATCCAAACAAAGCCCTCTGCGTACCAGCTTAACAGCTAGGCATCTACTTCACACCAACTTCCCTGAAGTCAGATGGCATTAAAAACTGAACAGACTAAGGCTCGTTCATCTGGAAATGAGACAGACTTTAAAACTAAAGGTTTGTGAGGGTAGATATAGAGAAATCAAGTAGTGAGCCATTCTATATCAGAAAGTTTCACTTTACTCAAACTTTGACCAGACCAGAAGAATTAAAGAAACAAACTTACATGTGACACAACCGTACTGACAGTGAGGCCCTTACTGTCATTAAAGACTAAGCACCCTAAAACACATGCCTCGTGAACATTATAGGGTTTGGTGCGATTTTCAGTGTTTTCTCAGCTAACTCAATATTGAAAATGAAGCATTTTTAAGATTTTAATTTCTGCTGAAAAGTTACAAACAAACAGTCACAAAAATACAGTTGCTTTTTAATGCAAGTGTTGTGGTTACACTGGAGGAGTTCAGCTTTTCTCTCAAGTCTACCTCTTCGCCCATTTTCAATTGTTTTGCTCTTACTCCACTACAAAGTGCAATTCTGGGCAACCTGCATGCTATAGGCTCAAGCATCCAAAACTTTAACCTTTGATCCCCTTGTGGTTGCACACCATTGGACAAACTGAACTGCTGCAATGTGAACCGATTTTTTAAAAATGTAGGCACCGACCTATGTAGACCACACCCATCAGCATTTCTGGCATCGCTGTTCATTTCCTAGTGTGCTCTAGGGCTGCCCTCAAATAACATGCCAAACAACATCAAAACAATGCAAGTTCAGATGTCAGCTATCTCTGTTTTAAACCCAAATACCCTTATAACATATTATAAACAATGTATTCTTTAAAAAACTCTTACCGGTGTGAGTTCTCAAGTGTGCTTTTAAGTGGGAACTTTTGGTGTACACTTTAGAACAGCCTAGGAAACAGAATAACAGAAGGTCAAATGTATGATTCAATTACACACTTTAGAATATTACATGCTTTTTAACTACTAGACCACCTTGAACCTATAGCATCTGTCAAATTCGTATATCTATTGACTGCCCGTAAGACACCAGACTGTATAGTTTTCAGCACATTGATGCTGAGCTATTCTATGTATATTCAAGTGCATTCATTTACTTTACATGCATACTAAATATCAGTACATAGCGAGGTACATGAACATTCAAAGCGATTTGAATTGCCAGTAAAAATTTTACCTCAAATTCCAACTGGGAAATATGGGAGAAACCTCTCTTGTAGTGATTTGTTAATTTTCATTCTCAGTGCTTACAGCGAAGAACAGGCCAGTATTTAAATAGTGCTTTTCAAGACTTCGGATGTGATCGCTATTTAATGCAAGCAAACGAAGCTGACATTTATATTGCATCTTCCACAACTTGAGATGTCCCAAAAGCAGTTTACAGAGTTACATGCTGGTAGGAGCACCAAGCAGAAATCCACTGTTTTTCTTCCATCCTCCTGAGACAGGAGGGATGGAGCAGCTTAACGTCTTATTTGAAAAGGTGCCACCTCTGACAATGTAGCTTTCTTTCTGTACTGCACTGAGGTGTCACATGGATTACGTGATCACGCATCTCAAGTAAGGATTTTTCCTCAACATTCTACCTCAGGACAAGAATGCCACTGAGATTTAAATCTAGGCAAACAATCACCATCACCAAAAGACTAAATCATTCTGGTTTCTGAGCAGATCTCCAGGCTATAAAGGTTTAGAGTTCAATTACAATTCTACCCAAAGGAAAATTCAAAATCAATGCCATCCAATGTCCTTTTATGGGATAGTTCATACTTTTGCCATTGAGTTTAATGGAATAACTTTATCCATGGAGCAGAGACGACAAATTGACCTCAATTTCCTCTTTAAAATATATGTTACCTTGCTGATAATGTCCTTTAGGAACATTTGAATTAGCAACACAACAAAAAGCAACAAAGCAGACAATTTTCATTTCTCCCCTCTCACTTTCTGTTATACCAGTTTTTGCAGAAAGATGCAAAGTAGAAAGTAGAATGTAGAAAGTAGAACAAAGTAGAATGAAGCTGATTAGGACTGCAGTGAAGAGGAAATAAAAACGTGTGCATAATTTACAGTCTGGCAGCCAACACGTGTAAGTAAATTGCTACCAAACACTACTGGTCCATTCTACACAGTAATCTTGCACTTTAATTTGCGGATATTCCCAGTGATCTGCTGCTCCTTGAATCAAGGAACATGCAAAGCATTTTTATTCCTCCCTCGCAGCCTACCTGCAGCAGCATTTTAGAGAGAGGCTTAGAAAGCAAGAAGGATACAATGAGAAAGGTAAAGAAAAAAGCAACAAGCAAACAGATTTCCTGCTGTCTGTCTCCCTCCCTTTTTAAATAGGGGAGTCGCTTTAGTGGTTTTTCAATTTTTCCTGGAATTCTCTTGCAATCCAGTGAGTTTTTCAATATTTCTGCCAATGCCTCCTCATCCCTTTGAAATGCTTGGATACTGGCTATCTGGTTCTGGTGACTTTTCTGCCTTCAGTCCCACTAGTTCGTCAAATACTTGGTTCCTCCAGATAGCGACAAGGCAATAGCATCTTGCTTACTAATATCTTTGGGTGCATCAGATAACCCTTAATCTCTTTGATTGCTCCTGCACACAGTGTTGAAAAAAATCAGCTTGCTGATAAACAGGCAAACCCCTGTTTTGCAGACTGTCCTGAGAACTGCAGAATATTTCTAATTGCTTAAGATTGACAACAGAATAAGTGCTACCATTACAAATTCTAAAAAAATGTGACCACAGACTCGGGAAACCATGATGAAACCTGCAAGTGTAAAACTTTCAGCACACAACAATGGAACAACAGTGATGGAGTTCTGTAGAATTAATAAATCTGCCTGGATATTGCAATTGTTTTACAGCGTTGAAACTGCTGGACCAGCAATTTATGTAACTAGCATGCTGTGATACAACATTAGTCAGTCAAATCCATACAATCAGATAGACATCAGCAATGCAACAGAAACTGCAGCAGACTATTAAAGAAAATCTTGCAGAATGGAATATTTTACTTCCGTTTAAATTTTGTGAAGCTAAGATCTCAGCTCTGTTGTGTAAAGAAAAATGAAAGCTCGAGAAATCAGAATCCCAACCAGATTTGAAGGCCCGTCTCTATTCACTGGCACTTTGACACAATCCTGTAGATAGGTTTAAAGGCCCTCTAACTCCTCCACCCAGCGCCATCCGCCAAATCCCTATGTTCCCAGGCCTCACCCCTTCATTTCTTTTCACCTATTCATCCAATCCCATACCCTTTCACTTAGGCAGTATAGAATTCTTCAGCCATATAGTAACGCTGGAAAGTTGCTGAAATGCTCATAAAACTAACTAAAAAAAACTGATTCAAAAATGAAACCTAAGTGCTCATAGTTCTGACAAGATAAATAATAATACAGCTCCAAGAACAGCTGTGTTAACAAACTTTGCTGAGCTGAATCTACTGAGGTTCAGAACTCAATTGAGAATTGAATGCAGAATGGTATTACATTTTGCCACTGCTTCCTGTAAGCTCCCCTCCATGCCATTCATACTTCACTGGCATTAGTTCAAATCCTAGAGGCTCCCTTCCTAGCAGCACTCTGCATGTATCTGTACCAGATAGGCTGCAGCAGTTCAAGGAGGTGGATCATTACCATCATCTCAAAAGGTATTTTGAGGTGTGCAACAAATGTCGGCCTTGATAACGATACCCTTAAGCTATAAAAACTGAAGAGATATGTGAGCCAGCATTGAATCGACACATGGAACCAGATGGATAACTGCCTAAGGCAAACTTAAAATCAATACAGCTCAATGCAAAATAGAACTTTATTCATTGGAATGTATTTTCATGATTTTAAATGCTTTTTCCGATTTCATAATGATGGCCAATTTACTGGTCACTTATCTTTTAAGAGCAAAACTCCAATAATTACTGAATTTAAAAAAAGATATTTGAATTTAACATTCATCAGTGCACTGGGTTTCCAGAACAGAAAACATAATTGTTCCAGACATGTACACTACATATGAAGAACATTGCACAAGGTAGCAAACAAGAGGGACTCAAATAACTACTGTCATCACCAAGTCTCTCTGCAAAGCTCCACGTTACCTAAAGAAGAAACATATTGGACTTGAAATGTTAACTGTATTTCTCTCTCCCCACACACTGCCAGATCTGCTGAGTTTATCTGGAACTTTCTGGTTTCATTCCATATTAGCAGCAGAATTAGCTTGGGTATTTCAAGATCCAGAACTTCTAATGATTTTACCACCAAGTCCAAGTCAACCTTATCTGATGGAGCTTTCTTTGTCAAGAAGAACTCCTTCCAAATACATCCTGCCTCTACTCACTGTTCCTGGTCAATACATTACCCAAAAATCTGCCATAAAGTTTGGGTTCAGTTGTTAAAACTGGTTAGGGGGCAACCTTCTGTAGCAGGTAATAAGGACTAGCACAAAAATAAACAAACATTCTTCTCAGCTCATTCTACACTACTAGCCAAAGTTTGCTTTGACACAGAAGGCCGTGGAGCCCAAATCATTGAATGTATTTAAGACAGAAATGAATTCTTGATTAGTAAAAGGGTGCAGGATGAAGGCAGGAAAGTGGGGTTGAGAAATATATCAGCCATGATCAAATAGCACAGTAGGCATGATGGGCTGAATGGCCTAATTCTGCTCCTATATCTTTTGGTTTTATAGCATAATTGAAGCGTTCCTACCTCTGGCTTCAACTGCCATTTACTCTGGAGGTATATCTGAACAAATTGATTAGAAACACTTTTAGTGACTACTGGCAAAGTACCAGTGTCTGGATCAGGAGGCCTGGGTTCAAGATCCGTTTGCTCTAGAGGTTTGTCATGACATGTTTGAACAGGTTGACAAAAAAAAAAAATCTTTACCACATTCCTTACAACACGTCTCTCAATTCATAATCAAAACAAATGAAAAAGCATGATAAAATAAAAAGGACTTTCACTTAGATGAAGAGATGCCACAACAGAGATCTTGGAAATTAAGAATGGGTTTGCTCGGTTGGACGTGATGCTTCCACTCAGGGAAAAGGGAGAACAAAACTAAAGGTCATAAATAGACATGAGTCACCAATGAATCTCTCACACACTTCAAGAGGAACTTCAATACCCAAAGATTAGTAAGAATTAGTAAGTGTAGTCACTATCCAGGGCTGTCACTAATGACAGGTGGCCTTGTCCCTTCCTTCAGTCCTTCTAGATGGAACTCTTGGAAGTTTGGCAAGGATGGTTACTGTTGTGTGCAATCTCTAGATTCATTCTCACAGCTGCTCAGCCACTTAACTAAAGAGTTACGATTTTAGTTAATCTCCCGTCTCCCAGCAGACAGGAGTACGTCACAGATGCAGAACAATCCAAAATCCCTTTACAAGATATATTATAATAGAACCATCTATGAGATTGTTGCCAATCAATGCAAGTGATATAAGGGGCACCAGGAGTCCAAACACAGCCTTTTTTTAAAAAGCTGTCTTAATACTTCAGCGAAGAACCGAAAGCAATCTTCAATATGCAAGATGTAGACTGAATCCATTTCCCTACTGCTATTTACCTGCCAAGACAAAATCACTACCCAATAAATCCACTACACAATCTGAACGCCATACAAGGAAGGATTTTAGCCCATCCTGCAAGCAATGCCACAAAGTATACAGCCACACTGTACTGCTTGCATGGTTCAGTGGGAGTCTACAAATTGTAGTTAACTCAATACATGCATTTGCATCTTAGCAATAACACCTGACCCACAAAATTGTTAGCAACACAATTCAATTGTTCTTTGACGATGTTATCCCATTCCTATTTGCTAATTGCCAAGAAAATCCTTTTCAAATAGATCTATTGGTTAACAAGAATGACTATTAAAAGGAAATCCACCAATTTTTAAGTGAACAAATACCCAAAACAGTTGTACTTTAATTATTATTTAGAAAAGCATTGCATGGATTCTCTTCCCAGTTCTATTTAGCTCATCTTAATTTAAACTCCTTTCTGAAATAAAAGCCAAGACTATTACATCCAAAGAGAACACATTTAATATTTGTGGATGACATCAAAACCAGAGGCAGTGAATCCAAGCTAGTTTTTAAACAGGGAATTCTTTACCCAGAGAGAATGGTTAAGAATGAAGAGCTCACTGCCGCAAGGAGTAATTAGGATGATTTAGTTGGGGAAATTTACAGCGAAGCACAATAAATACATGAGGAATGGACAAAAATGCTGATAGATGAAATAAGGTGGGAAGAAGAATTTGTGGAGCATAAACATTGGCAAAGATTAGTGGTGCTGAAGACCTGTTTCAGTGATGTATACTTTATGTAACACAGTGTAATTTGTACGCAATACAATCTTAAAAAGGAATTACCTGGAAAGTCACAGTGATGAATTCTTCTCTTCTCTAGCTCTGGATTGTTTCTTCGGTTGAATTTGGGCAGAGGGACATTGTGTGGCGCTACTTGTAGTGCTGCCGGAAGGGCATGGGCTGCTGTGGGCGAGCCCAGCTTGCAGGCAATAGAGGCAGCATACGATGGTGGTGGTGTCATGTTTTGCAATAGCTCTGGCTGCCTGTCGGGGCTTCCGGGCTCAGAATTCGGTGGAGAAGGCGGAAGGTAGGTGGGCTGTTGCGGGAAGAACTGCGCTGGCACAAACGTGCCCGTTGAGATAGAATGGAAGTGTTTCACTGCCGGCTGTGGGTGTACAGGGGCTAGAGTGTTCATGCCCGTCATTCCTGTCGACACGGACGGATTGGTAAGGTTTCCCATACATGCCACATTACCTTGTGCATGAGAAGTGTTACTGGGAATGCTGACCAAGTCCGGAGAACTTAGTAGCTGGTACAACTGACCTTGCTGCGGGGATGCAGGCAAATGCATTTCAGGAGAAGGCAGCTCCTGTTTGATGAACACAGTGTTGACATCTGTCGCCTGTGAGGTGTTAAACACGCTGGTGAATTCTGGTAAAGCCTGGGTTGTCAGTGTCCTGCTTGCCTGTGTAAAAGCACTAACTGCTTCTGATTGGGGCTGGATCATGGATGGTCTTTGTGGCTTACAGAGGCCCGTTCGCAGGTAAGTGATGTCAGGAAGAATCACGTTGATGTTGACACTGTACGGGGAGGCCTTTTCATCTTGGAAAAATTCATCTACCACAGAGGCACTGTCCCTCCTATACTTCTTCACCTCTGGGGCTGGCAGCGACTGGGGAGATAAATACTTCTCCATCTCACATCTCGTCTGCATGAAGCAAACAAATAAGATAAAAAGTAAATAAAAAGATAATTCTTTTAAAAAAAAAGAACAAAGCATATTTAAGTTGGTATCACTGATGAACTACCAAAATGAAGCACAGAGGAGACACAAAAAGGCATAGCATTTTAAGTCTAACATTTTTAAAGAAAAACCAAAACATTTCCAAATTGGAGCCTTGAAGGAGCTACTGCTTTGAGATACAGTCATTCAACATCTTAACACTTTAGCAAATCAGAACTATGCCAGTGCAGTCATGATCTCAGATGCTGAGAAGACCAGCGAGCCTTACATCTGTTGTAGGAAAAGTTTTGGAAAGGATTATAAGAGATAGGATTTATAATCATCTAGCAAGCAACAATTTGATTGGAGATAGTCAACATGGATTCATCAAGGGCAGGTCGTGTCTCACAAACCTCATTGAGTTTTTTGAGAAGGTGACCAAGCATGTGGATGAGGGTAGGGCAGTTGACGTGGTGTACGTGGACTTCAGTAAAGCCTTTGATAAGGTTCCACATGGTAGGCTATTGGAGAAAATGCGGAGGCATGGGATTGAGGGAGATTTAGCAGTTTGGATGAGAAACTGGCTCTCTGAAAGAAGGCAAAGAGTGGTGGTTGATGGAAAATATTCAGCCTGGAGTCCGGTTACTAGTGGTGTGCCCCAAGGATCTATTTTGGGACCACTGCTGTTTGTCATTTTTATAAATGACTTGGACGCAGACATAGGTGGATGGGTTAGTAAGTTTGCAGATGACACGAAAGTTGGTGGAGTGGTGGACAGTGTGGAAGAATGTGGCAGGCTGCAGGGAGACTTGGATAAACTGCAGAATTGGGCTGAAAGGTGGCAAATGGAGTTCAATGCAGATAAATGTGAGGTGATTCACTTTGGGAAGAATAATAGGAAAGCAGAATACTGGGTCAATGGAAAGATTCTTGGTAGTGTGGATGTGCAGAGGGATCTTGGTGTCCTGGTACATAGATCCCTGAAAGTTGCCACCCAGGTTGATAGTGCTGTTAAGGCGGCATACGGTGTGTTAGGTTTCATTGGTAGAGGGATTGAGTTCTGGAGCCGTGATGTCATGCTGCAACTGTACAAAACGCTAGTGCGGCCTCACTTGGAATATTGTGTACAGTTCTGGTCATCCCATTACAGGAAGGATGTGGAAGCATTGGAAAAGGTGCAGAGGAGATTTACCAGGATGTTGCCTGGTCTGGAGCGAAGGTCTTATGAGGAAAGGCTGAGGGACTTGGGTCTGTTCTCATTGGAGAGAAGGCAGCTAAGAGGGGATTTAATAGAGACCTACAAAATGATCAGAGGATTAGATAGGGTGGACAGTGAGAGTCTTTTTCCTGGGATGATGACGTCGGCTAGTACGAGGGGGCATAGCTGCAAATTGAGGGGTGATAGATTTAAGACAGATGTCAGAGGCAGGTTCTTTACTCAGAGTGGTAAGGGCATGGAATGCCCTGCATGCCAATGTAGTTAACTCAGCCACATTAGGGGCATTTAAACAGTCCTTGGATAAGCATATGGATGATGATGGGATAGTGTAGGGGTATGGGCTTAGATTAGTTCACAGGGCGGCGCAACATCGAGGGCCGAAGGGCCAGTTCTGCGCTGTATTGTTCTATGTTCTACGAGTGTTTCAAAACGCAACCATCTAACTTGGATATAATCATCCCCATGAAGATCCAGTCTAGTCAACATTCAAAAGTTTGGTGTGCATGTATCTTTTAACAGTATACACTTACTATTTACCAAATTTATTAGACTACACAGAGGTGAAAATGAACACATCATTAGTTGTGAGATGTGTGCAGTACTCCAGTTAATCCTGTTTGAAATGAAACTGATGTTAATCTCTATAACTCAAGTTAAAGATTATTTTTCAAGACTTGTCTCAAAATAAATTCCGAAAGCTTTTTTGTTTGCTTACAGGTTTTAGAACCTGTGTGTTCATGTCAAGATCCAGACCTTATAGTGCCCCAGGAGTTCAAAGAGAAAGAGCAAGAAAAAAAAAGGGCATGAGTTACACCACTGTTGGGAAAATTAATGCAATGTAATATCTAAAGATAAGTAGGTGACTGTGGAGTCAAATTTCAGATACTCCAAATACACTTTCTGGGTACAAACAAAACAATTGGCAAGAATCAATGCAAAGGTAGGAAATGGAATCTCTGGGAAAGTGATGCAGCACCCAAAGTCCCCAGTTCAATGGCCGACACAGAAGGAGTTGCAGCTGAAAATGATATATTCAAAGACTGCTTTCCTTAAATCTCAAATAAAAACCAAAGAAGTCAACAGGATATTGTGATTAAATACTAAAGGCTGAGAGTCACCCTCACTGTCAGCCGCCTTGTTGTTCCTGTCCTCATGTCTCTATGTGGCTCAGAGTCAAACGTCATCTGATAATACTCCTAAGCTGCTGCTTGTGATGTTTAGCTATATTAAAAAGGTACAGATCTACTCCAAAACCTTAAAGGTACTTTATAAATCCAAAACGAAAGAACTGCAGACGCTGTAAATCATGAACAAAAACAGAAGTTGCTGGAAAAGCTCAGGTCTGATTTTTTCTTCAAAGATGCTACTAGGCCTGCTGAGCTTTTAAAGCAATTCGGTTTTTGTACTTTCTAAATTCAAGTTGTTTTGTTGTAAATTGACTACAGGTGTCCTTCTATCAATAATGAGCCATATATTAACAAAAAGCTCAAGTAGGTAGTGATCCTTAACTGTCCTAACTCACTGGCTGGTCAGTAACCGTGCTGGTGTCTAATAACCTATCTTACCTTGTGCCACTTGTACCTACGCTGCCACTGTGATGACAACCATGATGTACTTTGAGGAATTCAGTGGTAGTGAAAAGTGTTATATAAATGCAAGTTTTCTTTTCACTAGCCCATAAAATAATATGACCAGGGCAAGCTAAAATCAGCACACAACACTAATTTGAACAATCATCTTGCTAAATACTCATGGAGTTGTTTTGCTAGTTTTGACTTTGTTTCTTTACGCAGCTCTTTCTGCTTGGCTAAAGTAACACATTATTGCTTTGTCAATGAATTAGCAGACAACATTGTGCTAATTCAGCTTCCAATTAAACAACAGATATACACTTTCTTAAACTAAAATGAAACTGGGCTGAACATTATCTAGAATACTTGCGTAAAAGAAAACTTGTACTCAAATTGCATTACAACAAATGAAAACAAAGTTTAAGAGACCACGATCACCAAGAGTTTATCACTCGTTAATTCCAATCCTCATGGAGGAAGCGTGCATTCAATGTAATCACACTCAAACAGATAGACAAGCATGTCAGGTTTCATAAGATTAACAGAAGTGAGAGTTGCTCTTAAACTGAATAAATTAAGGTTGGTTTAAAAAGGTTTTACCAGAAAAAACAGGCTCAGCACTCGAAACAAAAAGTGAATTGAATTGGTTGTATGAATTCTAACCTCACTTTGCGCACAAGTCAGAAGATTTCCTCCACTTAAACTTGAGAATTCTAGATCAAAATTTGGGTGGCATAGAAATGGCCACATATTAACCATGGGCTTCAAGTCTCAAAAGGTAACCCACAATGGTAAGCATCATTTCTGGACAGGGTGGCACTGCAGTAGAGTCAGAGGAAATTGATCTGTGTCTGTAAGCTCCTGGAGTTCAAGATTCCAATCTCAACAAGCCACTTTGGGGAAATTACAAGCATAGGCATAGCAGTAGACTAGAACCATCACATCTGGCTAATTTCACAAAGCATAGGGCCATATTAGCTACTGACTACATATAGTTATGCACAGATTGCTTAGGGTATAAGTTAAATGGAAACTTTTTCCTTGGTCATACTGGTCAGCAAATAAATAGCACTTGGAATGAAATTGATTCAAACTGAAGGTGCACTATGCCAAGGTCTAGTTTAAAACTGTTTTGCATAAAATCTGAACTACCACCTTTGTAAACCAATACTAGGAAACTAACTCTTGCAAGTCTGAGAAGCAGGAAGCTAACCACAAATCATAATAAAGTGATCATTCTATGGGATTTCAGAATAAACAGTTGACTGCTTTCTCCTTGGTTGGAGATTCAGGAGCTTGACATCAGTATAACAAGGTCTGACATATTTGTGTATCAAACCCCCAGCATGTGAATAAAAAAGTGAACAGTGATTGGGGATTTAATATAATTGACTATGTCCCATATATAAACTGATAGGTAGCTCTGATCTTAAACTCCCAAGGGTCAGGTTAACAGAGACAGCAAGAACTGCAGATGCTGGAGTCAAAGTCAACACAGTGTGGAGCTGGAGGAACACTGCAGGTCAGACAGCAGAGAAACGTAATCTTAAGTTGTTTGTAAAATACAAGCAGATCTTGAGGAATACAGGTACTACTTCTTACAAGAGATAGTAGGAACTGCAGATGCTGGAGAATCCAAGACAACAAGGTGTTGAGCTAGATGAACACAGCAGGCCAAGCAGCACCAGAGGAGCAGGAAAGCTGATGTTTCGGG